>CM050221.1:28492500-28605000 GCA_027475355.1 Coilia nasus
TGCATAAGTGCGCACACGCACGCACACACACACACACACACACACACACACACACACACACACACACAGACTCACACGTGTGTACACACATGCACGTACAGACTCCCTATCTCCCCCTCCACCTCCCACTCCCTCTCTTTCTCTCTCTCTCTCTCTCTCTCTCACTCATACACTCACACTCACACACACACACACACACACACACACACACACACAAACGCAACTATAAGATTTCTACCCACACTGTGCACTACAACACACATGCACATGAGATGCAAGTGGTGCTATAGGGTTGGCTTACTTTTCTTCCGTTCACAACCCAGAGACAACCTGCCCCACCGCACAAAAACAATGAAAAAAGTATTTCTTATGTGGGAAAGTGTGCTCTGTTTTCTATTTCTGAAGAAAAAATACTGGGGGTGGGCTAATAAAGAGTTTTAAGGTGTCTGGCTGTATTGTGTCTGAATCAGGAAGCACACGTCTGATCAATGGAAAGTACTTTAACAGTGAAACCGTCACAATATGCAGGCACACTCCGTAGCTTTACTATGCAGCAGTGTACACCAGAGAAAACACAATACACTTTGACACTTTAATCAAGTCTTATTTGTATAGCATCATATCAATGCCAGTTTGGCAGGGTCCTTTACTGAGCTCAGCCTGATGAGAAACCTCCCTCTGATTTTCTTTGTGGCTTTCTTGTACTCTGCCTGTTTACCAGTGAATTTGTTTCAACCACAGAAAGGCTGTCTGCAGTGCTTGGTATTCCCAACAATGAACATTTATCACCTTTCCACGATTCACAGTTACAGAGCTTGACTTGTCTGGGTAAGTGGTGATATCACACATAAAGTTTCTGATTTGCAAGTCAGATCAAATTGGCTTTTGGGCTCTTAATATGTCTGAATCTCATACAGTCTTGTGGTGACAGGGAACACTTTATGTATTCCATTTCCTTCTTACACAAGAAACAAATAACCAACAGGGCAAACATGAAACAGATGACAAAGCTTTCTAGTTGTGTGGTTGTGTAATGTAGACTTGGGATGATTATTTGCATTGTTCATTATATTCACTTCTGGACTGCTAAAATAGATTAGCATGCTCCGATGATCCGAAACATATAGGCTTTCTCATACTGTATAGCTGTATTTACCCTCAGTTTAAAGCGTGTTGAAATTATTCATCTCACATGCTCTATTCTGAGTAGTTAAGACCACAGTTGCATACACCTGCTACGAGATTAAAAATTAAGGCTTAGATTGATTAGGCTGAACACGGGCATGCTTTACCACAGGCAACCTCTTCTGTGGGGTTTCTTTAAAAATTATTTTCCTGACTGTGTAAGGTAGCACAAGGTGTCATCACCCTGTGCCAGAGGAGAAGGGAGAGCATAGCTGAAAGAACTCGGGAAAAGTGGTTTCTGTAGAGTGCAATTACTCTGCTGTGTAGCCTGCTTCAGATTTTTTTAACTTTGCATATCATGTATATTCATAAAAGGTACATATCACAGTAAGGAAATACGGAAAAACACAAGCATGGCAGGGCCCCTTTAACATTAATGAATGTAGTGCGAAGGCTATGCATATTTTCACACATTTGCATTTTTGGTATATGGCATATCAGGATTTGTTTAATAAAAATAGCGATTCGAAAGGATGTGTTTTACCAAGATTGCTTCCAACAACAGCATTTCATCTCCATCATGTCAAAATCAAACTCGATTGCTTCTCACAGAAATTGGGCATGGGTGAGAGATTAAAAGAATGAATTGATACTTTGATTTAACCAGAATAATCGACGTTTTCTGATGGGCATACAATAGACTTTACTTAAGACGTTAACTCACTCCATTTCAAACATAGCTTATGTCACAACAGTGACATCCAGCGAGTGGAAAGAGGGGCTTTGTGACCTTTTAAAATATTTTTTTTTTCATTTAATAGTTGAAATTCAATAAAGGGCGGATAGTCATCCACAAGGTCTTGCAGTTGATTTTGTGATGTTTAAAAGATAAACACAGATAGATTGGGATTGCTGTCAATCTACACCAAATGACCAAAAGAGGTCCCAAGAAATTGACAAGTCGATTTACCTCGCATTCTGCTTTCGCCCCTGACTGTTTCCAGGCATGCTTTACGCACGGCAAAGTCAACCCTGTGAACATACGGTATCAGTTCTCAAGCAGCGGGAATCTTGTTAGGATAAAAAGAAAGACAAATCGCAAACTCATTAATCAGGATGTGATCACAGGAGAGCTGTCAAAACAACAGCTAATGTCAAAGCAACACTTCAATTTCTGTCGTCGCCGGGTGAGTTGATACCTTTCTTCTTCCTTTCTCCTGTATCTGTATGGGCGGCACTGCAATGCTCGTTGTAGTGTGCACGTGTATTCTACGTTCAGCGCAGGGCACTGTTTTTCGACAGGAGGGAGGGAGAGAGAGAGAGAGAGGTGAGAGAGAAAGAGAAGGGAAGAAAGGGTGGGAGAGAACGAGAGTACAGAAGTGGTCCTTCACAGTAGGGCGCGCGGGACTCAGAAAGCGCATGACAATATACTCAGAGGATGTTCGCTACAAATGATAAAATTCACCTTAACAACTCGGTATTTGGACGACACTGAAAAAACGTTGTTAATTGAAATAAAATGCACTTTTCCATGGAGAAGATGGAACATGGACGATATAAGAATATCAGAGAGGTAAGACAGTTTGGAGGGACTGTGCTTTTCTACCTCATATACAAGCGAAGTGAACATATTGGCAGTTGAACACGTTGGACGTTGTAACATTTTTGTCAGTAACAAAATACTATTTGAAATGGATTTTTCCAATTTTTCTACTGATGCAGAAAATGCATCAGAAACTCAGCATACCAATTCTACAACAAAAACTCAGTACTCCTTGGCCACAATCTACGGACTAGCAGGATTAGTAAGCTTTCTCATATTGTTTACAATTGTCGGAAACGTTTTGGTTGTAATCGCTGTGTTAACCAGCCGGGCTCTCAAACCTCCACAGAACCTTTTCCTGGTGTCTCTAGCCAGTGCAGACATTCTGGTGGCAACATTAATCATGCCCTTCTCTCTAGCCAATGAACTTATGGGCTATTGGTTTTTCGGAAAAGTTTGGTGTGACATTTATCTGGCGCTAGATGTTCTCTTCTGCACCTCCTCAATCGTCCACCTGTGTGCCATCAGTCTGGACCGTTACTGGTCCGTTACCAAGGCGGTCGAATATAACCTGAAACGGACACCTCAAAGGGTCAAGGGCATGATTGTGGTGGTCTGGCTGATCTCTGCTGTGATCTCTTTCCCACCTCTCATCTCCATGGACCGGGACGACAGTAGTGGGGATGCCCAGGCACCCACTTGCCAGCTGAATGATGTGACATGGTACATACTATACTCCAGCATCGGCTCCTTCTTTGCTCCCTGTGTCATCATGATCCTGGTCTACATCCGCATTTACCAAGTGGCCAAGAAGCGCAGCCGGAGCATGTCGGAGAAACGGCACGAGGTCGAAGGGGACAAAGGGGCAGGGGAGGGGGCAGAGCTGGAGAACGGTGTGGGCCAGCGCAACCTGTGTCGGGGCAACAGCACAGACAAAGAAAACGGTCACTGTGCCTCCCCACCACGCAAGCCAGGTGACGAGGACCTGGACCTGGACCTGGAGGACAGCAGCTCATCAGACGAGAAAACCAAGAAGCCTCAGCACCACCACCCCAAGCGAAGCACAGACCCGTCTAGTAGGAAGGAAGAGAGGACCAGCCGTAAGGACAGCTCCAGCTCCAAGCAGTCGAGTCGCAAGTCCAGGGCCAGTGGCCGATCGCTGGACCTGTTCTCCTCCCGCAGGAAGAGAAGGAGCACTGTGTCCAAGAAGAAGATCTCCCAGGCCAGAGAGAAGAGGTTCACCTTTGTCCTTGCAGTGGTCATGGGTGTCTTCGTGGTTTGCTGGTTCCCCTTTTTCTTCAGTTACAGCCTCTACGGGATCTGCCGCGACGCCTGTGCCGTCCCAGAACCCCTTTTCAAGTTCTTCTTTTGGATTGGGTACGTCAACAGCTCTCTTAACCCTGTCATCTATACTATCTTCAACCAGGACTTCCGCAGAGCCTTCCAGAAGATTCTGTGCAAGACCTGGAAACGGTCCTTCTGAATTGTAAAAAAAAAAAAAATGTATGTAGCAGGTGGCTTGTAATGTGATCATGCCTTGCACAGTGACTGGTCTGATGATATGGGCGAGAGAGACAGTGTCCGGTAGAAGGGTCCTGTTCCCTAATGCGTTTGGCTTCTCTCCTTAGGCCTTGACAATCTCCATGGTGATTGATGTATGCTGACACTAAGGCCCCTGTATTTGCTGTCTGCTGTGCTGTGCTGTGCTGTGCTGTGCAGGGTGGGCTGCTGGACTCCCTTGGGCCAGGAGGGTAGCAGGGTATTTCAGGAGGTGTCCACCCAGTATGCTTTTCTTTATCACCATTAGCAGGATCTCTGCCGTGGTAATTATATCCAGAGGCACTGTTCAGTATCAGGAGACTGTTTTTATGATGACTTTGCACTTTGTCTTTGGTGTCCTTGTGTCTCTGCGATACAACCACTTGACAGATAATTTCCTATTCAGATCTGAAAAAATGAGTGGATGCTTTTATATATTCTTTTCCTCCTAACTGAGACAAAATGGATACCTGAGGTTACCTTGAGAGTAAGCGAACAAAGCGATCTGCACAGTGTTTTTGCTCTGTTTAGCCTGTTTATCAGCATCCTGTCTCTCACTTGCTCTCTATCTTTATTTGTGATGCCATCGAAATAAGTATATCAATCTAAATATATATAAAATGTTTTAAAAAGTATTGTTATTTAATTATTTATGGACCTTCTGCAGGCCCCGGAGCTATAATGCATGGCTCTTGTCTCATGTACTGTACATACATATATATATATATTTTCAGGATTTATTCTATGGTGTTGTATGACAATGACACCCATATTGACTTGAGGATCTGATGTTTCTCTGCTCCTCCTATGACTTGATTGCTGTTGTACCTTTTTCAATTTTTTTTTAAAGAAATCTGCTCTTTTTCTGCTAAATTGTGTCCACAGTGTAAGCACATACATACACAGACATACAGACAGTGAGAGAGAGAAAGAAAGAGAGGGAGAGAGAAAGAAGAGAAAGAGAGAGATGCACACACACACACAACACACACACATATGAACACAGCAAGGAAACAAATAAAGAGACTGAACTTGCTAGTATCACCGTATATATTTACTGCTGAATGAATCAAATTTGTTGATGTGGTGTTACACTAAGAGCTGAGTCAGACTCTCTGGCTTCCACTGCCAAATGGAGTGATTTTGAGTGAACATCAGATGCATTGACTTCTCATTTTCATCATTTTACTATAAAGACCAGTGACCTTGATGTGAGCAGTGGCATTTTAAGCTGTTTGGGACATTCACAAATAAACTAAACAAAAAAGATGCAAATCTTTGATGTGTGTATTTCCACAGAGGGGGTCGGGGTGAGGCATAGCAGCAAGCAAGGTCAGCTTCTGGTAGAATGATGTTCCCATCCATCTTCATTTGTATCAGATTATGTAGCCCTCCGCTGGAGACAGCACACACTCTAACTCATTTTACACATTTTTTCATCTTTAGCTAAGTGCCGTCTTTGATGATGAATACTTTTATTGTTCTCTGTCAGCTTTCAGGAATTATAAACCAAGGAACCTGGTTTACTTAGGGGAAAAGAGTCTTTCTTCATAATTTGTTTGGATATCTACTGGACTTAGACAATGACCTGTACCATTGCCAGGGGGTTAAATGAACAAAATGCAGGGCTAAATATGATACATGGCAGTTGAAACTCACTTGTGGACCTGAAATACCTACTGTATCAATCTTAACATTTCAATGATAGTTCATGAAACATATACACTACATAATCCCAGGTCTTGCAATGCCTGTGTGAACAACAAACTACTCACGTAGCAGACTGTCAGCAGTGCTGGCATGTCTTTTGATGACCTGGGGCTTTATTTGTAATTTTCCAGTGTTCACATAGGGGCTCAAGGAACATTACTTCAGTATGGTTAGAAATGGAAGTTTAGTTTAAAATTTATGGGCCTCATCAGTATGATGTTTCTGCAAAAAAAAAAAAACAGAAGGGCTTTCCCACTGATGCAGAAGTAAAAAGAGAAGAAATGAGTTTGTCTGCATTCAGTCTCAGTTTGCTGTCTATATTCATGCGGACCTAATGTGGTTCCCTATTCTGGTGGTGTTTCTTTTATCTACAGTGACCAGGTGTAGTCTAAAGGCTGTATAACTGATGATGACACGTTCAAAAATCCCCCTATGACCTACATTACAGTGTATATAAGTACCATGATTCTATATTTGCACCTCATGCATTGAAATGCATTGCATAACCTGAATAACTATTACCACCTCATGAAGCATAGTTTCATGTACCATGATAAAATCAACCATAGCAGAGTGCTGTGATGAACAGGAACACTCACATGGAGTGATGATACATATGATGCTGTCAGTGCAGCAAACTCCACTCCAGTGAACTCCACATAAGTTCTTGTGTTGTATTTCAGTTTGAAGTGAATTCTTTACATTTATGTCTTCCGTGTACAATGACAATGTCAAAAACTACCAAACGTTAAAATGAAACAATAACACTGTTTAAAGACCCTTGCTTGTGTGGTTATTGCTGACTATGATATGTGATGAAACAAGTAATGAAATGACCTAGTTGGCCCACTGGACAAAGGTAGTTGAGGTTTCTGTTTTGGTTTAAAACAACATGTACAGTATAATATGGTGACCAGCCTGTATTAACTTTAAAAGAGACTTTAACTGTACTATTTTTTGCAGCAACTAAACTGTTAAATTACACTACATTGCATTGAGCAAACACTTTTTGTATAAAGTGACTAACAAGTGAATACTGTCTCACAATCAACATGCACAATGCATGCCGTCACAAGGTGCATACAATGTGATCACAACAGAAATAGTCTTCTATCACTCTGGCCATTCAGATCTTAAAGTTTCAACTACACTACCTTTGTCCATAATTCAGACTTGCTTAATAATGCTGCACTACTTCCTAACAATACTTTGCTGTTCCTTGAGTTACCATAAAAAAACTCACGACCTTTACTTCATCTGTAAAACATTAGAACGGCTTCTCATATTTCATTAAAGTCTTCTCAACCACCACCCCAGGCTCAGAGATAAACCTTTCTTTGCTTTGCCAATCATGGCTAAGGGATTTCAACCAGATGGATTTACACAAGAAAGGCAGAAAAAAAGCATAGCAATAAGTCACACTCTAGGTTTTTTTTTTTTTTTTTTTAATCTTCATTTCCTTGTACGCCTGAGAGAGTCCTTAAACACCTGCGGAGAAAGGTTTTGATTCCTACATGAGTTTTTTTTTTTTTCATTTAACAAGAGGGTTCGGCATCTGAAAAAGACTATGTGTTACAGAGCCGATGGGAGAGTTATTGCCTCACTCCTCTGTAATGCTGACCAAACATTGAGGGAGGCCCTGGATTAGGTTACTGAAAGCCCGCAGGCTCAAGCTCACACATATATATTACCTCATTTAGTGATAAAGCTTGCTTGCAATACAGCTGTATGTCTCACAGGATTACACATTTTTCCTTTTCAATACAGAATCTTTTAGATTTTTTTAGCAGAGGTATTACCCAAAAATACACAAGCATGAAAATCAGTCAAGCAGTATTGTTCTAGAACTGGATTTAATTTAATGTACAGACCATGTCCACTCAAGATGACCGTAGATAAGCACTGTTAAATCATTGTCAAAGGATGACGGTCGGGGATCAGTGGAGGGCAAAATCCAGCAATACATGCAGGGGACTTCTTGTCTTATTTATGTGTCGGATGCCCTTGCTGGGTGTTCATGCTCTGCTGCGTTAGAACTGTTTTACCTCACACGTATATCCATTTGTCTCTTCTCTATTATAACGCCATCATTTCCCCTCTTTTCCTCCCTTCTGATGTACCTCTTTAGTTCTTAGCCTCCACCATTCTCATTCTCAAGGCTATCATTCTCATTCTCTCTCTGCTCTCTGTCTTGCTGTCTCTGGCTGTCTCTCTCTCCCACCTCCCACCCAAAACACACCCAAAACACACACACACACACACACACACACGCACACACACACACACACACACACACACACACGCACACGCACACGCACACGCACACGCACACATACACACACAGCAAGCCCACATACACAAAGTCACTTTGGTCTGACACAGTCTGACAGGACTCATCTCTCAGAGATGCTCTCTGTGCAGCTGTAGGACCAGAATAACTATAGGGTGTGTTCAAACCTAGCCAAAACAATCACAGCATTCTCTGGACATTGCTTCAGTGCACTAGCCTGGGAACAGACCAAACATAGGGATGAAAGAGAGAACACATTAGAGAACCCATCAAAGTGGGGAAGGTGAAATTAAGAAGATAGGTGGCAACTACCTCTTCGCTACCTTTAAATCATATTGGTACAAAGACGATGATCTTTAATGAAACAAAATTCTGTCAATTAATTGTGAAAAAAAAAAAAGGTTTTCCTTTATGTATTGAGTTTTTTATTGTAATTTCTAAGCTGTTCTGTCCTTTTTGAAAATCTCCAATCAAGGTCAACCATTTTCATGCAGTAATAAGTATTTCAACAGAGAATGTCAGTCTTACTATGGAAAGTCTGGAAATGAATAAAACAACAGGCTGACAGCAGATTGGCAATGCCAGTGCCATCTATCAGTGTCTGTGTGTTTCTCTCTCTCTCTCTCTCTCTCTGTATCACTCTCTCATTCTCTGTTTCTCTCACCACAAAGCCACTTTCGTCTAATGATTGCAATAGAACAATTCTAACTGACCAAACAACCAAACGGCCATCCTTGAAACACTCATGGAGATGATTGTAAAACATTACAGAACATTTTGATTAAAAACAGGAAGGAATACGGACAATGTTTGGCAACTCCATTCAGCATCACTTTTGACCTTCCTATGGAAGCGGCTTTTGCTCATTGTAGTCAAGGTTATGTCTTTGAAAAAAATGGTATTATTATTTCTTGGCATAAGAACTGTGTTGACTTAATGTTTGGCTGGTTGATGGAGTATTTATTCATAAATTACATTTTCACATAAGTGACATGAATTCTATCAACACAATTAGTAATTGTATTGGGAGTTATAATACATAATGCAAATGACTGTTTACAAACACAGGTTTCAAATGTATGATGCATGCATTGTTAGTGATATACGTTTAAAATTCGATATATGTTGATGGACAATGTCATCGGTCCTTTATTGATGGAATGTATATGACATCAAAAAAACGGACATCACCTGAAATAGACGAAAGGACACAGGCCAAAGCAATGTGCCAGAACATGTTTGTGAGATGTTTGTGCATTGTATGACAAAGTGTTGAAGTAAAATGTTCCAGCACCTCTTCTAATGGTACCCAAAAATAGTTGTACTGATACACTTTCATTGAAAATGAGAGCACATTTGCATTTTTATCTAAGCCAGTCTTCTGCCTAACGGCAACCTAATCAGCAGAAGTGTGTATCTAAGCTGTGATCCCAGGCAAAATTGTGTTGCCTTTGCTTAATCTGGGGTTTATGCAGGTGAGTCATTAAGCAGCTGCACAGAGACATCTGGCTTGAGCGGGCTTCTAGTCTTCACGTCTCTGCCGCTCTCCGCCCCGGGGAAGTCCAGACTGGGCCCGATCACTCGGGAAAAGCTCATGGGGACTGAATACTAATGCCAGTCTCCAGCAGTGAGGTCTCCCTTCCGCACGCCAACGACAATGACCTACCTGGGCTAAAGGTGCCAGATGGCCAGCCCTCATCAGCACACATCGCACTGTTACTGCCTTTTGAAAAAGTCTCCAGGCTTCCAAGCTCATTAGTCATACACTGGATCTCTGGGGTGGCAGGTTTGGGGCAGTCGACCGAGCTGGGAGCTGCGAGACTGATGCTGCTGCAGCAATGTGTTCTGCTCACCTTCATCAGTGAGAGCGTTGACAGGGGATGTCACAGAGCAGATTGCAGCTCGGCAGCAATAATGCATCCTTTGCTCATTGGAGGACTGCAGGTTTTAATCATTACGGGCATAGGTGGTTAATGTACACACGAGAGACATTTATTAAGAAGATGGTTGGCATCATTATTACTACACGCGTCATGTAACATTTTCCATCTACCACTTTTTTTATTTCTATTAAATGTTTCTTAGTATTCATGTGGTGCTTATGTAGTCATTGATTATGTGAGGTCTAGGATCCCAGTGTACCCTGTAGGGCTCACATAGCCGAATCTACAAAGGGCTTTGTAGGCACTTCACAGAGCATTCATTGGTAATCAATCTGGCCAATCTATTTTCACAAGCTAATTCATACAGTCCATTGCATGCTATCAGATCATGAGTGAATGAGTGTGAGTGTATGTGTGTCATCTAACATGTTTTGCCTGTGAGTCCTTACATCTGTGTGAACACGTTCTTAAGTGGGTTTTCCAAACCTAGTTAATCATGATCATTGAACATTGAACTCAGAACAACTGGCACATCTCCATTGATTTCCAATGAGAACCCAGCAGGTCCAAAAGGAGGATACAGTAGCCACTGCCTGCTTTTTCCAAAGAGGACAGCTGGACTCTGATGTGTTCATGCACTACAAATTGGACAGAGACTCTATAAACTTAGTAAGTAATAAACCTAGCTGATTTTCTACCTCTAACAACATTGGGAATCCATCCCACCACATGTCAACATTTAATTTTACTCCCACACGAAATAAGTTACTGATAAAAGAGCTGATCTCATGCTACCAAGTCCAGAGCATTAATGAACATGGGCTGCTTAGCCTCAATAAGAACTAAAGCCACTTACCGTGATCGAATATTAGCCAGGAGTTTGATTTAGATAAAAAGACCAATTGCAGATTGCCCGTCAAGAACAATAATATTTTCATGATGAATGTATGAGGGTTTAAAGTACTCTTACCACAAGAACAGCATAGTGCTCTCTGACATTAACCTTTATTTCTCTGGAGTGTATTCTTCATCTCAGTCTAAGTCCTTGTTTGATCTGATAGGTGTTTCCAGTTTTCAAGAATAAATGAAGTCTAATGTAGATATTTCACATAACTATGAAGTCTAATGTAGATATTTCACATAACTTCAAGACATGTACTGCACTGCCAGGAAGTGCTCAGGCACTGGTACTGTATGGTCATGCAATCTCATAAAACATATTTTTATATTATGAATACACACACACACACACACACACACACACAGATTAGTATGTATGTGTCTGTGTTACTGCATTGTTTGGATACACAGCAGCACAATTAAGTCTAAGGGATTAAATAAATGAAAACTGCCTACCTGAAATCAACCATGGAAGTAAGAGTGTACACAGCAAATGTTGGATGTACAATAGAATGGTAGCTTACCTCATAGGACTTGGCCTAGCCAAGCTACAGATCCCTGAACAGCCATGCGACTTCAATTTTAGTACAAGGAAGGTAGTTGCTGACAGCTACAATGTTGATAACTACTCCCAGTCCTTACTAACGCAACAGCACCTTCTTGGCACAAACCCAGAAAGGTTTGTAGAAAGACTAAACTTCAGATTCATTAGCAAATTCATAAAGAGATTTCTAAAGTCCCTCATTACATCTGCCTCCTGATTTTTAATCAGTTAATAAAGGCAATGATTTTGCCTTTATTAACTGAATAAAATACAACTGAATATAGCTTCTCAGTTGCAAATAACTCAAAATCTGTAACCACTAGCTTAATGGCAGCATTTAGCTTAACTGACAATGAAACGCAGTTAGTTTTTTATCTTTTCTTCACCTAATATCAGCCATGTACTTCAGATTATAAATATTAGATTATACATACACTTTGTGCAGACCGGCATATTTCTTTCCTCTTTGAAAATATGTCCAATTCCAATTTACCATTAATCGGAAAATTATTTGAAAAAAAAAAAAAAAAAGGGAAAATCAATGTACTGCCTTTCTGACATCAAATATTTGCTTGGATAAGTTTCAGTCAGATCACCAATAGCTTTTAATGAAATTATAAATCAATCTCAATCAATCAGCACAACACAGGAATTTATGTTACCACAATAAAGGGTGGCTCAGAGGACTGCTCTTGTTGTTTCAGTTAAGACACCTACTGACACCTGGTATTCCACACGTCATCCTTAGGACAAGGATATGAGAATTAAGGCTATATTATGTTATGGGGAATGCAAAGAGACTTTCATGTCATCTCTGGTCTTAATGTGATGGTCTCCATGGGAATGGTATACTGGTCTTATTGTGATGGTCTCCATGGGAATGGTATACTGGTCTTGTTGCTTGTCCGCGCAGCAATGCAAAGGCAGCATTGTCCGATTTTTTTCACCCTGCATGGGACCGGTTTTCAAAAGACATAATTTCAGCATTTTATTTGGTCATTATGTATTTGATTTGACTGGTATTCAGCCTGTTATTTCAACTGGTATTACTTACAGTGAAATGTTGTAAATCGTCGTGTTTAACTTGCATCTGTTCAATAAACTGCTCATTAATTTACTATTCAAATATATCTCCATGCCATGGCATTACTGTGCTATTAGCTCTTATGCTGTATGATGATGCTGGAGGTAATTTTATTATTTCATGCAGTCAGATAAATAGTCTTACTCTAATGCTCACCATTCTAATGCCTCATTATTGTATTCCATAGGTCAAGAACATGTGAAGCCTTCATCGACTTTCAGTTCTGTCGTTGGTCTAAAAAGTGGGTCCTTACACTTAGCTGTGTCATGTAATGACCATGCCACCCTTCAATCTCTCTGTGGGTTTAATGACCAAATAACAACTGGATGTCACACAATTTTCTTCAGCTAAACAAAGACAAAACTGAAGTAATTGTATTTGGGAAAAGCAAGACAGACTTGACATTAAGGAGCTTAAATCAAAAGATACTGCTAAAAACCTTTGTGTCTTTATTGACAGTGAACTAACCCTCAACAGTCAAGTGAATGCAATTACTGAATCTGTATTGTATTTACCTAAAAACATTGATAAGCTTAGAGGTCTTATGTCAAAACAAGATATAGAAAAGCTTGTACATGCCTTTATTTCCAGTAGGGTTGATTACAGCAATGGTCTTTTCACAGGTCTTCCTAAAAATCATCAAACATCATAAGTTGATCCAAAATGCAGCAGCAAGGGTTCTTCCAACAACAAAAACAACTTTAAGCCATTGCTTCTTGAGCTTGAATCATTAAATTTGATGGGACCTGATTACTTATCAGACATGTTTCAGCTATATGCACCAACTAGGTCTCTAAGATAATAGCAGAAAATCTGTTGGTAAAACCTGCTGTCAGAACAAAATGTGGCAAAGCAGCTGTCAGCTGCTATGCGGTTCAGCTTCGGAAACAACTCCCAGAAGACATCATACATGCCTCTACTGTTGGTGGCTTCACATCTAGACTTAAGACGAAACTGTTCTCAGATGCTTTATGCTAATGATTTACCTTATGCTTTTTTTTTCTTTTTTATTGAATGTTTTATTTACCTTATACTTTTTTACATTTATCCTTTTATACTCATTGTATCTTGTATGCTTTTGCATACTGTTCTTTGCTTTTATTTTTGTTGAGCACATTGAACTGCATCTGGGTATAAATAATTTTTTTCGAACGCGCTCAACTCACAAACCAAAACTTACTTACTGCCTCTGGGTATGAAATGCGCTATACAAATAAATTTGCCTTGCCCTGCCAAAGGGCCAAAAAAAGAGTTAGACTGAATATGTAACAATAAATATGTCAGTGAAAGATTTTTGACCAACTGATTAATTAATGTCATGTTAATGTTACTGCAGCTTGAGGAAACAAAGTCGTGTACATGTAGTAATTAAACATGTGCAAACATAATTGGTTTCAGTGTCTTTGCTCAGCTCTGTGATTAATCTGATAGGCTGCCCTCACTGTTGCCTGATCAAATATGCACAGAAAAAAAATGAAAGTGTGTGATGTCCTTGGCAGGCATGCCATCCTGGAAAGCACAAGCAGGGTATAAGGAAGGTCTTGACGTGTTTTGTGTATTGATGCATACTCCTGTGCAATACTTAACTCCGAAGAAAGCGCAACCAAGCGACTTGGTAATTGAACTTTTTAACATTTTAAAGCTTGAGTAAATAAACCATTAGACTGGTAAAATTCTTACACTGCTTGTTGTTATCCTTACCGAAGAACTAATTACATCTCAAGGAGCCTTGGCCGACATTTTCCCCCAGGAAAGCATTAGCAACAACGTATGTCTTTGTTTTCATATGGAAGCTGTTGACAGGCAGGCAGGCAGGCAGCAGACTGTGTGATCAAAAAGACATTTAGCTCAGCATTCTCCCTCTGCAGTTTCTACCACCGCAGGCAAGGGCCTATTCCACTGCTTTATGATGCTGAGGAAAGATCAAGCAGCTGGCGGGTGAAAGGCAAGAAAGCTAGGTGATTTTGGTTAATCCGTCAAGTTGAACAGCACCGAATTACTGGCTCTATTAATGCTGTTTCTTTGAATTTCCTCACTGAATTATCTCACTGACTTTTGAAACACATGCTAAGACTTCAGTTGTAAACTTCTGTATACAGTGAACTGGGTTTTTTGGTGAAAGAAAGGGCTTTTACCCTATGCTGCCTTTTAAAAGGCTCCGGCGCCACTGGACTGCAAGAAATGTTGTCTTGTGGTGACCTTGCCAAACTGTAAAGCACTTTGAGTTGCATTTTGTATGTATGAATTGTGCTATACAAGTAAAGATTATTATTTGTATTATATTATTATTAAAAAAACACGTGGCCATGACTGCATTTAGATTCTCAGTCGTATTTCTTGACCATCAGATGGGTAACGACAGTAAGCTCTGCCCTCTCATCAGAGGGGCTAGTGTAGGAGAGCCGAGAGGGAGGATGCTGGCCACCGACTGTGTGCTAAACCACTAAGTACTGCGCCACGTCATGGCAGCAAAAATATCAGTCACGAAGGCTGTGATTCAAAGTGTGTCAAAAAATGTGTCAACGTGTAGTTGTCTAAATTGGAAACCACTCACCCATGTCTGTGTCTTTGTTGCACTGGTTGCTTGCTCTGGATTACCAGAGGCTTACATGAAATTTACATTATTACTCCAATGAACCATGGGCTGAGCCATGTTTGTTTGTTTGTCATGTAAACAACATAGGGTATTGGTGTATATATATCTAATTATGTCTGTATGGTGTGTGTGTTTGTGTATGGATTTGTAAACACATGCCCATTATTGTTGTGTGTTTGCTTGTTAGTATGCTTGTTCACATGCCTCAACAACTCCGTTAAATGATGTTAATGAAAAGCTTTGCACTCCATATCAATGCAATTAGCCTGTCACCCTTTTGACACTAAAACTAAACAGAACACAGACTCCAGAGAATGCGCGCAAAAAACACACGAGCACCCAATTTCCTTACCCACATAATAACACAAGTACAAAGTCTCTAACTGGCAGGCCAGGAGGGGGACTTCAGATAATAACCCAGCCATTTGGAACTGCACTGCTTTCTAGAGAACAGGAGGGGCCTCAGCCATGGAGTCCTGGAGGACCATGAGCGATTAGAGTGGAAACTTGTGGCGTGTTGAAGCTGGATGATTTGTTGACTGGACTGAGGGACACCTCAGGTACACAGGAAGAGTAATAAGTCAGCCATTAGCTTCAGTAGTGTACTAGCAGCAAGAAAAAAAGGATGCATGAAAAACAACTAAATGACACGTGTTCTTTCTTTCTTTCTTTCTTTCTTACTTACTTTCTTTCTTTCTTTCTTTCTTTCTTGTGTTTGCATTCTCTCTTACTCACTCACTTACTCACTCACTGATTTTATAACAATGCACTTTTAGTCCTCTACATTGCACTTGGCACACAAAGGGTCTCCCATGTATCTCCGTGACAACCTAAATGCTGTGAATGTAAACAATTGCAAAACCCTTGGCCCCTGACTACATAATGTTCTCCATGTATTACGTCTCTGGCACCTCTTATACTTACAGTAAAACACTTCTTCAAGATCTTCAAGAAAGCAAGACACTTTTACATTTTTGGATACACAATTCAAGTAGGCTAACTCCCACATTCCCTGTATGAAATGAGAAGCATATCATAGTGAATATCCAAATATTAAGCAACATGGTTGTTATTACTATTATGTCACACACAATGTATATTCCCACAGCAAGTCAAAATGGCAATCAGAATCTGGTCTCTGCATTTACACACTGATGCACAGTTGTTCAAAAACCAAACATGGTCAGCTAGATAAAATCACAAATGATGGCTCATTATCCTCTGACAAAGACTTAAATCGGAGGCAAAATAAAATCCATAGCCACAATAGAGCATGAATACTGGCACATGAAGCATTACTGTAATATGACTCATATCTTTTCAAGCAGAAGACACATTTAAAATGGTCCTCAGTTATTGATAGACAAAGGAACACTTTTTGACAGGCCTTTTGTGTAGAAAATGCTATTAAAAACATGAGTTGAAAAGACTTAAAATGAAAAGAAGTGGAACATATAGTCTTGCCTTTTCATGGCTTTACCGCCAGTATGAAACCTGTTGCTGCGTTCCATATACAATTTGCAGTCGTGGACACACTGCATTTGAAGGACAGACGATTATAGTATTGATTAGCCGTAGAACAACAGACAGCTGTCAACAAAGTACTATGTGTGCGCAAAGCCGAGCAGCGGCTCTCCCTTGTCTCTAATTAGTGCATTAGAGGGTCCTTCTCCGTCCTCATTATGCATATTGATTGAGGCCAGAAGCACTCTCCATACAATATGAAAGTCTTAGGCTATACCACTGATACAACCTATTAATCATGATTTGTGTGTTTTGTCTTTTTTATGTAGATGAAAGTTATGTAGTTTTATGTAGCTGACAGTTATGTAGATGTAGATGAAACAGATATTTAAAGCTGTGTCTGAAGTGTATGTTAGTGGGGTGAGAGAGAGATTGTTTAACCTCACTGTGTGTGTAACCTGTAGAAGTCCTCCCTATGTGCTAGAATTTTGTGAGAGATGCACTAATCTCTGTGTCCCAAACAGCTGCTTATACAGCCGTTTGTGTGTGTGTGTGTGTGTGTGTGTGTGTGTGTTTGTGTGTGTGCATTTATTACAATGATAACTTCATCTATCACTGATAACTGCTTTAATGACCAATGTTTCTGTTCAGTTACTTAAGTCAAAACATTTACAGCAAATACATATCACATAGACTTCTGTCTCCTCGAGTCAGTACCAATACTAGAGAGGGAGAGGGAGAGAGAGAGAGAGAGAGAGAGAGAGGGAGAGAGACAGACAGAGAGAGATGGAGAAAGAGAGGGAGAGAGGGAGAGGGAGACAAAAAGAGGGAAAACATTTTACAGTTTTTCTTTATCGCTTTGGTACATTTTTCAAATCTTTCTTGCAATTTGCAGAAGATTGAGTGCATTTCTCAAAACAGTTGGGACAAATAGCAAAACACTGTGGATCACCTGCAAAAGCCAGTCTCTTGCTCAAAATCCTTAGTTCATCCCTCAAAAGCAAGTTTTTATGTCAATATACATGTCAGTGCCATCAGAATGTTTAGTCATTGTGTCACTGTGTACAGATAAGACAGTCAAATTCATTTGTCATGTTGGCAATTAAATAGTGCACTTCAAATGGAGATTTTGATGTAAAATGTGGTTTAGGTGTGATGACAAGTGTTGTACATTTGACCTCATATAATATATATGTGTGAGATTGATTGCAAAAGATTCACATTTACAGTAAGACTTCTTTATTGGCAGACATTGACATTGTAGTGCGTAAAGAAAAAAAAAGACATCACTGCACAGAACAAAGGTAAAATACAGTAAGTAAACATTAGTCAAAAATATAAACATAGGTCATACGGTAAGTAAACAAAAAATATGAACATCTCCCCAAATTCTAAATCCTAATCCTGATCTTCGGCTTCTTCAGCTTCTTTACATTTCCGTTTGTCAGGCCACAAATCTTCATCCATGTCACACTGGATTTCCTCCCGTGCAAGGCAGCGTGGATAGTATCTTCTGTGGAGTAGAGGAGTGCCTAATCCATGCTCTGCAGGAATCTGTTGTTATGTCTTGGCATGCTGCATCCATTGCAGCCAGAAGGGTTACTTGTGTGTGTGGCATTTTGATTAGCATGACAAAAGCAATTGATAATGTATGAAAAAACTGAGAATTGTACACAATCATTTGCATGGATGGACATTTGCAATTTGTTTAATGAAATGAGAAACTGCCTTTTTCATCTGCACAAATGGCATGATGATGTGACAATTGAACAAAAACTTTTGAGAATTTCAATTCTGATGTGAGAAATGTACAAAAGCAATAGAGAAAAACTGTAATGTCCTATTGTGCACTCATAAACAGCCTACCATGCTCTCAGAGCCAACCCTCTCCACGTTGTTGCCAGGCCAGCTTACAACAGAGCTCCTTACAGCCAGTGCAGCTCCCTGGGTATCGCATCATGAACACGGGTCCTGACCCCTGGATGTCAGTGAGTCAAAGTGGAGGCTGGCAACTTAGCATGCCAGCTGTTCTTGTAGCAAATGCCAATCTGATGACGCCCCCCTCCTCCTCACACACATACACACACACACACACACACACACACACACACACACACACACACACACACACACACATACACACACACGTCCTTCCTTATATGCCCTTGTGTTCCGAAAAATGAGTGAACAAGGGGAGAGAGCACACACACAGGCAGGTGCTGGTGCTGTTTGAAAAAGAATAGATAGAGGAGGGAGAGTAAATGGCAGAGAGCTGAGAAGGGCTGATTGAATTTAGTCTCTGCCACTCCATCACCGCTGCTCTCCCACAAAGCAGCCCTCGGAATATCCCCGCCTCTGTGCCATGGCACTGAGTCACCTGCTGCAGCTGCATGTTCTTTCTCAGTAGGGAAAGGTATAGCAGTCTCTATCCAAAACAGAACGAGAGAGAGGATAAGAGATCCTCACTTATCGACAGACAGACAGACAGACAGACAGACAGACAGACAGACAGACAGACAGACAGACAGACAGACAGACAGACAGACAGATAGATAGATAGATAGATAGATAGATAGATAGATAGATAGATAGATAGATAGATAGATAGATAGATAGATAGATAGATAAATAGATAGATAGATAGATAGATAGATAGATAGATAGATAGATAGATAGATGGATATTGTGAGGATGGAGTTCTGATAACATCCCAATGTGCTGTGATGTCCTGTGCCTTTACTCAGTTGTTTTGTAACCTAAAGTGTTAGTGTACTACCCAGACATGCATCAGAAGAATCATGTTTCATTCATATCACGCTAATCTAATTTCCTGCACATTATTTGCCTTTAAGATACCCTGATAGCCTGGCACAGGGATCAGCCCCCATCACCAATCATCAGAGAAAGATCAATGTTCACTTTTAATGGAGCATCCCAGAATGATTCACGCCGTATATCGTGGCACGCTGCTCATTTTTCATTGCAGAAGCGATCATACATCAAACGTTTTTCCTCAGTGCCAATACTCTTTCACTTCCCTCTTCCCTTAGTCTCCTGCCGGCATTTTGTCACGAGACTATGTAGGCTGTCACACTCACATGGAAACACTCCCTTGAATTTTTACACGGTCATGTGTCAGCTTGTTGCTAATACACTCATGCTGTTTCCTTGAGGTGCATTATCTAGTTCGTGGAGCAGAGAATTATGTGTGTGTGTGTGTGTGTGTGTGTGTGTGTGTGTGTGTGTGTGTGTGTGTGTGTGTGTGTGAGTGAGTGAGTGAGAAAGAGAGAGAAAGAGAAAAATGTTTGAATTAAATCCTGTTGTAACCCTTTAGAATTATGGCTCCTTTGTAGTCTGGAACTAATTTAGGACGAGTCTGCTTGTAGGACTCAAACAAGCTGAATAATCACCAAATATTGTCCCAGTTTTTACAAGATCAACAACAAACAGAAGTAGTAAGCAGTTTTCATTTCACAATGATCTGTGCAGAGAATGCACTGTGGCACTGGACAGAATTGCACTAAAAATCTATGTTGAAAACTGACAGCACTGATGTGAATTTCAGGAGAGTGCGTCTGGTGTTGTAAACCAATAAAAGGGCACTGCAAGTTCAAATGCTGTGACAAAAAAATAAGTTGAATGACACATATTGTCTGGTTTGCTCCTGTTCAGTTCTTGCTTTCTTTCTTTCTTGCTTTCTTTCTTTCTTTCTTTCTTTCTTTCTTTCTTTCTTTCTTTCTTTCTTTCTTTCTTGCTTTCTTTCTTTCTTGCTTGCTTTCTTTCTTTCTTTCTTTCTTTCTTTCTTTCTTTCTTTCTTTCTTTCTTTATTTCTCTCTTTCTTTCTTCCTTCCTTCCTTAAAAAGGCTTTCTGAAAGCGATGAAATCAGAGAGTAACAGGATCCAGCTGTCATGCCCCATTACCCTGACTTGTCTAGGAGCCTCAGGACAGGAGCTGAGGAAAATCGATGGAACACATCAATCAAACTATACCAACTTGTGCAACCCCGTGTCACCCCCTCACTGCCTCTGCACAGGGGATCCACCGCCTATGCACAGCAAGGGCCAGCGAGCAACACAAGCATACTAACGTGCACCCTACTTTAGGCAAGGTGGTCTTTTCTTCTGGGTGATTGGACCAAGCAGAACAGTAGGTTAAGGGATGGCATGAGGATGTGTTGTGCGCTGGGATGGAGATGGTGGGGTAGGAGGGGGTTGGAGAAGCAGCTAGAGATTGCTCTGAGATTGTTGCTCAGATGAATATTCCGAATCCTTCAGTCAGGCATCCTCTAGAGACTGCTGCATATGGTTCTGCTGCTGTTGCTTTCTGCCAGCATAGGTGTGTGTGTGCGGGCGCACACGCGTATGCGCGCGTGCGTGTGTATGTGTGTACGTGTGTGTGTGTGTGTGTGTGTGTGTGGGCCTTCATGCATGTGTGTGCATATAGTCTATGTGTTTTTTCTCAAGGACTGAGACTGCTGCTGAACAAGACATACTTATCAGGTCATTGCACAAAGACTACGTGAAAAACTGAACATTTACTCAGACATATTGCATACCTCATTGAACAGAGGTTTATTAATGTAGCCTGCATCTATAACTGCTAAGAAGTGAAAGGCTAACAGCCAGACCCTCTCTGTTTTTTCAGTATAAATGTTTTATGTTGTGAAATCAAGGTTGTCATGCATTTATGTAAGAGTACGTGCTGCATGAAAATGCTACAGTGCAGGGCTTTGTGACTTCTGTGTCAGATGCTGAGGACAGCAATCTTACTGCCCAACAACTTAAGAACATTAAGTAAAACAGAATGTCAAAAGCCCCTAGGCAGTCCTTTCTACTCTGTAAGACATTTTTGGAAAAATAGAGTGAGAACAACATTGAGAATGCTGGTTTTCCACAGAAATATAAGACTCTTAAAGGTAGAGGTCTGTTTTTCCCCAGAGATGGTCTGCAGAGAGTGTGGAGTCAGTGTGGACAGTACAGCATGTACAGATAATGATGGGCATATCAAATATTCAAAAAAGTAAGCCTTCAATCCGAGCAGTCTGACTGAACTCTCTCTCACACACACACACACACACACACAAACACACACACACACACACACACACACACACACACACACACACACACACACACACACACACACACACACAAACAAACACACACACACACACACACACACACACACACACACACACACACACACACACACGCACACGCACACACACACACACAGACCCATCCACATACTGTACACATTCACTTACACAATATATTCCATACAAAAACCCAGTGTTGCAGATTAACATTGCTGTCACCATTTCACATGCTTTCTGAGTCTAATACCCCCTGTTAATTTGAAATGTATCTTT
Source organism: Coilia nasus (assembly GCA_027475355.1). NCBI lineage: Eukaryota > Metazoa > Chordata > Actinopteri > Clupeiformes > Engraulidae > Coilia > Coilia nasus. The sequence goes on from CM050221.1 coordinate 28,514,551, forward strand.
CCACAGTATTTTACTGGGTTTGGGAAATTTAAGAAAGCTAATTCCACAAAATACACAAATTTTACACAGTGCCTAACATTAACTTAGACGGACATGAAAATCTTCAATGAAGAGGCATGCCAGGTGCATCATCTTATCCCAAGCATTGATACATTTTGCATCTTTCCTGGCATTTTACAGAGCATGTTTACTTCCTCTGGGATCAATAAACCAACAGAGTAATCTCAATTTTGGCTTACTGTTTGGTCAGTGGTGGCGCAGCCAACCATAGATTCTATCCAAACAGCCACACACTGGCAAAGCAAGGTTTTTTGGTTACTATAGAAACTGGAGCCTTATATTTGGCCAGACGTGCCAGATCTTGTTCGAGGTATGATAGATAGATATATCCAACTGTTTATAATGGATCAGGCTGGTAAATGCCATAATATTCACTGTGCCTTAATTTTGGAAGTGTCTTTGAGTTTTGTAAATGAATTATATTTCAATAGTACTGTGAAGGTGTACTTCCATCATGTTTTCATTAATTTTGCGGTGGTCTCTAGAATTAATTAATGCCCTGTGAGACGATTTTGGTGAAAAAAATGCTTTAGTGCTTCTGTTTCAGGCTGTTCTAGTTTGGTGGAGGAGATGGAGCAGGGAGAATGACAAGTTCTTGGCTATGTTAGTCACAGGCTACAATCATTCAAAGCCCATTCGGTCATAGCGAACTAAATAGAAGATCTAAACGTTTTACACAAACACATATATTTACCTATACTTCGCTAAGTGAATGTTTGCTGCAACAAAACTTCTCCAGTAATCACAACTGTGGCATAGCTTTTTCTATTTTACAAACCTACGCCACTTTGTTGGCCTTTTTCTCATTCACTCGTTTTTCCACCTACTTTTTTTTCACTGACTAATGGAGGCAATCGGGTTAGAAGAACATTTTCACGTGCAGTAATGAATGTATTCATTCATAAGCTGTTTGTTTGTTAACAGAGAGATGTCCAACAGGGGTTCAAATACTGCAAACAATTTTGCTCAACTGCATTACATTAAACAATTATGAGAGGACGTAGAAGCAACATATAACCAAGGGTTACTAAACCCTTTTCTTGATGTATGTAAAATATGTAATATGTAAATATAAATATAATTATAAATATAATGTAAATAAAAAAATACACTTCACTAGGTTTTTTCCATATAAAATTTCAAGCATATTGTCTTGCTCTCTCCAGAATGAACAGTGCTTTTATCAATTATTGAGGGAGAACGTACAGTGTACTTGGAGAGGTGAAACACTCAGCATTCTGGGTGTTCTCAGGAGACCCCTCTCTCACACTTTCTCTTTTCTGAAAGACACACACACACACATACACACACACACACACACACACACACACACACACACACACACACACACATTCCATTCCACCCCCCACCCCCCCTGTCTGTCTCTCTCTTTTAAACACACACACACACACTCACACACACACAGACACACCCCTCTGTCTGTCTGTTTGTCTGTCTATCTGTCTGTCTGTCTTTCAAACACACACACACACACATACATACATACACACGTGTACGTGTGCATGCACACACACATTTACAGCAGCTCACATGCACATTTAATTTTGCACTAATTCAAATGCATTGCACCTTGTCAATGGAAAATATGTCCCATAACCTGGCTGAAGCTAGACTGACTGTTTAACACCTACCTCACTGCCTAAATGTCTTAAGCAGTTAGCCGCATATATTTGAAAATGTGATGTGATATTTCACAAGGCCAATTTAAAGGATGATATATAGTTGCAGGTGGATTTGTAAAACCAGTACAAACACATGGACACCTTTAGTGTCACTGGCTGCAGACTGACTAAATATGTGCGAAGGTATTGTTAAAACCTCCTGCGAAGTAAATGATTCAGTCAGCCATAATCTTTGTCAAACAGATCGCCCTGCCCACTGAGCTATCTTCATTTTTCCTCAAGCCTTAAAGCACACAGCTTAATCAGGCTTGAGATGCGGTCGACAATTTTAATACCATCAATGTGTTTGCGGAGAAAGGGAGACAAAGGAAAGCAGGAGAAGTGCTGAAGAGAAAATCAGAGACAGTGGGGAAACATGCAGAAACTAAATATAATCATCCTCCAGACACCACACACCTCCGTCAGCACTCACCATACTGTAGGTATCAGTGCCATTGGCATCAAACACACCAAAAAAATTAGAGGGACAAAGTCTCTGGTTTCAGGTTCTGTGGTGTGTTAAATGGGGCAGCTAAATGGAGTGGAAAGGCTGTGCTGTTCTGGCACGTCACATTCTGGTGAGTCAAATCAGCAGCGCTGCTTCTCTCCATGTCTCTCTGTCAGCACGCCTCGCTGGCAGTCCGGGATGGAAAGTAGCCATGTGCATCTGGACAGCAAACGTCAGAGTGAGACTTCTCCACAAGTTTTTGTGACTGTAAAAACAGCTGTTTCCACCAATAAAGAAAGGGTTTGTTGTGGCGTTCTTTAGAGAGAGCCATGTTTTAGGCATTTTTGCTCCACCAGTAGGGGGCGCACTCATCCAGGCAAAACACACGTGCAGTTTCTGTAAGTAAACAGCAACAAATTCATTAGCTGGGACACTAATAAGGTAGCGAAGGTTAGGAGGATTCCAAGGCAGCTACACTGAAATGTGACTTCCAAATGGGACTTGGGCGGCGCAAACAGACAGGCAGACAGGATAATGCTTTCAACCCATCAAATGAGCATCTATAGGGAGCCGTTTTTAAGTTTGTAGCTGAGTCACAATAGAAATCCATTATCAACTTGAATAGGCACACATTCAGAACATCTTCAGGCAGGGGCAATCTGTGCTTGGCACTTGATTTTAGCTGTTAAATGAAGCGAGGGGTGGCTGTGCTGATACTGCAGAAATCTAGTATCGGAAAATACAGATAAAGTAGGAATTATTGTGAAATTACTTTAGAATGCCAGCAGAACTATGTCAATATGGGGCAAACAAAAGGACCCTAATATAGATTAAAAGCAATGAAGTGGTAAATTTAAATGTGAATCTGTGAGAGATTATGTGGGTTTCTGGGGGATAGTGCTCATTTAAGCACTGTGTAACCATGTAGTTGCTGATGCAGCAGCCGTGCCTGTGGAGGTTTAACATGTACATCTCATCAGTTTGCAAATCTAAACACTGCACCAGTCAACCATCTTCTAAACCATACAAAGATACATACCTAGTAAATTATGAATGCTCTGACACTGGCTGTTATCATGATGTTAATAGACAAAGAATTTTCATGTCCTGTTTTACGCTCTACTGTATATAGCCTTTCCAAATCACCCTTTAAAACAGATCTCATATAGAGACATGCGGTTTACTGAGTTATTTCTGTATAGACATTGTAATTAGCATCATTTTATCAATTCATGTTTATCTTAATAACAGATACAAGTGAGTCCATGCTGCAATGTAAATAAATAATGTCATCTGTGCCACCAGATGAGTTTCATGTTTCTTAGACTAGGAATATGAAGAGAGCACTTCACTTCTAATTGAGGTTCCAGGCGGCTGCATTTGCCCTTTGAGGACTATATCAATGCCCAAAGACTTAATTTAGTCAGACTTTAATTTAGTGTGCATTTTGAACTGAATGTCTTGTGTTTCCTTCTTCATGCCCTTACAGTGCCTTCACAGCTTTTAGTGTTTTATTATCTTTACATGCCGATGGGTAGGAAAATGAGGAAATTATTCAGTATACTGAAATTGGGTAGAATAAAATCAAGATACAGGTGTGGTCTCAGATATAGGTGTCTAACTGCCATTAATTTAATTGCCAGCACTTTACCGTTCTTGCGAGTACACTCCCATCTCCACTATGGTAATGTAATTTAAATTTCTGTCACCCCATCTCCATAGCCATTAAGCCATAAAGTGCTTCTTTAATGAATTTGATATCTGAGCGATGATGATGTAAAGTAGCTCAAGACAACACCATTAAAATGCCTACGCTGTAGACCCGGTCCAACTCAGGGGATGATAAGCTCCTTTTATATAGAAGAAGCAGAGGCAAACAAAGGCACAGATAATCCATTGTGTAGCCCAGCAGGTGAAACTTTAAGTGAAATACTTGGTTCCGCATTATGACTGAGGTACTGTGTGTAACGCCAGTTTTGTTCTATGTTAATCAGGATTAGGGTGACAAGCAGTCTCAGTTTAAATTAATAACAGATTTAGGAGGACGGAGAGGAAATTCACACAGTAAAAAAAAAAACTGTGGAATTGCAAAACAGTGTGGGTGGAGGAGGCCTTGAAGTGTTGAGTGTGAAAATGGGTGTACGATTCTTGAATCTAATTCCATGAGATTGAATTTTATCCGTTCCATTTTATGACTCCTCATCCTCAGCTTTCCTCAGCTTTCCTCAGTGTCTGGTCCACGGTAGAAACATTTAAACATAAAAATAAAGATCTCCACCCCGTAAAGCTCCCATCAGTATTCTTTTCTTTGATTTAGTGATATTGAAAAACACTTACACACACAAATATTTCATTTAAAAGCTGGTTTCTTTATTACATTTTCATCAGTTGTTATTTATGCAATTATTGTCTGTTGATCTCCAGGCAGATATGCTCCAGCCAAATTATTATTGTAGTTATTATGGTGGGATTACGCTCCAAAACCCACTGGAACCCCAAGTGGAACTGACACACACTGAGATTAAGTCATTTCCATCCACCAAATCAGACACTATCTTTAAAAAATACAATAGGCAAAAGAAAGTGATGGACCAGTCAGGATGTGGAAAGGCTCTACAGTCAATATTAAACCATCTCTGGGGTACGGGTCAACCAACGATTCTATTGATACTGGTATAACACATGATGAAGGTAAATAGATTTTGTTTTGCTATATTATTTTATGAGATGTTAAAGGCTTTGGCTTTGATACAGCGTCTGCAAGGAGCTCAGATAGATGAGGCTTGAGCGCCATGCTCTGCCTGCTGAGTGCAACTGCACATTGTACTACACTGCAGTGATGTCCATACCCAATGGTACTACACTGCAGTGATGTCCATACCGAATGCCAAGCTGGCAACATCATTGGACATACTATCCAAGTTTGTCATACAGGAAAAAAAATCAAACACCTGCTATGTAACCAATCAAACACCTGCTATGTAACCATTGTCAAACAGCTGCTTTTAAACTTTTTGAACAGAGGCGTGTCATTGTTTTTGCATGTCATTCAAATGATTCAGGTTGATCCTTGAGTAGAATAACGCTGCAAGTTATTTTTGGTTTTGTTTTGATGATCAGGTTTTGTGATTAAGTTCTACAGTACTTGTACTGAATGTTCTTCATGTGAGCTTTGCTTGTTTGTAATGTACTGCAGAGTGAAAAGCATACTTACTGAATAAGCTGGGACACACTGTGCCTCCTTCAAAACTGCACACGTGATCATTTAAATGGGACTGGACATACAAGCACATGTTAGACACACGTGCAATTCACCATAAACAATACATCAACAGTTTTATTGTCAGTATACAATGAGTAATGGATCATAATTATAGAAAGGTCTTTATGTCATGTTTCGTAACAGCCTGTGTGATATTGGGTCTGTTTTTGACAAGTATGTTATTGACAAAGGATGAAAGGAGCACAACAAGTTTTTGTCTTAAAGGAGAACTTCGGTGTAAAATGAAAATTGGCATGTTAAAACATCATACCGAGTTGGTATGTGTACTGAGGAGCAACATTGATTTAGCCTTCTACCGATATAGTGTGGAGTTTCTTCGAGCTGTTTTAATGGTTTAAAAATAGCGTAGTCGTCATGCTTCATCTAAGGGCACCTACCACTTCCATTGTTAGCCTTCTGGGTCAAACTATAAAAAATAGTTAAACTCTGAATGCAACAGGCTAAATCAATTTTGCTCCTCAGTACACATACCAACTCGGTATGATGTTTTAACATGCCAATTTTCATTTTACACCGAAGTTCTCCTTTAAACTGGCTAACCAGCTAAATCCAACAGACCTGCCTTGCAACAGTTCAGCTGATACTAGTACAAGCTGCCAGCTGAAAGCTCGCCAACCAATCTTTTTTACCCACATCAGGCCATTAAAGCTATCCCTATAGTTTCCAGGTTGTGTCAGGCCAGCAGAAAACCTATATAGCTTAAATATCCAGCCAGGAACAGGTTTTATAGCATGCCCTTTGAAACATAAAGACAGGTGTAAAGACATGTATGAAATGATACCAATGATGTGCACTAATGCCAGACATGTAAGGCAGACATGAATCACAGTATTCAAACACCAGATGTTCACACTTTGCAGAACACACTGTAATAAGAGATGCTTGGAGTTAGACCGTCTTATGCTCATGTATGTGATGAGCTTCACTACTACTTATACATTACAGTGCCTCTCCTCTCCAACCACAAGCTAGATTAGGATTGGCTATCCCAGGCAGAGACAACAAAGTCAGATAGAAAGTAAAGACGATGTAGGCCTGGTTGCCCCAATGTAACCACAAGCCTATGAAATGGTGGAGCTGAGTACTAGCAGGTAGATCCTACAAATCGTAGCTTGTCTTGTCTAGAGCATGTAGTGGACCACCACGAAATTAAGCTGCTACCTACCTACCCATGCCTCCTGTTCTGTGCTGTCACAGTCTTTAGCATTTGATTTCACTAATTAGCTCATTTTCCTGGCTGATCAGTTGTGTTTATTAGAATCAGGTGGTTCAGTAAATTGGCTGGAACAATTATGTAGCAGAATGTTTACTGTTTAAACCCAGGATGGGTGCCTCTGCTGGCTTGTCCTGCTTTGTCACTGGTTATGTAAAAAGACTCATCAGTATGGGGTGCTGCTTCTTCTCACCAACACCTCCCTCTTCAGTGCCCGCCCCCCTGAACAAACATCGTATGCAGATGTAGTATATGGCTTTACTTGACGTTGTAAAGAGAGCATTGATGAATTGGTTGTGAACCAGCTCCATTGGTACAGCAGATGGTATGTGTGCATAAGGCCATGTTATTGTACTTTTGGTGTCATTATCCACAATTGTTCCTTTACTCACTTACGTATCTGACACCAATGTGGTGAGTTAGAGATGAAAAATGCTACGGGGGCAGTAATCTCAGGTTTTACAGCAGCTCCTGTACTTCTAAACCACCCACACCATCTATTCACACACACAGAGAGAAAGGGAGAGAGAGGCAGAGAGAGAGAGGCAAGAGAGAGGCAGAGAGAGAGAGGCAAGAGAGAGGCAGAGAGAGAGAGGCAAGAGAGAGGCAAGTGAGAGGTGATTGCCGATTGCCTTATTTGTTGTTTGCACGTGGTACACCGTGTCTGGCAATGTACAGAATAAACCCCTATAGAGAGAGAAAGAGATGCACATTACAAAGCATACACACCCTAATGTGTAAGGTGTGATGGCAGTTATACAGTCACCAACTCAGATACGTGGAGCTTGGCTACCACTTGCATTTTATGGTATCGTGCCCTGCTAGTGGAAGTGAAAAGTTTACCTGTTTACCTCCTCTCTTCAAATGACCGTATGCCATCAAAATAAAATGAGGATGTTGCCAAATGTGATTTGAATTACCTGTAAGCAAGAAACCATTAGCATTAATAAAAGCTGCATAAAATGCCCTTACTGGAATCAGGTAAAATCAAGATTTGAGTTGGGTGTAGTCTTAGGATTAATGTTAAGACTGCACTACTATCTGCTTCTGCATAAAATGAGGCCTGCGTTATCTATGTCAATGTCAAATATTTTGTAAGACGGAAAAAAGATATCCTACAAACAAATAGCCTAAATGTGTATGCACTGCATGTAAACAAATACTGTAACTGTTCTTGCCCTGTGACAAAATATGGACTAATGGCAGGATTGTGGTTTACAAGACTGAAACTCAGCACACATCAAACAGTCTCATCAGAGTCTCCGCATAGTTGTACACTGAAATATAGAGAGTGGTCTTACAAATGTCAGCTGTCATCACTTCTGACTGGATGAAAGTTTAAGAGAACATATTTGAATTGCATATAAATGTTACAGCATTTTCTTGAGTTGCCAGAAGGCTAGCACATATTTTAATGTTGTTTGGATGAATATATAGAGATGTATTAAAATTTAGTAGGTACTGTATTTGGTGCTTCAGGGAGAGAGTTTTCTCCTATCACTATCCTGACTCATGGTCCAGAAACAAATGCATATCAACCCCTGAATACATAATAATGGACATGCATACACCACCAGTAAAGGCACCCTTGAGAAAGGCCAAGGCTAATTTGACTCTGGGAAATAAAATTGTTCCTTTGGTGTTAAAAGTGGATCTGATCTTCATCAAGAAATCTTTCACAGATGTAGAATTTGCTTGGGTTGAAATCATGCCTGCAGGTTGAGGTCTGAACTACATGCTCTATCACTCTCTGCTGGTATTACAGAGAAATGCAACAGAAGTGATGGCGAGGTGGTGCAGGAGAATCTGTATGTGCTATATTATATTACATTACTCTTAGACGCTTTTATCCCAAGCGACTTACAAAAGGAGGACATAATAAGCTAACAGAGGTGTAGACACACCCACCCCCTACACACTCATACAAGCACGAGGCATATGCAAAACCAACATTATCTTAATTTTATCCTATGCTATCCTAGCAATTGAAGTCAATTGAATTGAAAGTCAATTGAAAGTCAAATGTTATATCAAACATATCATTTACAGTTTGATAACATATTTTCATACCATATTTCAAAGACACATTAATTCTGAATATTGACTTCGATTGCTAGGATGTTTAAGGGGGTGCTGGCAGGGGGAGGAAAGAGAGCAACTTCTAAAAGCCCAGCACTGACAGGGGCATCTTTAAGGGCATTAGTAATATTAATATTTAATTTGGAACATTTTTATTATTCTTTCACAAAGTATATGTGTATAATAACAGCCTGTGTTAGCTGCAAATTGGTTTTAAAGGCCTAAACATGACTGGACTTATCATTCATAATTTTGTGTCATTTTTGAGGCAATGCATTGATGATGCAGGATCAACTGGACCAAATGATAAAATTTTGTCACATACTTTACCTACAGTAATAATGTTCCCATATGAGAAGTCTGACCCTGATAAGGGGTTTAGTTCTTGAGATATAGACATATGAGGTTTGATGGAAAAACAAGGCTGATAAAAATTGCTACCCCCTCTCCCCTCATTAAACTCACTATATCTTCAAAGATTTTACTTTGAAATCAAAAATAATGTACAGGATGTCTCATGACAATTATGACAAATAAGACCGTTATGTGAGGCAGATTAGTCAATTGACATGGAATAACCCTATATTTAATGCAAAAGTATCTAATTTTCAAAAAAATATATCAAAAAATTTTGATATGTTAAGAACAAACATCTAATCTTTCTAAAACAGTCAGCTTTATGCTGGTGGCTGGTGTGATGTTTTTTTCACAACTTGACAAAAAAAAAAAGTGTCCACTTTTAAGCTTGAATATCTTTCACACTGTTCATCACAGAGGGGCCATTTTATATTAAAATATACACAGGAGGCATGTAAATACCGATGCACAAAATCAAGTCTCTTTGAAATTGAGCTTTCTACAGACGTTCAACCATGCTGCCACAGAGCGTAGACTCACATTTCGTAACCATTTCAGGCACATAGAATGTTATCATCTACCTTAGCCAGACTTTTGGCCATCTGCAAGTCCTAGTAGCAAATATTAACCCTTGATTTGAAGGACCTAGCTTAAATACTTTTCAAGATACTTTTCAAGACGCTGCTTATAACTTTAGTTGCTAAAATGTTTTTGAGCTAAAACTATTAGGAGTACAGAGCTAACATTTTGGACTTTTACAATTAGGGAGTGTAAGTCCCTGTAATTTTTTCAGCCAAACCTAAGATGGTCAAGTGGGAACCCTTCCGACACTTGACATGGAATGACCTCTCTAAGATTGCCATGTGTGGCAATAAATGTAGCTGATTGTCGAAACAAGGCATATCATCTTCCCTTCAGAAGGTGATTGACAATTAATTAATTTGTCAGTCAAACTCACTTTTCAAATAAATGTATTTGCACCCTCCAAATATAAAATACATGCTGCAATTGTCTCTCAAATAATAATATTAAATAAATAATAACATATTTGCTTTAGAAATGTAAAATAATGACCGCCTATATATCACATATAGTACAAAATTGAAAGACTTTTATTTATATTTAATAATTAAAACATATATTTATAATGATATAATGCTGGACATACACATATACATACATACACATATACATATACATTTAGGTAAGATTTAAAAAGAAAGTCGATTAAAACACACATGCTTCTTCACATCAGATATCGTTCTATGTGCATTGAGATATCTCATGGCCATGTAATCGCTGTGAAAGGACTGGATATTCTTGGTTTCAACCAGGGGTTACAACCCAGGTGACCCCACACACATACTGGGCCAGGCAGGGGAAATAGGGGCTGACACGGCCATACCTCAGCAATCCTCAGGAGGGCCAGAGGGGGCGACGAACACTCACTCACACCCAGAGCTGCGCTACCACAGGAAGCACCCAGTGTAGTGGCCTGCGTACAGGAATACATAAATGAGCTACTTTTCACAAAAAAGATAAGATTTAGTTAGATTTATTGACAGCAGGTCAGGATTTCTGTGTCCTATGAGAGAACAGTGTTACAAGGGGGAAAAAAACACTCGTTCAGATTGCACCAGTGTGACTAGTAAAACACACAGCAAAAGAAAAATACTAGCTTACAAAAGACAATCAGTAAAAGACTAAAGGGTGGAAATCAACAGGGGATTATAAATCTTTTTTTTTTTTTTTTCAATATATCACATCTTCAGAGTGAGATATTTAGGCAACCCTGGGTAAACAACATCATGATTAAATATAAAACTGCACAGATTAACTGATACTAATATTAGATTCTTATCAATAGCCTTCAGATGTTGAATTAATAAATGTTAAGATTTAGCAGATATGATTCTGGGGTATAAAACCGAGTAGGAACTTGCTGAGCCGTGACACGGCTTGGCAAGGAAAGTTTGTGGTTTTAACACTCAAATATGTCAGACGTTATTATGAAGCAGACCTAACAAAGTAATGCATTTGTAAACTTCTTTCATTACAAGGTGACTTGTCACAACTAAATACATTAACTGTACAGTTTAGAAGGGTCCTTCCCAAAAACAATATCTGCACATTTAAATCATATAGAATCCTCTGGAAGAGAGTGTCATGACAAATTTGACAAAAAAGAAATATGGAAATGAAACAGCATCAACAACCAAAAACAACAAACAAACACATTCAAGCAGTAAAATGATTTCCTCACTGGAGCAAAGAGCAATGTCATATGCCCTTCCCGAGAAGTTATTTCTGGGTGCATTTATTTTATTTTGAATTGAAAAGACAAATAGATTTATGAATGATTCAGGATAATTCCTATGGGTAAAGACTTGCAGTTACATTTAAACAAAAATATTTTAAAAGACAAAGTGAACTCAAAAATACATTTTCACAGGCTTTTAAATTAATACTCACACATAGTGTCCACGTAACAAAACCAACACTGTACTGACAGATCCTAATTTTCAAATAGTTTAATGCCTTAAACTTCTAATCATATTTTCATAGATTCCATCTGGGACTGTTAAAAGCAGCATGGATGTCCGTGAACTGGAGGCAGTAAAATCATTTCTGATACCCTCTACTGTAACTGAAAACACACGTAAGTCCAAGTAAGCGTCAAACTGACAGCCAGATCTGCAAGATTTTGCATTTAAAGGCATTTAAAGGCATTACTCTGCAGAAATACATTCAGATGAATATAATAAACTACCTCTTTTAACAACAACAGGTCAGCATAACCATACAAAATTATGGTAGATTCCAATAAATGTATACTTGTGAATGTATTACGCTAAAGTTTGTTTAAATATGGGATAATTATGCCATCAAATATGGAAATAAATTCATGCTGAATTCAGTCCCTCTGTGGTATTTGTTCAGTTAATGTAATAATAATAATAATAATAATAATAATAATAATAATAATAATAATAATAATAATAATAATACTCAGATTTGGCCTAAAACACATTACTTTATTTCCGAATTATAACAATTCTATAAGATTCTACTCACAATCTGCAGCATAAAGTGATGGTCATGCCTGATACTGCCTTCAAAAGTATATTGTTTGTTAAGTCATTAAATACATACAAATGTAAAAATAATTTTTGCAACACAAAAATCAGATATTTTTACATACATAACTAAGTCAATGTTATTATTAAAACCATAATGACTGGAAATTTAAATTGAACTTATCTGTTGGATGTTACTTCTGTCATGACAGTGCTTAGGTAGACTTATCCAGCGTTAGCCTACACAGATTAAAACTGAAGAATTGGAACTCTTTCAATGACTAGTGCATGGTATGGAGTGGGCCTGCAGCCAACCACAGGGACTAGGGTATGTGGTGTCGGCATGAACGTTTGTGATGGGAGGAAGTAGAACTGAGATCACACTGAAAGTGTTGCCTGCATCATCAATTACTTAACAGTACTTAACAGCAGGTTGCTGTTTTCATTGCTCAAACCTGGAAAGAGTTGAGCAGAGAACTCCTTATGGGATAGAATGATGGATGAATTGATGGAGAAAGCAAGGCAGTGAGAGACAGAGACCCCAGTGGTAACAGAGAGAATACGAGCGGGTAAAGAGAGTGTGGTAGACAACGATTTTCAATCAGCAGGCGACACAACAGTATAGAGGACATGTATAAACAGTCTGACTGGGAAACAGAGGTAAAGAGAAACAGAGAGAGTGACATACAGAGAGAGAGATAGCGAGAGAGAGAGAGATAGCGAGAGGGAGCAAACCACTCCGTGTGTGGGGCTAGGGATTGGGGCGGGACCAAAGACTTGCGTGACAAACACAGGGAAAACAAGGGGGCAGGCAGGCGGGCGTCTGTCCTCTGGGCATGCATTAATACCGCACTCTTTCATCTTTTATGTCGCTCTTGGTTAACTCTCCCTCACCCCCACTCTATCCATATATGTTTAATCACTCCTCTACCTCCAAAATATGAAAAAAATCTCACCAATTACCTCAAAATGAATGGAACAGAACTGAATGCCACAGTCTTGTAAACAAGTGACAGAATAGTGAGAATGTGAGAATAGTTTGCCAGAGTATATCATCCAAAATACTTAAATTTGCCCTTTCATCTGAAACAGTCTCTGCAGTGTCTCTTTGAATTAGATTACCCCATTACTTTTCAGATATGTTCTCAGACATGTAGACAAGCATTCACTCACTCACTCACTTACTCACTCACACACACACACACACACACACACACACACACACACACACACACACACACACACACACACACATACACACACACACACACGCGCGCGCACGCACACACACACACAGGCACACACACACACACACACACACACACACACACACACACACACACACACACACACACACACACACACACACACACACACACATGATGTTGACTTAGTGCCCTTGCTTAGCATAGATTGAAAGAAAAAGTATGTTCTGTGATTGTTCCTCCTGGATACAGACAGTAAATTTAATGGTTTTAAGAGTCTTGGGAGAGGATGGTAGCAAGTTATCTAATGGCACATAGGCACAGGGGGGTAATTAGCTACGAGTAGGACTGCTTAACCTTCAGGGGCCAAATAAGCATTCAGAGCCTGCATCTCTTTTAGCATGCATCATTCATTCTCATCTCTCTCTCTCTCTCTCGCTCTCTTTCTCTCTCTGTCTCCCTCTCTCTCTCTCTCTGTCTCCCTCTCTCTCTCTCTCTGTCTCCCTCTCTCTCTCTCTCTCTCTCTCCCTCTCTCTCTCTATCTGCATCACTCCGACTAACTCTCCTTCTGCATCTCTCTGTTTCACTCCTTTTCTCACGCGATCGTTTCACCCTTTGCACAGTTGAGCATGCTCTGACCTCTCCCCATGCAGGAACCAGCTAATTGTCAGCTCCAGTAAGCTACAGGGAGAGATGGATCCAATGATAATGGCCTATTTCTGAATATGAATACTCTGGGCCAGTGAAAAGCCACAAATTCACTTCTGCAAAGTGTTTCTGGCCACTTTGGGTAAGCGGGACTTTACCGCCATCGCTCCAATCTCCCGTAAGTCTACCAATTCATAACAACAATTAGGCTGCAAACTGCAGATGCGATTAGGGAGAAAATAAGATAAGTGCCTGGCGTGAGTTTCCTGGAGTATTAGTGCCCATGTTTTATTAGTGTAATTGCACAAAGGAAGGGAAATGGCAACCATAAGGCAAAAGGCTGAAGGAAGGAGGCATACACACCAAACCATACACACACCTCCTAAGGCCTGATTCACACCGACTTGAGCGTGTACAGCACATAACCGTGCACAATATGGTTTATAGGGACAGAATACACTCAGATCACGCGTGCGGTGTGAATAGTTTAATTTGTTAACATGCATACTAAACGAATACGGACAGAAAATGGGCACGCGCTGTGTATGCAGAGTGTTTTGAATGAATGAGCCCTTACACACACACTAACGCACTCACACGCATGCAAACAGAGCAGCAACAGAAACAGACAGAAAAGCATGTGTCAGTTAACCCGTCAACAGACACCTATGAGCGCACACACGCACGCACACACACACACACACACACACACACACACACACACACACACACACACACACACACACACACACACAAAGAAATGCAGAAACACAAACAACACAAAACATGTCACATACTAAGCTGAACTTTCAGTTCTCTCCTTCACCAATATATTGGCTGACCTGAATTCCAGGTGTTAGCAGAGTGCAATACAGATATGGCATTGAGGAAAAGTCCAAAGAGAATAACTTACACTGATCTAATTTACGATAAGCCTATTATTTACTGCTAGTTTAATCTGTAAGCCTTAATATTGCAGTTAGGGGAAAGTATTTAATGCTCCTTTTTAAAATGGATTGTGTTTTAAACAATGAAATCCTGACAGAACTTTTTTTTTCATTTAAATATTTTAGCAGTGAAGCAGAAATATATTATGTATAGGCCACATTTTTAAGTAAAATATCATCAGGGATTGTTTTAAGTACTCACCAACACATTTAGCCATTAATCCAGTCAGGGAATTCAAAGCAAACTTTTCAAAGGAAGTTAAGTCAGAGCAACCCTTTAAAAAGCCCTCACAGTGTTGAGGTCGCAGTTTGGAGTGCTAAGGGTTGGGAGTTGATCTGAGCTGCGCATGGAGTTAAAAAAATTAGTGAGAAAGAAGGAGAGAGAGAGAGAGAGAGAGAAAAAAAGATTTTCACCTCTTTGTCCTCCAGTGACAAGTCTGTGGCATGACAGAGGTCAACATGGCGTAAAGGGGTTAAACAAACGGGCATTCTCATTTCCAAAATCTTCCCCCGATAACAATCATGGCCAGACGTTTCGGGAGCTGCTAAAGGACTTAACATGTGCTAAATTAACAGGTGACTTACATTCTTTGGACCAAAGATTATAACTTCAAGTGCCAAGATTGTTTTGTAAGGAGCCTTTTCATCCTCTTGTGAAATGAGGAAAAGACAAAATGCTGGGAACTGAAAAGGCTACAGGGTAATTCTGTGGGTTTAGTGGTTAAACAAACTACCCTGAGATCTAAATAATTTGGTTTCTTTATGTAGTCTGCAAAGACTATCATCATAAACAGATGCAAAGTGACATACTTGCTGAATTAAGATAAATATCATTATTCACAATGTGTAGACATATATATGAGCAACAATATTTCCTACACACTTTTGTATATGTTTAAGATATTGTGTGGTCCTTAAAACTGAGTGTCTTCGCAGTTTGTGTTGTTCTTTGTAATCACCCCCACCCCCAGTTTACAAAATGTGAGAAACATTTATATACAGTATACTAGGCCGATGAAGTTTGGATGTTAAATTCAAAGTTGAACACATTTTTTAATATGGTTACTAAAATGCAGCATACTACTAAGAAAACTAAATCCAAATTGTAACCTTTTTTACACGTTTAGTATCATTATTCGTTTAATGTAGATTTGGTATTATTAGATAATGGAGTTTTGTTTACAGTGAGCTGTTCAACACTGTCACATACATAACAGACCTCCGGCTTATGCACCGTACTGCACAGAATTTGAGTTAATATCCATATTATGTGCAAATCGCAAGTCTTTTGGTGTGCTCTGGGAATAACAAACTTATTTCTGCTGATTTTTGAAATACATGTTTTATTGTTAAATTACCATTTGAAAAGAAGAGTTGTAATATTGAAATATCATATTCTAAACAAACTTGAATTATACTTTTAACTATGCTTGTTATAAATAACAACAATTACAAAGCTATTTTAGTTGATGGTAAAAAGTAAATAAAAAGGAAACTCATATAGACATTCAATTTCTTAAACATAAAAAACATGAATTGCTTAGTGTTGAAGAATAAGATATATGGATAGTTGAATAACATGCAATAAAATAAAAATGCAGGAAAAAAAACTAACTTAATTTATTTGAACAAGCACTGTTTCCATTTACGAATTCCGCTTAATTTAATTTGTATATAGTTTTCATGGCTAAAAAATCCAATACTTAGGCCTAATTCTGTTGTTTTTTTAACAAAACCAACCAATACTGGTTACTTTTACTAATCAAACTGCAGAGAGAAACAGACACATAACATTCCACAGTGACAACCATGACAACCATGAGACAACAATGATGTCTTATTACAGACTGTCACTATACTCCAATATTGACTGCGGTTAAAAAACACGTACACAAAGGAAGTAAACATTGGAAATTCTAAATTACCTTACTTAAAGATGATAGAGGAGACAAAAAAAAAGTATATCGGCATTAGAATTTGAAGCAAACAAATCTTCTGTTTTACTCATTTGGAGTTTACTTTTGGTTAGACAGAATCTGCAAAGTGAGTGCAACTGTTTTATTCTCCAACTGTACCTGCCATACAATATCACATTACAAGAAAAGCTAACGAGTGCCAGGACTGATTTGTCCAAATGTAGAGCCAGGGGGGAATTTAATGCATAAGACCTCATTTGTCTGTGCTAGTATTCAGTTACCCAAAGGATGTCTGTGCAATATGTCTCCCTACAGTTCACCACCCTTTCCTCCCATATTTCCCTTTATGCTGTAACTGTCAGAGAGTGTCAATAAAGCATGACTTTATCAACCACAGCTTTTGCTGTACAAAAGTGAAAAAAAAAAAAACTTCAGTATTTCGGTGCCAGCCTTAGTACAAGGTCTTTGGATTTAGGGGAATATGTATTGACCCCTGAGACATGGAGACCATAAGCAGATACCTAGACCTAGACTTAAATTTGTTTCGTGTCAGTGACTGTACCCATGGAGCTGAGTGGAGGCACAGAGCTATGTCTTAGGACGCTATACCATAACAGGCCTATGACCTCTAATTTTGCATGACAGGAAGAGCACAACAGACTTAATGGTCACGGGAGCTTAGGGATGATGAAGCCTCTGTCTCTCTGCAAATATCTCCACAGAGGGGCAGGGAGCTAAGCCAAAGATCCATTTGTGGCACATCAGAGTATTACTGTAGATACAGAAATACTGAATATGGCCTAATGCGATCAGAGCTGCCTACTCATAATCTTGAATGACGCTGATGACCCATGATAAACTTGGCCCATGACCTTCACCCTAATGATAAATAATTGGGCAGTAGTACTAGGCCTTTGCGTTTTTTTTTTCCCCATTATGAGTGCACACAATTTTATAATTATAACATATACATATGATAACATGTCTCGCCAGTTAAGGGGCACTTGGCTCAGCATCATGAGATCTATATTGTAGATTTCATTAACGGCTATGGAGTGCAGCCATACGGTAAAGCACACAAAGCAAAGCAAAACTATTATTACTGTTATTCTGATGAATCAGTTTGCTTTTTGTATCACAATCAGATTTTTAGCTTACTTTTTCTTGAGTTTATCTATGCTTAGGAGTTTCGATAAAGGCAAGGTATAAGGCAAAAAACAAAAAGATACATTAAATTCAATGTTAACCACTAGCTGTGCATTCCTTTACAGTCTGTCCCAAAGCACAGAAAATCCTCTTGTAGTTAATTCAAAATTGGTGTGCTGTGGATTACAGCACCAGAATGGGTAAAGGTTACCCTGGGATCTGCACAGTACATGAACTTACATTCAGTACAGGATTGCTTGTTTCCTGAGGCCATGGCGTCAAAAAGTCTGCACTGGAATGTTTGACTCCACTAATGCTATCAGTGTTAGGCAGTTTGCTAACAGCGGAGGTTTTAGCCATAACAGGCAAGCACACTTCACTAAGCTAAGTTACTTTGGATTTAGTTGCTGCAGTACCATTGCATGTGTTATCCACTGGTCATTAACCTCTCTCCAGTGGTCCTTTATTCTCTCTTTCTCCCTCACAGCAACTGTATACCAATACTGAATGTAAATGGCAAAATAATATAAGGTGAGGTTATATAGACATACCTACGCCAATGCATGCGTGTGTGTGCGTGTGTGTACGCGTGTGTGCGCGTGTGTGTGTGTGTGTGCATGTGCGTGTGCGTGTGCGTGTGTGTGTGTGTGTGTGTGTGTGTGTGTGTGTGTGTGTGTGTGTGTGTGTGTGTGTGTGTATGCACGTGTATACCTGTTCATGGAAATGTGGTTTATGCTATGTAAGTAAAGTTTAGCATTATTAAGACCATTTCATTAAAGTCATTTGAACTCTGACCCCTTCATTTGTTGCAAAAAAAAAGCTTTAAACAGGTCTTTTTATGATGCTCAACTCCTTATTGAGCATCAGTGGGTCAATAGGTTGTTTCGGTGTACTGTACCATAAATGGTTGTGTCACAATGACTACACATAGCCAGAAAACCTGCACTGCAGTTCAGTATCCTTTAGAGGGTGTTGCAGCAGCCAAAAATAAGCCTTTGGTTACACGGTACTGAAATGTTTCCAAGTTCATATAATTTCATTGAATATAGTTTATTATTACTTTTGGTTGGTAAATGTTATTTGTTTAGTTAGTTTATTTGTTTTCTAGGATAAAATGTTATGCCACTGATATACCAACACACACACACACAGACACAAACACAAAATCAGACCATCAATGTATACAAGAAGGCAGCACTATAACAACATACTGTCATAATAGTGAGCACTAAGACTGGGGCAGTAGCCTTAGATGGCTTGGAAGAGCAAAGCAAGAGCAGACGCCTCTATCTGAAGTGGGTCACACGCCATGTGCTCACACACACATACACATTCACACACACACACACACACACAAACACACACATGGGCCCAGACACATGTTGTTCTGCAACAGACTCGCAGCCTTGTAAGAATCCCTATTCATAAGATATCTACAAGCACAGAAGCTTCTGTGCCACAGCAAACAGAGCTGCTTCTGATGCATCACAACACAGACCAAAGCTGGGACACTGGGACAATCTGGGACTGACTGGGTGGAAGATGTGCAGAATACACACCAAGTAAAGCAGCATGGTGAATTTATGTGTGTACGTACGCCAGGTCAAGACAGACCAACAGTGAGAGAGACAGTGAGAGTGAGAGTGAGAGTGAGTGAGAGAGAGAGGCCTCTGTGCAGGTCCAGCCGTGTAAAAAAGGTCATGCCAACCTGCATAAAGATCAGAGGGCCTGGATGCCCACAAGGAGTCTGCAGCTGACTTCAGGAGCCAGAGGAGGTCGTCTGGGTGCCGTATCACACAGACCAGCAATGTACACAGAGAAACCTGAGCTAAGTAATCTCTCTCGCACTCATGTACACAACCGAAAGAGTGTTGCAGGGGAGAGGGTGAGCACGAGGGGGTAGAAGAGGGAGAAGAAGATCTAAATATTATAGACACAGATGTGGGAAACATACAAATAATAATAATCACTAGAAACAATTCAACAATCATAGTGATGATATCAAATTATTATTTGCTATACAGAATGTAGGTGTTATAGTGACACAGTGAAAAATATTTTAATACAATATTGTTTAGCAGTCGAAAAGGATTACATGCACATTCAAACAATTTCAATTTCAGCAGCTTAGCATTGGCAAACTAGTCATACCCACTGGATCATCCTCAGGCTCACCATCTTGTGGGAGTGTATTTTGATATCAGTGGTCCTAAAATCTCTATGATCACTGGTAAAGGATTACAAGCTGATACGATTACACCTTGTAAAGTATGTTGCTGAGCTGACCGACTGGATTGGCCACGGCTACTGATCCATCTACTGGAGGGGAATTGGCTGTGTATGCCAGGAGCAGCAAACATTAAATGTATTTGTATAATGTTTTATCAGTGTCCCTATTCTTCAATAAATGCGGATATTTCACCTAGTGCTTAGCAATTTTCCTCAACTACTTAAGTTGTAAAAATGGAAATAAACTCAGATGGGCTTATACAAACACAAATAACTATACAATTCAGGCATAGATAACTGGGTAAAAAAATCAAATATACTAAGCTATAATTCAAGTGCTGGGATGTTTATACTGAAAACTGATTTATGAATGTACATAGGATAGCTGAAAACATGTACGTTTACCTCTGACATACCTGGTTTAAATATATGAAAATCTTTCCGGGACCATTTAATGAAAAACTATTGAAAGCAATTCTGTTCTAAATTACTTCGCATAGGAGTCAGAATCTTTATGATAACATAGCCCTACAGAAATGCACAGTGTGTATAAAACAATTATTATTATTATTATTATTAATAATAATAATAATAATAATAATAATAATAATAATAATAATAATAATAATAATAATAATAATAATATGCTATTCGTCGCACGTTAAGGAAGTTTCAGCACGTTCGTAGCTATCCGCTCCATTTTAAAATAAATGTTAATACACTGGGTTAGGCGATATGTAATATCTGAAATCTTGCTTGAAATCTGAAATTATTTTTATATTAATGATTTCTGAGAATATTTCTGAACTATTTGGTGACTGTCCTCCGAATATAACATGTAATCAAATTACAGTTCATTGTCCATTACACGTCAGGGGAAAATTTACAGTAGGCACATTTCTTTCTCTCTTTTTTTTATTATGTTTGTTTTTAAAGTTGTTCTGGTTTACCACAGGCGTCGTTTGAAGTAGGCGAGCGATGAGCAGCACGGCCGGCCTTCCCACCAAAAGAACTCTTTCACTCTGCTGGAGTTCTGTGTGCCAATGAATGATGTGAATGCCAAAACCTCTCACTAGTATTTATAGCTCATGAACTTTATGAAAAGTTTTCAAGTGTGAATTAGGTTATCGAAGGGAATATATTTAGTTTGACCAAAATTCCATTAGAGTAAACGGCAGAAAAGTTCAACGTGACAGCGTTGAATGGCCTGTTAAGCAGAGGCAGTTACAAAGTGCATTTCACAATTTATTACTTCATAGCTGGAGCACAAGTGGTTTTAGCATGAAACACAACCTCGTCCGCATAACAACCTATAGGCTATAGCTTTCATTATTTCTCAAATTTTCGAATTTAATTTGGGGGGTGGATGATTTAAGAAAAATAACTTCAAAAATTGGACGATTTTTGTAAAAATATGTGTATCCATGCTGTTACACCAGGAGAGCTTGGGTTTAAACCGATTTCACGGTTCATTTGTTTAAAATACTACTGAGGTTTACATCAGTCCGCAAAGTCTAGCGCTAGGCAAGGTTGAGTAGGTTACATGCCGCTACGTTCAATACGAACACGGTATCATAAAGGACCGATATTATAATCTAAAATAAATATCCCTTTCTATTTTATTCAGACGCATGTGGGCAGAGGTCGTGAGTGTGCCCACGTGCCAGTGCACAGTGCTTTATCCATGCTCCGTTTTAGGGAACAATAGTGATGCAGAAACTCGGATAACCAATAGGCGGTGGTGTATCTTGTTCTCCGAATGCCCTCTTACGCTCAAACGTAGAGCCCAAGCCCTGAATGCCTCTATCTGTACTTTCATTTGCTCCCTAATTGACCCAAATAAAGCCCCTCACTGACAGGGGCTCCTCCGACCCCGAGGCACTATCAGAGAGGGGAATTCGCGGAGAGCAATTCTCTTTCTTGAGTAATCCCATTTGCCATTGTGGTCGTCCAATAGCAGAATGCCATCGGCTTGTTAAGCGTTTGACTTGACTTGCGTTATTCTTTGCAAGCGTACCGCTCCTCAATTGCGTTGGCGCCGAGGACGCGTCTGCTGCCACTCTGCACAAGGATACGCAAAACACTTGAGATGCTTATACAGAACCGCAGCATATCAGAAAAGGATTTATTGCCCATTGCGTAGAACGCACGAACTGCACAGAGACGGATCTCCACAGAGACCATTTAGCACCTCGAGTCATAAATATGCACGATAAAGCGCCCGAAAGCCAAACTTCGGTAACACCAAGAGTCTCTTCATTTTTCATAGAAAATCTACTGGGCTCCGGCAAAAATGAAGGATCTCTGCGAAGTCCAAGAAAGAATGAAGTAGCTGAGGATGTTCGACGGGAGTCAGTTCTCCAGGCTAGAGAGATACATCATTTTAGTGAAGTGACTGGTCAGGCGACCAGCACAGGCTCTATAGTAGATCCCCATGCTCAGTCCCGCCTTGAATGGTACCAGCGTTCATCCTTACACTTTGACAGCCGGGACTGCTCGGAAAGTAAGTGCAGTTCATTTTCTGTCATATGCCACCCTGCATGTAATAAGCTAGTTATCAACGCGTATTTCAAAACCACACATCTCCAAGGCCCAGTAAAGCAACTTCAGTCATGACCGAAGAGTCTAGGCTACTGCAGCGATTCAACAATAATTCGACTGCTTTCATTTGACAGCTGTCTATGTCTAGTCTACGTCTTACAGCTTTGTATCAAGCTATCAGTTCCAACTGCCAGTGTTACGACTCACCTCGATTGTGTACAGGCATTTCCTTACGAAACAAAATGCTAATTTGTTTTCTCACCAGTCTTCGGATACAATTACTATTGACGCTTTAACACCTCGGTATCAGATCTGAGGTTCATTGTGTAAAAATATTGGAAACAACGGGAGTGGGCCATTCTATTTTCCCAAGATGCAGCAAGGAATGTCCATTTGTCCATTTTCCGCAAGCCAGCAAATAATTCCATTGGAAACTTGTACAGACAGACATAGGCACACACACACACACACATTGCGTCTGGGCCTGCTGTCTCACCACTATGCATGCTTGTGGAAATTTCCGTGAGTGTTTCAACAAAGAGGTTTAAAAGACTTGATTCACGGAGTCAATCTGCCATTATTTGACTTGCTTATTGGATCTATAAAACTCATATGATCATAGCTGTTTACAAAGTCTCTGGCACTTGGCACATCAGTAATCCTAATCATTTAGTGTAACTCATGCAGTCCTATGAACCATGTATGGTATATATTTATAGTATATATATGTATCTAACCTTAGTGTAACGTTTTATTTTTATTCAGGTCCAAAGGAGGAGAGCCGCGGTTCTGATGAACGGTGCTACTCAAGTGACAGAGATTCACCCCTTGGGCCAGAGCCCCTGGGCAGCGACGACTCAGATCGGAAAACAAGCGACTGCCTGACCGATGACAACGAGGATGCTCCCAACGTTTTCGACGAGACAGCTGACGCGGATACACCCGACCCAAGCTTGGCTCGTAAGAAAAAGACCCGGACTGTGTTCAGCCGTAGTCAGGTCTTTCAACTCGAGTCAACCTTTGATGTAAAACGCTACCTTAGCAGCTCAGAACGGGCCGGGCTGGCTGCCTCCCTGCACCTCACCGAAACACAAGTGAAAATATGGTTCCAGAATCGACGGAATAAGTGGAAGAGACAATTGGCCGCGGACTTGGAGGCAGCCAACATCTCTCATTCCTCCCAGCGAATTGTTCGCGTACCCATCCTATACCACGAGAATACCACGCCACCGTCAGCGTTGAGTTTCAGCATGCCGCAGGTCTCACCGCCCCTTGTGGGTTTCTCGACTTCAGTGAACTATCCCCTCACATCTTTTGCCCAGTCGATGAGTGTACTGAGGTCGCAGATGACTGGCCTTGTCTAAAATTGTGGTTTAGAGGATTTCAGCGAGGCTTGAACTGTCAAAATCTCATTACTGTACCCGAATCGTGCAATAACACACTTGGCCGCAGAAAACATTTTAATGTTTTCCTGCATCCAAAGATTTCATTTAAAGTGATTATACATGAAGTTTAGTTATAGTCCTCCTATTTTCAATGTTATTAACATTAACTGTGCGTCTGCCTCATCAATACACTGATAATCTTTTTTACGCATGGGATGCAGGCCCTAGTTGTTTGTGTGTATTTTAAGATTACACTATTTTCTTTTTCAGCAAATATATTTTTATTCTAAAGCACACTTTTCCAACCTTATAACTTTTTCACTTGGTGGGTTTTCATTGCGATTAATAAATAAAACTGATCACAATATAATGTCTGCATGAAGTTGTTACTTTTAGGAATGTTTTCCAGCTCATGTTTGAACACACACACACACACACACACACAGAGAGAGAGAGAGAGAGAGAGAGAGAGAGAGAGAGAGAGAGAGAGAGAGAGAGAGAGAGATGTCACACATCAAACACTGGTGCCAACTTTCAGGGGGATTTTGAATATTCACGGCTATTCCCAAAACCATACAACATAGCTCACGTGGATCCGAACACACACATAAACTCTCTCTCTCTCTCTCTCTCTCTCTCTCTCTCTCTCTCTCTCTCTCTCCAAAAAAGTTAAGAGCTTCTTTTAGGCTACTAATCTCTTCAAAGTTTTTGTACACACGTTCTTGCACAAGCACATTATTTTAATAACAGAAAATAACAGGTACAATTAAACAATCAAGCAAAGTAACAATATATAGTAAAATGGCCTGACTCAAACGATGAACAGGGAGCTACATGAAACGTCTTGCATAATATGATATCCACATTTGATTTCCCCAGGGCATTTATTGTGCTTTGCTTCAGTGCTATGAAGATAATGAGTTGATTCGGTGTGCCACGTCATTACTATGTAGACTTAAGGCGAAGGCATGACGTAGGCTGCTAATTGGTGCACTTTCATTTACCATTCGCAATATTAAATAAATTCTGTGCTTAGCAGTCGTACTTTTAAATAACAATAAGAAGTATAAAATATAACAATAAAATAATGGTAGAAAAGCATCTGCAATAATATGAGCAAGGGTATATTAAGCAAGGGAGTAATGGCATAGCATACCCAAGCCGCCAAGAACTCAAAGATTAATCTCGGAGGGTATCACATTTTAACTGGACTCATCGATGTCTGCTTATACTTCAAGGAGGACGTGCAACAGAGTAATTTCTAATATTTCAGAGCAAAATGGACGAAGAACAATACATCATGTGCACAAAAGGGCTTTATATTTCTCATGATAGCGCAGATCTGCATGCTACATAAATCAATACAAAGGCTTGCACTCCAAATTGATGAGATTGGAGATGTTCCTTAACACAAATTGACGTTAAAGTATTTTTATCATTGTTTGCATTTACATACCCAGCCTCGTTACATTCATGCTCGCTACATTCAACATTTCTGTGAAATATATTATGGCCTACATATTACACATATAAATCACAAGGAGGTATTATCAGAATTATGTATTAATGACATGACTTTCTTGATCAATATAAAAGCTCTTCTTTTCAGTAATGTGCAGAGCCTGTACTTTAAACACATCTTGTATTGGTCTGTAATGCATCAAAGAAAACTTCACATGAATTGCTAGTTGGCACATTAGCAACAGGGAATGGCAGATCTGTTACCCGCAAGATTTAATATGTACTTGCATGAAACAGAGCAGCATTGATAAGACAAACTAATTACTGCTCAACAAAAAGACATTAAATAATTTCATCAGTGTAAATCTACGTGTTAAATCCAGTCAACGTTAAAGCATTTTAAATAGGGTGGATATGGCCACTCTTTACATATGAATCCCTAATCAAGAATTTGAGCGGACTCCACAAAATTACATTTGTCTTTAAACGCAGCTTACATCCCACAGAAGAAACAACTCATAACTAACTATGTCTGATGTCGCGCATCGGCTTTCTCGTGATTATATATTTTATCACAGGTAAAACTGACACTAGTGGGGTAACATGTCAACTGGCGCCCTGATCTCTCGGAGAGCTCTTGTTTCAACTGTAAAATCAACGGTAGTTTGGTGACATTTTCCTTCGTCCAACGGATGTCTGGAAAAGTCATGGTGCAACTCCTTCCCACAATTTCAATTGGTCACCATCTTTATCGACGCGATTCTTCCAGCCAATAGATGGAAGGCAGTCCCGTTCTTCCGGTTGGTGGAGTAATAGAGGGCCAGACGTGGTTGCGGTATGCATCTGGGAGAGATGGTGCCTGAAGAACTGAGGTGCAAGAACTGAGCTAGCGCATCAAGGAAAACAAAACAATTACTTAAACGTAGTCCTCTATATCCACCGGATAACTATGAACAAAGAAGACGCACCGTGTTGTCGCCCTTCCTCACTTAAGTTTACTATTGACCACATTCTTAACCTTAACAGCGTCGGGGCAAAGTTTGACAGCTGTCACTCAAAAGTGCAGAGTGTACCAGTCTGCGGGAACGACTTTGCTCCTCGTATTTTGGACCGCGAGGAAGACTTTCGGAGCACCGGATTCAATGAGACAGGTATAGGTTAACTCTTTATTTATCAGCACAGACTTTGTAATGTAACATACACGGTGTATTGAAGTTCTCTAACCTGTGTTTTAGGAGAAACCTGCACAGAAGAACATGCAACGACGACTGCAATTGAAAAGGATATGGACGCTCTGAAAAGTCTGGACTCAAGATGTGACAATGCGGACAGTGGTGATGATGGCAGTAGCGTGCAACACAAGGGAAACAGCAAAAAGAACAAAGTTATGGCGAAAAAGAAAACACGCACAATTTTTTCAAAGAGACAGATTTTCCAGTTGGAATCTACCTTTGACATGAAACGTTATCTAAGCAGCGCCGAGCGGGCATGCCTTGCCAATTCACTGCAGTTGACAGAAACTCAAGTAAAAATCTGGTTCCAGAATCGCAGGAATAAATTAAAAAGGCAAATTTCCACAGAACTTGAAGGACCTAATGTGGACTTCAGTGATGCCGGAAAAACAGTATCGCTCCCTACTTTCTACAAAGACAACCATATACTTGGAAGATGCTTGTTACCAATGCCTCTACCCATCATGTATCCTGGAGGTAGCACGCCTTACTTATGCTTTTCAAATGCTACCAAATATTTTAGCATTTTCGATGGGGACGTATGACCTCCTTGAGATGGTGTCAGTGTAAATGAGGCGCCCCCATGATGCCAGTGGTATTCAAAAGAGCGTCCAGCGCGAGCACACACACACACACACACACACAGACACAGAGAGAGAGAGAGAGAGAGAGATATTGTACTACCTTACATTGTTGATGTCCACAGAACATGACAGGGTAGAGATATATCGTTGGACTGTCGTTAAAAAGGTCATTGCGAAGCATATGGTTATGCAGAATTTGTTATTTATTACTGAACTATCAGAAGTTTCAATATAACACTATCATATCATGTTGGAGGTTTTAAGCAATCAGTTTGAAAAATAAATCACCAGTAATCATTTATGACTTTTTATGGATCATCCTATTTATTTGGTCTGTAACACACATACTAGGCTATATAATTTCTCATTATTATTATTATTATTATTATTATTATTATTATTATTATTATTATTATTATTATTATTAAGGAGCCAAAGATGGATGATCGTTGCATGTATTTGTAAGGAATATTGCTTTTCAAATTATTCAGTATTCAATGAATGTAATGGACATTTTTATTTCGGTTGTAACGCATGTGTATTACTTACAGTACTTTTAGAGATTATATCTCGTTTTACATAATTGCGTAATATGGCCGGGTATCTTTATTAAACGCATTATTTTCACTAGTTTATTTCAGCCATGTCGTAGTCATTGTGTCCTGTGTTACTGTCTCTGCTTAAGGTTATAGCCCACTGATAGATAAACTAATGCTCATAGAAGCAGCTTGTATAAAAACTTACAAACCCAAAGGGTCCACAAGTGATCCTGCTTTAAGGTACTGAGGAAAAAATGTTTCTGGCCTTCAACTAGCTTATTAGTAAGGCTAATAGTGTAACGGCCTATTATATAGCTCTTTAAAGCAATCAAAATTCCTATGCGTAAGCCCTTTACACAAACGTACGGGCATAGAAATGCTTTGTCAGTCGTCCGCAACCAATTTTTTCATAAGAACTCTACACTTAAGATGTACACTGTACAAGTCGACTGGCTCAACTGTGCATTAGGTCAAAATGGCTAACGTAAGGAACTGTGGCTGAACTAGCTCAACTGTGCTGGGGGGCGGGGGCCGGGGGATGCAGTCTGTATTGTGCTGTCTGAAAAATAGCAGTTAATGAGACTAAGCAGTTGATCCCAACCGAAACTCAACAATGTGCTTCTTTCATCTGGTTATGTGTCCTGCTGGATTTAATGTTTTCCTATCAAAATGATGCTAAGCGTTATATGTAAGTGAGAGTAACATTAGAGAGCTTACAACCTTTAGATGTTTTTCCAGTAAAAGAAGGTATGGTTGCGTCCAGGCATAATAATTGGTGATATTTAACTCATTGGCAATGAACAAGATGAAAATAATGGTGATTGTAGGCTAACAACAATGACAAAATTACTAACATACAATAAGAACTATTACATATTATTATTATTATTATTATTATATGTATAGCACAACATATATAACAATATTACATATATAACAATAACAACAATAATAATAATAACAATAATACTATTAATAATACAAATTAAATATAATATTGCAAGTTCATCTACTTAAAAAATGTAATCTTAGTTTTGTAAAGTTGAGTGGGTATTACATTTTTAACTAATATCATGCTAAGAAAAGATTATTTCTTGAATCTGTCTGTTAGTCTGTCTGTCTGTCTGTCTGTCTTTCTGTCTGTCTGTCTGTCTGTCTGTCTGTCTGTCTGTCTGTCTGTCTGTTTTAATGTACTGTAAAGGCATATGTTACCGCACTCTGATCAGAGGTATTTAACCATTAGTGAATCTAAGATTCCCGAAAACTATAAAACCCCACACGCCTAACATGGAGCCAACCACTCCCCCACAGCGTGGGCCCAACCTCACCCATCAAGCAAGCATTTAAAAGTTACACCATGCGTCCAAGTCAATACCGCATCTACAGTAGCGTAGCCTCCGTCACTCTGTCTCCATTTTATCAGAGCCACGCCACAACAAACCACTTGTAATTGGACCTAGTACTATTAATTGACCCTAAGTGCACTCACGGTGTAGGGGTTCTGCATGGCTTCAGTTACCCGTCAGTTTGGACAGCAGCAGACAGTGATTGTGATTGGCGGGGTGGTGTCAACATTCGTCACGTCTCTCTCCATATTGCGTTTCTTCCATTCATCACCACGATTTTCCATTAATGTTTCGGAACCGATAATGGACTAGAGAGGCGAGGGAGATGGGGCAGAGATGGGTGAGGGGGGTGGGAGGCTTCTAGACTTCCTGTCTCTGTCTGTGCAGACGCCTTGAGAACACCTTCTGTCGCCATCACAGTGGCTCAAGTGACTTCATCATAGATTGGCAACCTTTATCAGCACTCTCAGATTTGTGGTGAAAGTTGGTGGTGGTTTCGTGGCCTAATGGAGAAATACTCCTAAAAGGAGTGATACACTACAAAGCGCAAATACTCATGAGGCTTATTTTGTACTGATGTAGTTTTGCAAATGTTTTCAATGAGAAAAAGAAAGACATTTATTTAACAATAAGATAGAAATTGATTTGACACTTATAGTTTTACAGAATTCACTTTTAAAAACAGAAGCAACACACACATTGTGAATATTATGCGTGATGTCTGGTGTATGTGTTGCGTATGTGTGTGTGTGTGTGTGTGTGTTTGTGTGTGTGTGTGTGTGTGTTTGTGTGTGTGTGTGTGTGTGTGTGTGGCACAGACTGTAGCAACCATGGGATTATACTGACCAGTATTGTATGGAAGTGTATCCCTACTGTGCAAATTATTATGCAGAGAGTGATTCATGTGGAGTGTATATGTCTATGTTCTGTATGTCTGACAAAGAGAGGAAAAGACAGCAAACTGGTTACTAAATGTGAGACTGGTTAATATGTGTGGTTGTTTTAGAGGGCAAGCACAATGAATTAGGGAGAGCATGCGTTCATAAGAAAACGCGTTTCTTCTGGTGTGTGTGTGTGTGTGTGTGTGTGTGTGTGTGTGTGCATGTGTATGTGTTGTGGTATGGGAGCGCTCCAGGCATGTTTTGGTGCAGCAGATAGCATCTTCTAAAGTGGCCTCTTCCAGACACCGGGGGGCGTCTCGGGTTTCAGGCTCCTCTGCCAGCACTTAGCGGCAGTGCCGCCCAGCGCGCTCCCCTCCCACACTCATGAGGACGGCCCCAAGTCTGCAGGGCTGACACTAGACACCAGGACAGCAATGCCATCATAACGGATGAAATAGGGAGTTTTATTATACAATGTACCTTTAACCAAGACAAAAAGTAAAGGTATTCTGAGTGTGTGTGTGAGAAAGAGAGAGAGAGAGAGTAGGGGTGTTAAGGGTCAGTGAAAGACAAGAAGGAGTGGAAAACTTTAGAGCATATTTTTCTCTGTGAATGTATTACAGAAAGACAGAGAAAGGGGGTTAAAGATGGAGAACGTATTGAGCCTGTGGAAGATACAGGGACCACACATGTGTGTGTGTGTGTGTGTGTGTGTGTGTGTGTGTGTGTGTGTGTGTGTGTGTGTGTGTGTGTGTGTGTGTTCTTTCTTCATGAATGGAGAAGGCCCCGTGGCTGGCCTCTCCTCTGTTAGTTTGACCCTATTGACCTTTCTCAGTTCTCTGACAGAGGCCAGGCCAGGTGACACCTCAGCAGCTTCTAACAGTTCTGAGAGGAGTTTTAATAGAAGCAAAGGGTTTCAAGGGGGAAATGCTGTTTATATTCTACAAGTGTTCAGTAAAATGCACTGAAATAACAATTAATAAAAATGATTGGGAACCAACTGTAAATCAATCCTGCCGTTTAGAAATCTGGATCAAGACTGAACATCTATGTAGTATGTACCATCCCAAAGTGGATATTCAACCTTTGACCTCATTTGATGTGTGTGTGTGTGTGTACTTGCGTGCATGCGTATGAGTGTGTGTGGGTATGCCCATGTGCATGTGCATTTGTGTGTGTTTTGTCTTAATCTGTGTGAGTGAGGGGTGCATAGAGACGTTGCTGCACTGAGTTCACATTCACATCTTTTTTTTTTAATAAAGTGGTTAGGACGTCACTGGAGCTTGGGTAGAACACATAGAATAACAGACATTGTGAACACCGTCAAAGACTTAAATCATTAACCCACATAAGCCATAACCATCTGCATAGAGACATTCAAAAATGTCTTGTCATAGAAAGCAAACATGTCAGAGCACATCACGTCACTGCAATTAACCAAATGAGCTGCTGTGCTCCATTGTCCCCTGCAGCAGCCATACCAGCCCCCCCCCCAACCCCTCTGCACAGCATGGCAATATGGACAAAAGTGCATCGACCACAGGAACACATACATGGATCCTCTTCCTCAAAACCAGCCAATAAGCAGCCGTCTGCTCCACTCCAGCGGAGCTGATGAGAGTGAAATGGACGCACCATGGCCATAGTGGCTGACCCGGGGTCAAGCTCCACATTTTATTCATAATGGCGCATGTTAGGACTGGGGAAACTGACAGCTCAGATTGAGTGAGTGGCCAGACGCACTTGCAGAGAACTCACTGCGTCATTGGATGTGTTTGATCAGGTGTAAGGGATGCCCCTCTCCACTCAGAGCAAAGCAGACTTTAAAGGGTAAAGGAGGTGTCACCTCCTCAAGTGTGTAGATGGGCATGCTTTGCCCATCACAGATGTGTACTGTAGGTGCATGGTCGTTCCTGTGCCTGCTCCCGCAGCAAAATGCAGGGGATTGCTTTGAAGGCATGTGTGGTGGTCATGGGTGAGCAGTTACAGACAGATTGCCGAGGGGGCCACACCAGCACTCATTCCTTGGACAATAGACTGAGGCCTCTGGCTCCACAAGGGTGGTGGGCAGGAGGTGAGACAGAGCTTGGTGCTGCGTCGTGCTGAGTGGGACGGGTGTCTGCATGCATCCATGGGGAGGGTAGGAAGGGGTGGCGGGGGAATGGGAGGGGGAGGGGGAGGGGGCAGGGCATTATTTGCCCCTTTTACCCTCAGGGCGAGAGTAGTAATGACTGAGGCAAAGGGGCCCAGATGTCATTCAGGACAGCTCTGCCAGGGAACAAGCGTTTGGGGTTGGTGGGCGGTTGGACGGATAGATAGATGTATGGCACTCAGAGGTACAGGCTGGGGAAGCTTTGATTGTTGCAGATTACTGTAAACAGGCCAAAATATTAATTACACTAATTCCATAGTGTGTGTACATGGCCTTACATACGACATGGTAGTTAGGTTGATAGCCTCTCCTCCACTGCATTCAATATCGATACAGGCACTTTGTAAAATAGCACAAAATGAGAATCTGTTTTTTAACAGACTTTACAGACATAACTCAAAACTGCTTTAAGATCAGTTTCACGAATAAGGACCAATTTAACATTAAGTCACTAAGAAAAAGAACACACATACAGTGTCAACAGCTGATTTCCCTTAAATGACATTTCTGCTCAATTATTTGTTAATTAAGTGTGTGTATCTATTCGCGTATATGTGTGTGCATGTGTGTGTGTGTGTGTCTGTCTGTGTGTGTGTATGTGTGTGTGCGTGCTTGCACATGTTCTTGCTCAAAGGCGCGTATTCTCCACCTTTCAAAGTGACCCTAGTTCCCCTGAGATATCTGTAACACGAACTCCATGACACAGCAGATTACAACACAAACAACATCCTATTTGTTAGGAGGACTGAACTAGAGAGGGCTACAGGCTCTTTCAAAACCCCCAAAAGAGTTTCAGATGGTGTATTGATCTGCTAATTTAGTAGACTTCTGTGGCTATTGGTAATGCATGGTGCTTAAGGAAATTGAATGGGGGTTCTGGGACAAGGTTGATGACCTTTAGACAAAAAAAAAGAAAAAGAAATCTGAAGAAGAGAATGACAGCACAAAGGATGTCAGCATTTGGGTATGGGACAAGGGACAAGGGACAATTTGAGAGAAATATGTATTGTAGTAGATATTTTATTATAATATAGAAAATATAGTTCATTTCTGGTTTCTTGATAAATTGTGTTCTTTCTCTCTCTTTCTTTCTCTCTCTCTCCCCTTCTATCTATCTATCTATCTATCTATCTATCTATCTATCTATCTATCTATCTATCTATCTATCTATCTATCTATCTATCTATCTATCTATCTATCTATCTATCTATCTATCGTTTCCTAAATTCGACATACAGACTTTTTCAGTGGCGTGTGCAGTAGCGCTATAAAGACATAATATATCTCCCTTCTTTGTCTTACTGTTTGCTGTTATCTCTCATGCCCGTGTAGTCTATTCAATACCATTCAATTCCCTCTGTCACCTTCACACCAGGCCAACACTCAATCTAACACAAGCCCAAACACTTTGCCTGATGTCAAAAGTGCCTGAAGGCGTATGCCCCAATGTGGCAAAGCGATTCAAAAAGGCAAAAATCAATGGCACTGCCACAGAACAGTAAGTATGTGGAAATGTGATCCTAATGGACAGAGAATCTGAAAAACTACAGAGGTGGGGGAGGTTATAATGTAAAAAGCACAAAAGCAACAATTAATAAATGGGAGAGTGATTAGTGAACATTTAAATGGCACAAAACCTATTTTGAACTTTAGGAAAACAGAGTAGAAAAACAGGAGCAGCAAGACGAGGTTCTAGACGAGGTATCCAAGCGTAATGGGTGTATCGACTCAATGAGACACAGCTGAGTGAATATTACACCCTTCAGACTCCACCACGCATGTGTGCACACACACACACACACACACACGGAAAAGTCCCTGAATTGTTTTTTGTTATAGACATATGTTTTTTTCTGTGTGTGTGTGTCCAATTTGGTTACAGTTGGTGTGTGTATTTGTTGACTAACAGATTTTTCACACTGTCATACAGCTTGATCCAGTCATAATGTTAAATGCCTCAAACCAAAATATTTCAGCTATTGGAATCTGCCAGGGCTAAGGACCTAAATAGAGTGTAAAAATGTGATAAATAACATGCAACACCAAGAGAGGCTTGAGAGACTGTGTGTGTGTGTGTGTGTGTGTGTGTGTGTGTGTGTGTGTGTGTGTGTGTGTGTGTGTGTGTGTGTGTGTGTGTGTGTGTGTGTGTGTGTGTGTGTGTGTGTGTGTGTCTGTGAGTGTGTGTGCGTGTGTGTGTGTGTGTGTGTGTGTGTGTGTGTGTGTGTCACAGTCTTCTGGTTTGCTTCAAATCAGTGTTGGATGAGGGAGGCCCTAGAGGTGCCAATAAAGGTCTGGTTAGACAGGCGCCTCTGTTGCCTCGTACGGCGCTTCATAGCTGCATAACCGTTAATCAATTAACGAGCCCCCTACCCCGGTCCCCCTTGTCCGCTCCACACCACATGCGCACACACGGCCCGTGTTAATGTGCCATTAATGATGTTCTAAAAACATAGTATTGATTGACCTGGAAAGAGGAAGGTAAAGTGATATGTCCACACGCATATGAGCCAAACACTGGCTTGATCGCCCACATCCACAGTTAGAAGAGACACACACGCATGCGCACACACACACAGTGAAACACACACACCAACATCATCACCACCCTTTCTTAAACACACACACACACAGCAGTAGGAGAGTGAGAAATTCATTGAACTGGCATATGCTAATTGACTGTTATGCAAAATTAATCATAATATTATGTATTTATTTTATGACATAATAAGATGATTTTTTACATTCCGAGTTTAACCTGAATTCATTTTAATCATCAGTCTAAAGAAATTTCAAATGACTTTTGCCCTTGCCAAAACTATTATAGGCTATCTGGATTTTCACGCTTATGACTTCCTACTTAGAATGCTTACAACAAGCATAAAAAATGTCAATTACTTAAATTGTCACAAACATGAGCATTTCCCATATCCATTCTACAGACCTTGGATGGGATATTCTTTCATGTTATGGACTAAGGCCAGGCTACTGTTGCAGTAATAAGAGATATTAGTTAGATGAGGAACAAGAAAATGATTCAAACAATCTCTGCCTGTAGTACTGTAGTAATGTCAGACCAGTTCTAATTGTAATACTAATTAAGTGATGTTCCTGATACTTAACATGGTTGTTTCACAAATAAGCATTATGCCAATCTGATTGCTTTATTTTTTTAAATGCAGCCTGGACGGATTAAATGGTTTTGCTGATGGCTGGACTAATCATTTGGGAGGTTTTCTCAGTTTCATCTCATGTTCCCTGCTAAATTACAGACATAATGCTTGGACATTGATTGTTATTTGACGCTACAGCAGCTCAGCAGCTATACAGAATGAATACCGTGGTAAGCATTGCCGTAGTCAATTTCAACTAAATTGAACACTTGACTTTTTACACACACAAGCTCATAAATACAGGAACCAGAATATGGACACGTTGGCATGCTGAGCAGAAAGTGGAGGCGCGCCAGCCAGAACATCAACAAAATACACACAAACACACACACACACTCTAATACACACACACACACACACACTCTCTCTCTCTCTCTCTCTCTCTCTCTCTCTCTCTCTCTCTCTAACACACACACATACACACACACACACACACACACACACACAAACACACTCTAACACACACACAAACACACTCTAACACACACACAAACACACACACACACACGCACTCTCTCTCTCTCACACACACACACACACACAAACACACACACACTAACACTAGTTTGCGCTTACAGGCAGACCCACAGACAGACACGTATTAGTATTAGAGGGAGTGGGGAGTAGGGAGCTGCCTGCCACTGCAGCTTGTGCCTCAGCAGAGTGTTGATGCAGAACTGATAGGGAAAGCAAACACAGCAAAGTGACCTGAATGCTGCATCTGTGATCTCTGACACAACCACAGCCCAGACTAGCACACAGCTGCACAGTGTCTGTTGCTGTACATGCACCACGAGTGCACCAGGAGAACAGGTGCAACTTTTCTGTGTTACTGTTACCACTCACACTCAAACTGATCCAGAGCCAGTGTTGTCTCGTTTACAGACGCAGATCAAAAGGCCAACTGGATTACAGTCTTCATGTCGAGGATGGTATTTAAGCTCCATGCATGTCATGACATGCACTGATTGGTTCAACTGTGTGTTGCACTGAGTATACATGCTAGCAGATAGGCAACATCAGTACGACCTCATTTCAGAGAAAAGAAAAAAAAGAAAAAGCAAATAAAACATTTTCAAATGAATCTGCCTGGTCTATTAGATTCCTTTCTGTCTGTAGTATGTATCTAAACCTCTCAGCCCTTTCTCAAAGCATCCGCACTGATGGATGAACGAACGGACGGAAGGGCGGGCCAGCCGCTAAGAGAGGATTGCGAGTGTTTGTCCTCCCTCACCCACATTTTCATTACCCAGAGCACACTTCTCCCTGTCACTTCGCATCAGCGTCGTCGCCTCCTGGCCCGGAGCGCCTCCCACTCTCGCAGCCACACTGCCGCCGGCCCTGTCCAGGAAAGGCTCTTTTAAGTGCCCTCTAATAGCTGGCAATAATCAGAGAATGGATGCAAGGCTTCTGGGTGGCCTGTTGGCGGAGTGGGAAATAAATAAGTAAGATAAATAAATAAAAGACCTTGAGAACATGCTGAATATAGCACAATGCTATTGGGGGGGGGGGGGGGGGGGGGGTTGTCTGTGTGTTTTATACAGTAAAACGAATATAGATTGCTGGGTGAAATATTTATGGTTGTGTGGAGAAATGGTCAGGTAAATGCTGCTTCTGTGAGGAAGGTTTCGATAAAAATCACCTCCTCATAGCCACAGTGTCAGTGGTTGAACAAACTTTCAACTAAGATCAAGGAAGATGGATTTGTGTGTTTGTGTGTGTGTGTGTGTGTGTGTGTGTGTGTGTGTGTGTGTGTATGTGTGTGTATGTGTGTGTGTTTGCGTGTGCTTGTGTGTGTGTGTGTGTGTGTGTGTGTGTGTGTGTGTGTGTGTGTGTGTGTGTGTGTGTGTGTGTGCACGCGTTCATGCGTGTGTGTTTATACTGTACATGTGTAAGTAGAAATACATGCTCACTGAAAAAAGAGAAAAGGCCCCCGCAAAAATTGTTGACAAGAAAAATACATTTTGCTAACCTTTGGCTTATCCTCCCCTTTGCTAACAATGCTATCCCTTACTCAGTACCCTAACCCTGATTTCTGATACTGTTTCAAATCTACAAGCATTGGCCAGCAGTTATTTGAGTTTGGAGCAACTTGTAATCTTGCCTTTGTTAGGAGGAGCATTTCGCACAGGACAAAAAAAAACAGGGTGAATACAGGGAATAGGGTATGTTCCAGACAGGGCAGAGAGGTGAACTGCATTTGGGTGAGTGTGTGAAACTGTATTTAAAGTGTTACAGCAAAAAGGAAACGTTGTGTATTTGAGTGCACATATTGTCATATGTATCTCTTTCTTTCTGTCTGTCTGTCTGTCTGTCTGTCTGTCTGTCTGTCTTTCTTTCTGTCTTTCTTTCTCTCTCTCTCTCTCTTTCTCTCTCTCTCGCTCTTGCTTGTATTTGTAGGTGTGCAAGAGTGTGTGCTGAAAGAAAAATAGACAGCATGGGTTTGTAGTCTTTTAGGATGAAAACAATAAAGTGTTTCACTGGGGAATCCAGAGGCTTTTAGCTATGTATTATTTAACACAAACATTTGACTAAAATCCACAATAGAGATCACAAACTATTGTGCATGTCTCTTATTTTTAACATTTCCATGTATAAAACATCAAGGACATATTAAAACATTTGTATGTGCAAACTGCACCTCTACCTCACTCTATCTTGGCAAAAAGCATACAGAGACTCTCTCCTTCACACACACATGCACACACACACACAAACACAGAGAGATACACACACACAGACACACACTCCAACACACACACACACACACACACACACACACACACACACACACACACACACACACACACACACACACACACACACACACACACAAACACACACACACACACACATGTGTGTGCATTTGGGCACATGTGGGCATGAAGTGGAAAGAAATACTTAGAAAGTGAAAAAAAAATCTCTTATCCGTCAGATTGTGTGTTAAATGTTTTTGCAGGTGTTTGCCTCTGAGCTCATCAGGGACATGTAGAACACCATACTCCAGTTTCAGGGTTCAGGAGCTGACTTCCGTTTTCTAACAAGTTGGAGTTGTTTAACAAGTTGTTTATAAGTTGTTGTCTTTAACGAGGGGTGTCAGAATTTGAAAAAGGGGCAACATCACAGATGCTAAAGAGTATATTCTTCAAAACCAGCTGTTATATAAAATTAAAAAATAAATACATTCTTAATTAAAAGCTACAATATCAAACTTTGATTACAGCAAACACCCAGGATATTTAAAAAAACATACAAATATATACTAAATATATGTTACAAGAAAACAACTTAAATGCACCCCAGCAATGTTTCAAACATCCAAGCATGATTCAAGCATTTCAAGTTTCCAAAATTCCTATGTTGTATTTATTAATTGTGTGTGTGTGTGTGTGTGTGTGTGTGTGTGTGTGTGTGTGTGTGTGTGTGTGTGTGTGTGTGTGTGTGTGTGTGTGTGTGTGGACATGTGTGTGTGTGTGTGTGGACATGTGTGTGTGTGTGTGTGTGGACATGTGTGTGTTCCTTGCCATTGGAAGGTTTTAATAAAGTAGTATTTCTTTTGCATTTTGCATGAGTCAGGGACTTGCTGCGTTTGCCTGTCTACTCTGCTTTCATCATTGCTGTGAACTGGAACAGCACTGGACTGCACCATTGCTGCCGTTCACACATGGGTGTGTGTGTGTGTGTGTATGTGTGTGTGTGTGTGTGTGTGTGTGTGTGTGTGTGTGTGTGTGTGTGTCTGTGTGCGTGTGTGTGTGTGTGTGTATGTGTCTGTGTGTGTGTGTGTGTGTGTGTGTATGTGTCTGTGTGTGTGTGTGTGTGTCTGTGTGTGTCTGTGTGTGTGTATGTGTGTGTGTGTGTGAGTGTGTGTGTGTGTATGTGTGTGTGTTTGTGTGTGTGTATGTGTGTACACTTACAAACATTAAGAACTTTTTACATTAAAAAAGACATTAAGTCTTTTTGCTCTTGTTAATCAGAGGGAATTAGCTGTAATGTAATCAGGTTTGTCTCTATATACAGGTGTTCATACACATAAAACTAATGCTAATCTGATTCACTTCATTTTTATACAGTCTCCATATCTCTGTAGTCCTACATCTGAATCCTAATGTTGACATTTTTTTTTCACCTACTTCAATACTAATACTTACATTTGTGTGTGAGAGGAATAAAGTTATATTGTGTTATAATCACACAAAATCTCTCTCTCTCTCTCTCTCTCTCTCTCTCCCTCTGTGTGTGTGTGTGTGTGTGTGTGTGTGTGTGTGTGTGTGTGTGTGTGTGTGTGTGTGTGTGTGTGTGTAACTGTGTTTGTAATTGTTTGTGTTTGTGCGTGTGTGTTTGTGTGTGCATGTGTTCGCACACATTAGTGTGCACACGTGTGTGGTTTACTGACTGACTGTATACATTTGCGAATCATCTCTTCTTGCATTTGTGTGTCCCGACTCCCGACATAATCCCACCAAAGGACAGGCAACCTAGTCTGCTTGTGCCCCCCCAACAACAGGCCTAGCAGGTTTCACTCTCATCTTCCCCATTAGATTTCTGTGTTCCATATCTCTGCTTGAGTAACTGAGACTACCCGTATGCCCCCATCTGTACAGGTCTCTCCATAGAAACACCATACTGAAGCGCACAGATTAAGCTGCCTGTATAGCTCAGCTCCTCTGGGTCTCACTGTACCACTGCCCATGCACATTTGACCTTCTGCATCATACATGATTTGGTAAAATATTTATGTGCTAGGTCTTACATTATTGGGACAAATGCACATTGTAAATGTTTAAGGTTAGAGTAATAAATTGGATTATTTTATTACCATTTTTGTGGCATCATGAGCTACTTCCTTTTAATGAACTTCAAATGCTACTGTAAGTAATAAAAATGACACGCTACCACAGGCACTTGAAAGTAATTTCAGAGCATATTAAATAAATTATATAATCACAGTTGTGGTCAATCATTCATGAGCTTCATGTGCCTTCGATGGGACATCCTCACTTTTGAGGTACTGATTGTGTAGGTCTAGTTGTAAGCAGCTTCGGAAACATGCTGAACTGGGGAAATACTAGTAAAAAAATATGAACTCCACTTTTTCTTCAAATGTTTTGAATGCAGTAACACATTTAAATGAATGTGTAGGTAACTGTGTATGTTAGCATTTGTGTCTCTGTGTGCTTGTGCACACCTGTCTGTACCTGGGGGGAGGGGGGAAGGGTAACTTAAATCACTTTTAACCAAGCTTCCCTCTCTACCTGACTGGAGTGACTGCAGTGACTGGAGTGACAATCCAAGAGGCAGTGATAAGATGTTTGACAAGATAGCCAAACATCATTGACTGGTTTAACTGGCTGATCATGACACATCAGTAATAAGACCTACATATGTCTTATGCACCCTAAGAAAGTCTATGCACCCTAAGGAAGTCAGTGAAGTATTTTTAAATCTAGCCAAATGCCTGTTTGTCAAATTATAAATAGATTACATCAGATCACCACATGTTTATTTTACTCATCAATAAAAGTGCTTTTGCAGAAGAATCAGCAGGGTAGTATTAGTTGTGTGTGTGTGTGTCATCCAGCTGAAATATTGCCCTGCTGATATTTTTTGCTCCATGAAAATGGACTGTATTTATATAGAAACTTTCTACTGCTACTATCTACTTTCTATGCCTTCCTGCTCTTGTTTAGCATATTTCTTTTGTGCACTACAGTACATTTTTCTACCCTGCTGATGTCTGTCCTTTTCCACATCCACCTGAAGTGCAAGATCGAGCACAGTGTTACACACTGAACAGTGTATACTCACTTGATTTCTCCATAATATCACTGCCACCTGTTGTGATTGATAGGTTTGAAGTACAAATCAATGTCTTCCTCACTCTGCCATGACTGACTAGCCATCCATGTCTGTAATAGGGCTTTTCCTCCATCCTGAACCACTGGCACTTTGTTTTGGTGTGCTCTTGGGGTGGCAGGTTGGGAGGGAATAAATATTGGATGTTGAGCTTTAATTGTCCGGATCTTGTAGTGTTGCTTGTTAAGAGTGTCTGGGCATGGCTTATGGGGTTTGGGCACCCAGGAGTGGCAGCTGAATGGGAGTTTAGGGGTTTTGGGGCGTTTAAAAATTACCGCCTGCGTTTCACCTAAAGGGGCCCACAAGGTGTTTCCTGACCCCGACATTGTAAAAGCTTTCAAAGTGGTGTACCGCCTCTTTCCTGCCTGATCAATATTGCAGACGTGAAAAGCACATTAATGCCTCTGAATGCCCTTATTGATGGGCTCAGCGTTGTGTGATCCCCTAGGCAGAGGGAGGCAATGGGGGTCTCTGAACACACTTTAGTGTCTAGTGAGAGACCGAGGGGGAGACGAGACGAGAGGAAAGGAAAAGGAAGAGGAAGAGAGAGACTGAGTGAGTGCATGTGTGCTGTTTGTGCATAAGGCGCACACAGTGCATGTGTGCATACACGTCTATGTGCATGTGTGTGTGTTTACATGTGTGTGTGCGCATGCATGCGCGAGTGTGTTTGTGGATGTGTGTGTATATGTGTGTGTGTGTGAGTGTGGGTTTGTTACTGTACAAGTGTGTGTATGTGTCTGTGTTGCTGTGCACGTATGTGTGTGGTTGTCACAAAGTACATGAAAGACCAAAATCAACACAAAGTCTTTAGCCTCATTTTTTTAGATGAATCAAACCAAATGGCTTCCTTTCATCTTAAAGAAAGTAGTTAATGCCCCCTGGCCTATACAGACCTCACGCCACACAGTGACAAAGTAATTTGTCCCACATAAGTTGAGATCAGATAAGAAAAAAATCGAAAATGGCATTATTTTTGTAGAACCCCAACTTTCACAAAACACTTTGAGCTTTCATGTGGTCTACGATCGCAAACACATTGGGATGCTTCTCTGTCACCGGGCAATCCCTACATCTGCGGTCTTCAGAGTCTCCGCACTTCTAACAAATTCCATATTACAACCAGTTACTCCTGCAAGCCAGTTGCTCTAGTTGTCTGCATTTTTTGTCCCACCACAATTTCACTGTAATGCAGGGACATATAATGCTAATTTTAAGGCGCAAAGCACGTGGTAGGAGCAGATGCATAACAGCAGCACACTGACAACAATCACTACCAGCCTTCTAGCAGAAGGGAGGGATCAGTGAAAATAGCTGTTTGAATTCACACACTCACGCGCTGTGCAGAGAGCTGGAATTCTGCTAAGTCCACCGGGAAAAAGTGACACGGCATATTTTGTGGAGGGTAGTTGGTGAATTTGTGTTGTCAACTTTGATGACAAACTTTGCTAAGGTAGGTGCATAATGACCAGCAATGTATGAGGCTGATAATGATGCATATCATGAAAAGAGAAAGACGTGAAAAACACAGTGACATTATTATTTTGTGCTGCAAAACTATGATAACTAAGATAACTTTACTGAATAATATTAGAGGTTGCTCCTTGGTGGCACTGAAAAATGAAAAAAGGAACTCCAGTTTCAGTGTTAGTTCTAATCTATTTCAGTAAGTGTATTTAATAAAATTGAGATTTTGACTTTTCACAGATTTTTTTTCACCTTTAATTGGATAGGACAGTTAGAGAGTGCCAGGAAATGGGTGGGAGAGAGACAGGATCGGGAAATGACCATGGGTCAGGTTCGAACCTGAGTCCACAGACTTACGGTATGAACGCATTTACCAACTTCAGCACTGCATCCCCCAGGATTTGAATTTTTTTCCACATGATTCTGCTTGTGGCACTGTTGAGGCAATTCAAACACCACCATACTGCCAAAGAGACACATATGAGACACACAGGGGCTGCATCTTCACTGTGTTGACTGGAAGATTTAAGGTATACTTTTATTTTTTATTGAATACACTCCTCCTCTTCCTCTTTTTGTTACTGTACCCTCTCACCACATAATGCACACACACACACACACACACACACACACACACACACACACACACACACACACACACACACACACACACACACACACACACACACACACACACACACACACACACACACGCACGCACTTACAATAACTCACTGTCAATGGAAACACCTGAGAAATCTCAATCTGCATGATTTTATCCGATCAAGTTACTTTCTGGAGTGATCTCATCTGGTCTCTTGCCCCTCCTCACCCCCGTGGTCCTTGTTTGTGTGTGTGTGTGTGTGTGTGTGTGTGTACACCCAAAGACAAAAACAAAGTGTGCATGTGTGAGCGTGTTTTTAACACATATGTTCTACCCAAAATAATTTTCTCTCTTAGCATTTCCACCCTGTGATTGATGGTTCTGTACTGGTGGGACATGACTAGAGAGATGGATAGCGATCCCCTGTGAAACTACAGAGAGACTACACCAGATGATGGTTCCACATGGCAGACTAATAAGCAAGAGTATCAATAACACATAGGACATGTTATTAATTACATATGTTCACGAAAGTAGAAATGAGTGATGTTAACATTGTTGCTTTTATGTGAGAAATGACATCACCAAAGCAGCAGTGGATATTGATCCACTGTATATTGAGAACTGGCCATTTATTGTGAAAAATTATGATCTTTGTACACTTGTCCACTTAAAAAAAGGAAACATGTGTGTGCGCACAAACACCAACATACACACAGACACACACATCTTACACACACACACACACACACACACACACACACACACACACACACACACACACACACACACACACACACACACACACACACACTGCACATATGTACTCACAGATATACACATATACATCTGCCAGTTGTGATCACAAAATAGCGTCTTAAGCATGTCTCCCCATACCCTGTTCATATTGCAACTAAAATGCAGCGAAATAATGAGCATATTGTTTTGAAACTTCTTGAGCTGGCCTTACTGTGTGTGGACAGACTCAAGAGCCAAATTACTCTCTCATTTACTACAAAGTAACATGGCAAGGAGGTAAGATTTTGATAAGGCAGAACAAAAAGCTCCATTTAGAGCTCTGTCATCATGCAGAGACAGGGATCCCTGTGTCGGCCCCTACATCACCGACATGCCCACTACACCACGCCAACCAAAAGCGCTTTTGATTGGCTTATGATTAAATTCTGTTAACAACAACAGCTGCCACAGGCCTTTGTTCACCCACGAGATCACTGAAGGAAAGAGCATTGGTTGTACTTGACAGAGACTTGTTATAACAGTAGTTAACTTAAATATGTATTACACCAATCCAAGAAAAGAAAAGTTTGAGGCATTATTATAAATAAAAAAAACCTGTTCAGGACATTTTCAAAGACATTTAAAAAAAAAAGAAAATAAGCTGAGAGATGGAAGCACTCATAAAGTCTT
The DNA here is from genome assembly GCA_027475355.1 of Coilia nasus. Lineage (NCBI taxonomy): Eukaryota > Metazoa > Chordata > Actinopteri > Clupeiformes > Engraulidae > Coilia > Coilia nasus. The sequence continues at coordinate 28,559,484 of CM050221.1, forward strand.
TCTACTAGTCAAAAATATGTTTCTGTTGTTTATACTGTTTAGATAGGAACTGGCAGAAAAGGGTAGGTTTAAAAAACACTGCAGGGAATTCAACAATTACTGAGGAATTTTCCCATTGGAGGTGATGAGAGACAACACCAATATTCATGTTATCGGGCTGTTGTGATCAGACTCAGGCCCAAACCAGCAGAATGACACTAAACATCCCCACCGCTCTGCAGGAGCAGAAATTACACTAATCTGGATAACAAGCCTCAAACCACGACAGACAAGGCTTGACAGTTAAAATTACCCCCTCAAAAAATGGCTGGATTTCTACTTTTTTATGTGCTCCTGGATGACCATGATTTTCACTCATTATTTTTTTAAAGGAGGCTAAATGACTAAGAAAGTATTTGTTTAAAATGTGATAACCATCTTTATCTACAATTATAACTGCTACTGCATGTCATGGATCAATGCATGGCACAAACAAAGTGTTATTTTTCACAAACAGGTATTGTTTTTCCATGGTGTATGGCCTGTGTATATTAACCCCCTTCCCCATTGCTCTTTAAGTGTTTACGTTCCCCACCATAAGAACGGCCCTTTCTCACTCTGTGAAACACAACGCCGCTGTATTCCCTAAACCAGGGGTATCACGTCTCAGTGAACGATACCAATTCCCTCTGATTCATGAGTGCAATAGATTTCAGATGATTATCAAGACTTTGAAACCCAATCGATGCCCACAGGCCAGGCGACAGCGAACGCAAGGAGCAGGCGAGCAAAGAAAAAGTGGGAAAGTGAGAGAAAAGGGGAGAAAGAATGGGATGTATAAAGGTCAGTGGGAACATTTACAAATTGAGCGTGTGATCAAAGCCCTGGGGTGTGCCGGGACTGGAGTGGGGGTGTGGACAGGGCACCGAGGGCCAGGGTGGCAAGTCTAGACAGCCGCAGCCCGGACCCTCAAATGTTATTCATTAGGAAGTTTCCTTCTCTCTCTCTCTCTCTCTCTCTCTCCCTCTCTTTCTCTTTCTCTCTCTTTCCCTCTCTTTCTCTCGTTTTCCTGTTCCCTACTGGATTCTGACTGCCAAAAGCCGCACCTCTGCTCTTCCTCATGCCAATCTGTGACTGATTTTAGAAATGTCTGATGTATCTAGTGCCCGACTGGCCCCGGAGCTACGGGCAAAGCGAAATGGGATCTGGCAAAGAGGGAGTAAAGAGAAAATGGGGGGTTGGGGAGGTGGAGGTGGAGGTGGAGAATGAGGGATACAGGAAAGTAAGAGAAAGAAGCATAGAGGAATGGTGTCTGTGTGTGTGAAAGAGAGAAAGAGAAAGTGAGAGAGAGGGAAATAGAGAGAGAGAGAGAGAAAGAGAAAGTGAGAGAGAGGGAAATAGAGAGAGAGAGAGAGAGAGAGAGAGAGAGAGAGAGAGAGAGAGAAAGAGAAAGTGAGAGAGAGGGAAATAAAGAGAGACAGAGAGAAAGAGAAAGTGAGAGAGAGGGAAATAGAGAGAGAGAGAGAGAGAGAGAGAGAGAGAGAGAGAGAGAGAGAGAGAGAGAGAGAGAGAGAGAGAGAGAGAGAAAGAAGTGCAGTGTTGAGGCTTGAGTAGCCCTCGAGAGGCTGGGAGCAGGCTGGGAAAGCGGCGCCAATCACAGTTAGTTTGAAGTGACACCTCGGTTGCCACTCGACTGTAACCCACACCGGCAGGCTGGGGAGCCCACAAACAGATTGTGCGTGACACAGAGGTACGGGAGACTGGAGCGATGGCTCGCCTCGGCCGGGACTCTGGCGTGACCTCTTCTACGGCTCAGCAAAAAACGTTTGATCCAATACTGAGCCCTGCTCTAACACAGCCAGGATGGCATGAGGTGACTCTCGTTATAAAACTGAAGACTGCTGAGTCTATCCATCCCTGTTTACAAAGTGGGTAAAGCTGGCAACATGGTAATAAATATGGAATAGGGGAATTTTATTATAGAACATTGGTTGCAGAACCAAGTGGTGTATAATGATGTGACCAACCAAAGTGACCAAAGGACCAATGCTGCCAACTATGAAATGCATTATAATATTACATTTCATTGACACCTTTCCTGACTGGAGTGCAGTGGATGGTCCCATAGCCACAGCACACAGAGAGCTGCATTATGTTTAAATGCGTGCTGACTACAGATGTGGAGAGATGCATGGAAGGTCGTCTTCTCATCGCGAGACCAGTGAGTCCAGCATTTATGTTTATGACACTATTATTTGAGTTGTAAAATATAATTATTTTAATTTTTGAGAAAGATCTGGTTTGACTGAATCAAATTTGAAGATTTGGTGTTTAGTTAGAAAAAAAGTGTTATTGAAGGGCTTCAAAATGGTTTTAGGTTATTGTATTATTATTTTTCAGGTCAAAAATCAAGTATAAATTAATTTCCCCCTTTGGCTCACACACAAACACACACACACACACACACACACACACACACACACACACACACACACACACACACACACACACACACACACACACACACACACACACACACACAATCACTTACTATACACACACAATCACTCACCCACATACGCGCCCACGCCCACGCACACACAATTGCACCAATGTGCATGCACATAAACACACTGAAGCTCACAAACACACACAAAACATCACATAATGAAAATAACCAGCAACAACTTCTTTTCCCTTGATCCCTGTGGTCAAAGGTTATGACGAGATATTGTTCTGGAAGTTTCTCCCTCACCTTCCACGCAAACCCGCTGAGCTAAAGTGACCACAAGCGGCACCTAGGGCCCTGGATTGCGCCCTTCAAAGCGCTACCACTTCCTACACATTCCCTCGTGGTTGTGGCCACCCCCAGCGAGGAGGCAGAGGGGTGCAGACTCTCGCCTGCAGTGCCTATTAGCCCCTAATTGTTGGGCTGGGGGGTGAGGGGTGCTTTGAAGACTCCGAGGTTCTCCCAGGGCTCCTGGCGGTGATGGATGCAAGAGTTCCTTTAAGTTGTCGTCAGCAATTGAGGATGCATTAATGTTTACAAAGCAGAGTTGGTTCTCTGGACACGAGAGGCGTATGATTAAATATGTTAAGGAAAAAAAAAGAGGGAAAAATGGTCAGTGTTAGAAAAAGACTTTGTTTGTGAACATGTTGTGTAATGAGAGAAGTATGCTGCGTTTTTATACACAAGTAAAATCACTTGAAGTAGAATGTTTTTAAAGTATTTAGATGGAGTGTGGTGCAAATTGGAACATAATTGTGTGGAAGTCTGAAAAGGGAAAAGGCCTATTCACAGGTCACCTGTGACTATGTGTGATAAAAAACATTGTCCTGGTTGGGGGTAAATTTGCCCCACATTAAATAAATTAGCTAAGGGGGAAAAAAGAAAAAAAAAGCTTCCCACAAACACTGCTGTTTGATCTTAACAGCACAAAATTGATTCAAGGTGATGAATTTGTAATCAGTTATGATTGATTATGCAGCAGCCAGGAAGGGAAAGGCCGTCATCAAATTGACTTTGGCTAGGAAGCGAACATTCACTCATCTATCCCTTAATATTTCTCTTCCTCTCCTAGCCCTGGAACGAAAAAAACGAAGGGGAAAAAAAGCTAATGAAGTCAACTGTGATGTTTAACTTCCATCGAAACAGATGCCTCTGCACTCCATGTTCAAAGCCAGACCAGGGGAGCAGGAGAAGGAGGTGGAGGAGGTGCGGGGGGAGGGGTGTCCAGATGCCCGACCAGTCGCCGCAGGCCCCTGAGGAGGACGACAAAGGGCAGATCCGATGTTAAATGATCAGGTTAATGAATAGGTGAGTAATGACCGGGAGAGGTTCTCAGCGTCCGCGCGCATCGAGCCCCGAGTGCCCAGTCTTTAAAACAAAACCACATGGGCCCATGTTAGAGTTTCAAAGCACTCAGAATATCACTGACACTTTTCCAACTTTTTGTGAGCGTGTTAGAGGGGGGAGTGTTCTTTTGTTGTTCCTTTTTGGCACACTTGGGTTGACATCATGAGTAAGCTGAGTTACTGAGTCTGCTGGAATTACTTAGGTGACTATCGGTTTGAAAGGGGGGCAAATTTATGAGCAAAGCCCTATCAACAAAAACAATAACATACATGAATTGATAGTCACATACAAAACTTGAATGTCTACATCTTTAAAATTACTGTAGATTGCCAGCTGTACCTCAGATTACATCTACACCTTTGTTCTTAGTAAAAATTACAACTGAAGACAAAAATACTACTACTGCTGCTACCACTTCTACTACTACGACTACTACTACTACTACTACTTCTACTACTACTACTACTTCTACTACTACTACTACTACTACTACTACTACTTCTACTACTACTACTACTACTACTACTACTACTACTACTACTAATAATAATAATAATAATAATAATAATAATAATAATAATAATAATAATTATTATTATTATTATTATTATTATTATTAATAATAATAATAAAAAATAATAATATATTAAAGTTGTACTTTAAAGGATGTCATTTTACTACAGTAGAAATGATGTAGCTGCAAATCTTAATGTAAGACTCACAATAAGGAAGGAGAGATACCCTCAAGCCACAATGGCACCACCAAGTCTTGTTCCAGTAAGAATTACTATGTTACTGGTGTTAAACCACATGGTCCAATGACATGCCATACTGTACAATTGTGGTACACAAGTATGGGTGTATTTTAGTATAAAAGTGTCCAACAACAATTGCAAAAACCATCTCTGTCAAATTACATGAATATAATCACACAAATGCATCTGACTTTCTAAATAATTTCAGTAAATTTACAGTAAATAAAGTGTAAAGCTACTATATTTCAGCTGGAAAACTACGTGCAAGCCTAAAGATGTCAGTGCTTGCTTTTTGCATTTGTAAGTATGAGAAGAAAACAAAAAACATCAGCATTGTCCTTAGCCAAAATGACTGAATACTCGCGGACTCGCTGTTTGCGTGTGTGTGTGTGTGTGTGTGTGTGTGTGTGTGTGTGTGTGTGTGTGTGTGTGTGTGTGTGTGTGTGTGTGTGTGTGTGCAAGGGTAGACTTATTTTTATCATGTACACACTCTAGAATAAGTGCCATAATTTATTCTCACAGGGTGATTTCTGTCCCAGCCAAGTTCCACCCAAGTGCGTCCCCTACATTAGCTCCGTGTGCAACACCTACAGTGCATTTCACTCACTGAATTCATGTGAAAACTGACCAAATATATCAGCACTTCACCATCTCCATTAACACACATTTCACCTCACAGCCATTCCGCTTCCTTTTCCATCTGGTAGACATTTTCCCACCAAGAACTCCACGGCATGCCTGCTTATTTTTAGGTTTCCACGTCGGCTTGCTGTTCGGTGTGAGTTACGCCCTGAATAAACTCGCTAAATAAAAAATCAACTCGATCTGATACACTTTCAGCGACTACACCTTTCTGTCCAACCCGTGGTTGCTATGGGGATGACCAAATGCATATCATATGCATGCCTGAGCATTGGGGGGGTCGGGGTCGGGGTGGGTGGGTGGGTGGGTGGGGGGGGGGGGGGGGGGGGGGGGGGGTTGCTGTAGGCGAGACAGAAAAATGTGTTCTGGTTAAAATGTTAATTGTACATATTTAATGGCTGTCCCTCCTCAATGCGCTGGTCCTGAGCAGGGGAGCACTTAGTGAGGTGGTGCTCTCCACAGAGTAAGAGGGAGCCGAGTCGTCTCAGCACTCCTGATAACCTCGACTCCTTCTCTCCTCTTTTATTCATTACCACTCTGGCAGTGCACCCCCCCCCCCCCCCACCGGTCTCTCTCAAGCACAACAATAATGAATAGCTGAACTTTATGCAAGTAATGCACGCAAAATACGTGATGCGTGATATCTATATCCCATTTAGACTGTTTTTGGATGTTTTGATTTACATTTTTGAATTTGACTGGCAACTGCAAAGTGTGCTGTAAGAAGTCATGAGGCAGGAGAAACACACAGAGGCCCTGTTTCAACACCATGACAGCTTCACTGCTCTACTGACAAGAGCACACGCTCATGGTTGGCTACAGCAATTCCTGGATTATGGCTTGTTATTTTAGGTAAAGTAAAACAAGATTAGCGCTAAATTGGATATGTGAAATCAGCCGGAAGGGACCTGGGCTCTTTCTCATAGAAACTATGCAGGGCAGGGGGCTGGGGTGGGGGGGCGGGTGGAGGGCGGGGGTGCCTGGTTGGTGTGTAGGGCGCTGAGCAGAAGCACAGACCCAGCACCTGGGCTCCCACACTGGGCACCTGTGGCATGACAGTGGGACAGTGAGCGCTCTGGCCTCCTGCTCCTGCTCCATGCTCGGCTGAGGAGGCAGGATGCATGCTGGGCTGAGGAGATCAGAAACTCACAGAAGGGCCAGTGGAGATACACCGTGCACAGTCACACTGTCAGCCAGGACAACAGCACAGGGTTGGGAAATGGAACATTAGTTTGTAGTTGAACTTTTTCACAGCCAACCATCGTTTTGCATTGTCAGAACGGAAAGCAGCTGTTGGAAACATGATGTAAATCTCAAAGTATTGTATAGCTAACTAATCTCACGAGTGACTCGACTTATTTATGTGCTCCACACGTACTGTAAGCCTTAGATGTGGCAAGTGTGTCAGATCACTTATAGGGTTTCAAAAAGCATGGGTGACCTTTTGTAGCTGGGAGAAGCTCACAACCCCCTCTGTGTTCTTTTCCCATGTGTCCGGCACCATAGAGCTGGACCAAGGACTAACCGGGGTCATATTCTATCTCCTTGCCCCCACTAAACTTTGCTGTGCCCCCTCCCACTCTCCCGTGGGCACCTCTGAGATTAAGACTGGAGCCACTAGTGCCTGTCCCCCGCTCCTGGAGCCCCATGCCTACTCACCGCACTCACCACATACTCTGTGCGTGTGTGCGGTGGCAGTGGCGTGTTAATGTGTGTGTGTGTGTGTGTGTGTGTGCGTGTGCGTGTGTGTGTGTGTGTGTGTGTGTGTGTGTGTGTGTGTGTGTGTGTGTGTGTGTGTGTTCAAAAGTCCCCACATATGCAAGTAATGGGTAGTCTCACTGGGTTTAGCTGATCAGGCTTAGCTCTAGTCAACTCCTCAGCCAGGGTCACTGAGCCACGCTGAATTAAAGACTGACTTAATACAATAACAGCACTTACTGAAATATTACATTATTATTTTGTATACAAACACATAAAAACAGCCATAGAAACTGAAAACTATACACCAAATTTGGCAGTCACAGAATTGGGTTTTGTTGCTTGTTTGTCTACAAAACACACTCACAGAGACAAAACCAGAGGCAGGTCATTCTCAATCAACAGCCATGGATGACTGAAAAATGCCACATCTTCTTTTATGTCTCTATTGTAATTAGCTCCATACTGACCTTGTAAGATCCAGAGGCATGACAGTCAAACTCTGAACAAGGATGAGTGAAAGAGAAAAGGAGAGAGAGAGAGACAGAGAGAGAGAGGGAGAGAAAGAAGGAGAGAGAGAGAGAAAAAGAGAGAGAGACATGGGAGGCAGGAAAAATACACACACACGAGAACAAGAAAAACAAGCGCGGTGACCAGTTCATGAGGTCATGGCGCAGAGCACGGCGGGATTACGATGGTAAAGGTGCCCTGGGAAGCGTGTGCTGATGGGGGCTGACAGCTATGGTGCCGGACTAAAGCCCGAGCCCCCACGCTCTCCACTCACTCCAGTCGCCATCGCAGCTACCTCCAGCCACTCAGTGTCGGAGGGACTTAGCCCCCGCATGGGGTTTATCGCCGGGTTATTAGCTCCATTGCTAGCCGAGCCAGCCAGACCACTTTAGTGTGGTAATGCAAGCTTAAAGGTCACATGCAGTGGATTTGGGCTCCACTTATTGCGAATGGGCCATAGCCGGGAATTGCTGAGGGGAGAGGGAATGGGGTTTGCCCGTGATTCGCTATTACCAAAGGAGGAGATGTTAATTTCTCTGCACTCTGCCCTTCTTAGAGTTCAATTGTTGAATTGTTGTTGAAATTGACATTATGTAACAATCACACAGAAATAAATCACAAACAGGTGGTATTCTACACAAAAAAACATTATTTAAGAACTAGTACAATTTACAACATTGTGGGGCAAGCATCTGTGGGATTTTCCGAATGACATCTCACTATACTTTGTACAGTGACAATCAGGCCCGCCAATAGGGGGGGAGAATGGGTCTGTTGTCCTGGGCCCAGGGGAAAGGGGGGGGGCAGAACTGGTCCCTCTTTACATTATGGAATGGGGGGGGGGGGGGCATCAGCTTATCTTGTCACAAGCCTAGCCAAGACTGTCAGCGGACCTGGTGACAATAAAGACTTCTATTTCTATCACTCGACCAGCATGCAAATCTACCTTCATTCGAGTCTGACTCATCCTTTCTGAGCACTGAAAGTCTCACTTCGCATAGGGCTCTGCAATCAGTCTCCTTTCATCCAGCCCTGCACATTCTGGTTGACTTGCTTCTGCAGAGGTGGAATTGATGCATGGTCCCATTTACTGGTTACAAAGTAGTTGTTAACATTAGTGTCTGTCCCTTTTCTGATCTGTGCCATTAAGCACAAGTTGTCCCCTGAAGCTCTGGGACTTTTCAGCAATCACATTAAAGTCATGAACGACATAGGTGCCCATCAAAGACCAGTGTCATGAGGAGACTCGTCTCATGTTTGTACTTTCAGAGCTGTAAACAGCCTCTTTGCCCTTTGCCTGGGGGTCAGTGGTGTGTGTGTGCGTGCGTGCATGCTTGCGTGCGTGCATGCGTGCATGTGTGTGTGTGTCTGTAGGTGTGTGTATGTATGTGTATGTGTGAGTGTGTGTATGTGTGTGTGTGTGTGCGTGTGTATGTGTGCATGCGTGTGTGTGTGTTTGTGTGAGCATGCATGCACGGATGCACGTGTGTGTGTGTGTGTGTGTGTTTGTAGCATCTGTACAAATCTCTGTGTATCTATATCTCTACATCTATTTCATCTCTCCATCTCTCTCTCTCTCTCTGCTCTTTCTCTCTCTCTCTCTCTCTCTCTCTCTCTCTCTCTCTGTCTCTGCTATTTCGCTCTCTCTTGCTCAAGTTCAGCAGTACCCTGCTTATGTGAATGTGCAGACTCCCGGCTTATTCATTCAGACAAAGGGAAAGTCAGCAGCAGCCAAGGAAGCACATCACATGGTGCACCGGAGTGTCTGCTGGCATGACAGTTTAAGTAGTGTGGTGATGTACCCAGCTACATGCCCTGAGGGGCTTCACTCTCCTCCTGCTCGCCACATCCAGTTTTAAAGTGTTTCCCTCTCTCTCTCTCCCTCTCTCTCTCTCTCTCTCTCTCTCTCTGACTATGTCTCTCTCTTACTCTGTCTCTCACTCTCTGAGGGAATCCCACTCTCATTTAATCAAAGACTCACTCAAGAAAACATGGTTTAAGACAGAGGCACTTAGCTCAACCTCCATAGCATATCTCAGTGCAGCGTCCTCTCTCCTCTCTTTCATCTGTCTAGACGCATAGAGGTACACAGACAATAAGCAGCAGTGTTCCTGAAATGCACACAAAACAGGACCCACAAAACAAACAAACAAACAAACAAACAAACAAACAAACAAACAAAAACACTGACTGATAATTGAGTAAAATGGTAAAGTCTGACTGTGGAAGTGGAAAAGTAACAGTTTAATTGTTCTTCAAATTTTGAAAGTGAGTAGGTAGGGGGTAGAATATGCATACATTATGGCTCAGATATGCCCCAAAGGAAAGGTAGGCCTAATTGTTTAAATTGCTTTTTTGCTCATGGGTTTGACTCTCCACGAAGGTGGACAAGGCCAAGACCAGTTCAATTAGGGTGCACACATTCCAGCACCTGCTGGACTTCCCCCCAGAGCTATCTAGCGTAACAGAATACCCCTGAAGACATACCTGGCTGTTTTCTCTTGTCTGGACGCACAGAAAGGATGGTATTGTGTCTCACCTTGGAGGAACAGAGGGGAAATTGAGTTTGAGCAACAAGACGGCATATGTTCTCACAGAACAAGTTCGCAAAATGGACAAAATTAAAAGAGGTACTTTCAAACCTGATGAAAAGAAACATAAGCCTCTTGGTTGTGGTGTTGAATAAATCTGTCAATCAAAAGCTCTCTTGCACAAGTAATTATTGATATTAAGTCTATGATGACAAATCTACACTCCAGATGAATATCACGATTAGGTATTTCAAGGTAAAAATCATCAGCCTCTCTCTCTGTCTCTCTCTCTTTCTCTCTCTCTCTCTGTCTCTCTCTCTCTCTCACACACACACACACACACACACACACACTTTTCCCATTTTATTTATAAACTTCAGGCCACTTAAAAATTGTCAGTGTGCGGAATAATGGATGGACTCGCTTCCCATGCGTTACGTAAGTAGAGGTACAAGGCTGCGGTGGGCGCGACGGGACAAGAACACCATAAGCCTCGGGGTAACATCTAATTGAATCGCATTTACTTGGCCACACTGTGCTCCCACTAAAAGGATTGTATGCTGTGAAGTGAAATAAATAAAAAGGCGTTTGAGCTGAATAGTGCAGGATCAAGTCCCTGCATAAACTCCGGACAAGTATACATAAATATACAAATTAAGAAAATACCCATAGCAATTAGAAAATACAATAAAGAATATTAAGTGTACAATAAACAATGTTATAAAGCCAAGTCATGTGCTAGTTTAAAAAGATGTGTCTTTAGGTGACATTTTGCTCATGACAAAATGCTCATTCTCCCATAGAGCAAAGCTTCATGGACAGTAGTTTCAGTAAACTTGCTGATAAGGATTGCAGTGAGCAGGCAGGGGTGTAGGAATCGTGAAGAGACCAGAGATGTAACTTTCTGTGGGAGACTGAATTCACAAATGACATTTGGTGAACCAGAGGTACTCACATAGCATAGTTCTTTCCGCTCAACATTTGAACACTTAAGTTGTTGGTGAATTACTTGGATTTTAGTGTTAAAAAAGTTCAGAAAGGCAGAACCACGCTCCACAGAAACATGCTGATGGATGGGGCTATCAGGTGGTTAAAGTAGTCCATTGACATTAGATTAGACAGCCCTGGTGTTTCTTTTTCCTCCATTTATGATCTTTGCATAGTATGATGTTTTGCAGCAGAAATGCCCTTTTTGCTTTGGCAAATGTGTTCAGAGTACATCTCTTTATGCACATCAAGACCAGTCTTTTTTGATAGCCGCTCTACATGCCATTCTTGGCCTTCGAACTTTGATGTAGTTCAGGGGTGATCCAGCAGCCTGGTAAACCAGCCCTTTGTACTTCATTTCATTTTGTACAGAGGGTCTGGCAGTGCTTCCACTGACATTGCTGTATTAGGCAGAATTTTGCCTAGCCAATCAGCAAACAGAGGGAGTGATGTCGACTTTGTGTGCTACAGTATATTTGAATTGTAGTGCGTAGGCAGGCTAATTGCATATGTCGTGACCAGATGTTAGCGATTGGGTAAGGGCAGAGCCACTTGTTTTAAACTTCAGCAGAGTCCACACCTCCAGGAAGAAATAGTTTCTCAATACAGCATACACTCTGTACGAAATGAAATGAAGTACGAGGGGCTGATGTTACCAGGCTGGTGATCCAGGGTGAAGAGTGTGTAAATAAGACAATAAGTTCTCAAAGGGGCAAAACTGATAGGCGCTGTAGACATGCAGCGGTTGTAGTAGCCAAATAAATCCTCCGATCAAGCATTAAGCACAGGGCAAGGATGGGAGAGGCAATTACAGAACAGAGTTCTTCAGCTGTGATATTTGGCAATTCAATATGACATCACGTGTTGAACTGTAGACTTTATGATGGGCAGGTAAGTGTCAAATAGTACAACTTTGTGATCTGAGATGGGTAGCTCAGGAGTGAGGTTAGTAGGTGTAATATGTACCAGAGCAGCAGACCAGGTCTAGAGCCATGCCATTTGTTGTGACTGGGAAAGTCAACATATTGTGTGATGCCAATGCAATCGAGCATGTCAAAAAATACTTTTGCATATATACTGGAATGATTCTCCAAGTGTATATTAAAATCACCAGTCACTAAATGACTTGCACTCATAGCAGTTAGAACAGTTGAGAGTGCAGAAATTAGCATACTTGATGGTTTAGGTGGTCTGTACATTACTGCAACAATAGTGGGTGTAGGTCCACAGAGTTTGACAGCCAGCAGCTCAAAAGAGGATTGATCAGGAACAGCAAGGCGTGTCAGTTTGATGTTCCTACGATACACCAGTGCAGGACCACCTCCTGTCCAGAAAGAGTGGGATTTACTGATGAAAACAAACCTCGGTAGGGCTGCTTGATTCAGATGCAAATAATCCTCAATATTAGTATACTAAGCTGTCCAAATTATATGGGCTTGCAGTTCATGTATCAGCCAGTGTAACATTAGATATATTCCATGTAAAGAAATATGTATTGTTTGTAAGACTTCATTTCAAACATTCATACGTTAAGTGCGCTTCTAATATTTTGCTGAAGGCTATGCATAGTTGGAATAGATTGGTGCCGGTACAATTATTGTTCAGAGTGAATATCAGTTGTTCATGCAATGTGCACTTGCAAAAAAAAGCTGCTATCTCCAGTGAGTGTTTTTTTTTTCAAGAACCATTTTTGGTTGATGAGATTCCAAAGAAAAATGAAATTCAAATTTCACCTGTTTTGCAAGGATATTTTCTATTGCAACACTGAACATGCAAATAGTCTTTCATTCAAGCACATAATCAAATCAGGCCTACACTTTCATCATGAGTATTCATTAGCTCTATGCTTGTCCGGCCCTAGAAAGTCATTCACCAGAATCGGAAATTGTTACGCAGAACTGGCTTTTGCATCTGTTTGGCTAAATTTTGGCTTTGGGGCATTTCGGTGGGCAGTGGGCTGCACCGAGTGCAATGTGCATCATGAGCCATATCAAAGATGTCCCAACCCCAAACCTGGACTCCCACACACACACCCTTCAGTAAGGGGGGCATGTCATGTCCACGGGGGTATACCGGCTGAGGAATTACACATGGGTCATTGCTAGTAAAACCCCCTGTCCACTCTGTGTGTATGTACTTTTCTGTAGCAGTTCCCAGTATGTAGCAACATATTCAGTATGAGCACGAATGCAATCAAGCCTGCCCTAAAGATTACAATGACTTTGTGTAACCCTCTGCTCTTGTCTTTCAACAGCATTACAACACCACAAATGAAATTGCTTAGTATTGACCTCAATTGATTGTCAAACATGATACCACATACCACACATACTTGTTAGCAATGTGTCTCACTAGTTCATTATCACATTGGATTAGATCACCTAATGCTATTTGCTACAGGGTTTCAACAGTATAGTACTCTATTCATTACATGGAACTGTCAAAGTTCCATTTGCTCTGAACTGTCTGGGGAGTAGAGATGGCAAACAGTCCCAGCATGGCTGTGACAGACACTAATGGATGACATTCACTGCTAAATAGATTAGAGGGCAAGAGTCAAGTTAAATATTCGGCCTATCGTCTACCTGCAACAGGGAGGTGTTAAAAGGAGTCAAGCATAGAGAGCAACATAATTACTCACAAATGGCAGGATCCTGTGTCACGTTTCAAACGAACGGCGTCGGCTCTGGGCTATTCTATCATGACCATCGACCTCCATGACAATATGGATTTCCACTGTGTGTTTCATGCGGGGTGTGTGTGTGTGTGTGTGTGCTGGGACAGAAAGATGGGGGGGGGGCAACTGAGTGTAAGTACCTTTAAGAAATGTACACACATTTTCTTACGTTAGACACTTTGCTCAGCAATAAAAACCCCTGTGTTTATTGGGAAACACTTTCATTTAGCATGCATAATAACCCTCCAATAAAGATTTACAGTGCAGTTTTGTATGTTTACTATATGTTCATCATGCTTCCTGCAATACTACACAGGTACAGAAATCCCATTTCTTGATGTATTACAGTAAAGTATATGCACGGTGCCAGGTACTACTCACTGTAACATACATAGCACACCAACTTTGTAGTCATACTGTATGGAATAATGGTATTTTCTACTAGGCTTCTCTAGTCTGGGACTGGTATGGCATGTGAAGACATTGAGGTTGGGTCAGTAAGACGTTGGATATGGTATATATAGTGATGTTTTTCCTATTGCTGAGCTCAGGAAGGTACTTCTTTGAATGTTGATACTGTAAGATTACATGGCTAAATCACAAGGTGGAATTCATAAACATTTCACCCAATCCAGTAGCAAAAGCAAATTGGGGTTTTTGCTTAGAGTACATACAATTGCCTTGTATTTGTTCTTGTCATTCCAGTCAATACAGTAGTTCACAGTGCAGTAAAATGTTCTATTGCTTACTATAACTATTTTCTTTTAGTTATTTTAAATATTTGTAAAGGGAAAAGTGTTATGTTGATTTCTGAATAACTTCTATTTTGTTTCTATCGACATCTATATGTGAAAATTTGAGTGAAATTATTCAGACAGCAGTGTTTTGTAAAAACCATATATGTATGTTGTTGCTGATACAAGAGAGAAATTCAGATGATACACGTGTCTACTACTTTGGTATAAAAATGTCATTTTGAGAAAAGAGGTTTTGGTTGTGGAGTTTCATTTTGACACAGAAGTGAGATGTTTCTCTGTAAGCGTTTTGTGTTATGAGACGTGTGTAAAGTTTTGAAACAACGAGCCAAATTTTAAAATTCTTGTGTAAGCAATTATCAAAAACTGTAAATAGTAATAGCACTATGTTTTGTATACAGCCACTTGAATATGCACAAAAACACCCAGTGTGTACTAAGACATCTGCAGTTCCCAGTTGCACTCAAGCAAAAAGACCTCACTTGGGAAACTGTCACCCAAATGTCAGCTTAGGCCCTCAAACAAATGTTCTGTAAAATTCCTGGAACTGGCAACACATTTTTTTCTCCCCCAACAACTTCTAAAGTACAGAAGAAAGGAGAGCGTTTAAAAAGAAATCATAACAAATAGTGGGAGAGAAAGGGAAAGTGTAAACAAACTTTGGCCGGTAGAGACGTCTGTTGTGAAAGGCCTTAAGCCGTCAAATTAGTTTCGGGGTCAGAGGCTTAAGTACTGTCCTTTGTGTGGCGGTGACCCCAGATTGTCACGCCTCTGGAGCGAAAATCAAATAAAACAATACCCACGTAATGAGAGAAAAATCAGGGAGATTTGTGTAAGCCCTCCTGACGGCCATTGTGGGGTACGGATGTGTGACCTCCACTGGGGTGTTTCTGACGGAAGTGCTTACAGATCCCCTCAGTCTCCCCCAGCTCTAGTCAGTTAATGGCCCAGACACATTGGGCCCTCTGTTTGGAGATGTGCAGGTTGGTTTTGTCTTGATCATGGCTGATGCATGTGTAGGCACTGTATGTACATATGTGTTTCAATGTGTGTATGTGTGTGAGTGTGTGTGTGTGTGTGTGTGTGTGCGTGTATATATGTGCATGTGTGTATGTGTGTGTGTACGCGCGTATGTGTGTGTTTGTGTGCATATGTGTGTGTTTGTGTGTATATGTGAGTGTGCGTGTGTGCGCATATGTGTGTGTTTGTGTGTATATGTGTGAGTGTTTGTGTGTGTGTGAAGGGGGAGCCATGCATGGGCAGCCAGCATTAGCTCTGCTTCAGGGAGCTGCTCAAAGTTTGTTCGCAGTGTGCCCTACAAAAGGGGAGCTGGTGATTATGGCTCCCAGTGGAAACAGCCGGCCCCTGTACAGTGCAGTAATTGCTGCCACTGAGCAGGAGTGCCGGATTGAAGATGACACCAAACCAATCAAGTGATGTTTTGCAAATTATATTGGTTTGGCTGAGCACAGTGAATCACCCCACTGAATCTCATTGAAAGTTAATTCGAATCTGGATGCACTGGATTCTCTAGCTCTGCAAATGCAGATATGAACAATGACACTTTTCGGGGGGGATTTTTTTGTCCTCCTTTTTTTTTAACTCATTGCTAGTATTTATGTAAGGTAGATTCTACTGACATTAGTAACCTACAACCCTTCATGTAGCAGCTTCACACAAATTGTTAGTGTTTTTATTCTGGCTAAGGGGAATAAACAAAGATCATCAGGGAGAGTAAATAACTCAATAATAATAATAATTAGAAAAAACTATCTGTCCTTTATTGACCTAAATAACAGGACTGCATGTATATATGGTCAAATGTTTGTCGTCGACGTATAAATTCAGTATATGACATCTGTTGAGTCTGAGTCAGTATATGTTTGAATGCATGCCAACAACAACAGCTTTCTTTTTTTTCTAATGGTAACATCCATAGTTAGCTGTCTGCCAAGAAATCACCATTAAATATCATGTAATAGCATATGACATAATTTGTGTTTTTTTATTTAAAAATGTTTATGGGGTAATAGTAGGTGCATGTGTGTGTGTGTGTGTGTGTGTGTGTGTGTGTGTGTGTGTGTGTGTGTGTGTGTGTGTGTGTGTGTGTGTGTGTGTGTGCTGCAATAGACTAAATGTCCCTCACCACACTTTTGACATTCTGGAATCAGTGTTCTAGTTTAATATAGTAATTGGTAAGATAAGGTGTACAGACTTTGGAAATATCTGCATATATATATGCAGATATTTCATATTTCCAAAGTCTGACACCAAACCAAGTGATAATATTACATTTTATTATATAATATATTTTCACATATTAAATATTATGTTATATTAAAAATGACTGGTAGTAAAGTAAATGTATTTTTCCTATGTATATAAAATGATAAAATACTGGATGAAACTGTGTCATAGCCATGCAAAAGTTGAGAAATCTTTCATACACAATGTAATTATCATTTTATAACGGTCATATGGAGACACAATGGAGCCCTTAAGAACACAGCACGGAACTATTTCCTTTCATGTCTTTCATGACTTTCATGTTTTTTTTTTGTGTGCTTTATAAGCCTTTCCAGGGGTGACCCAAACTGTTTCCCATGATCTGTGGTGAAGCCCAGTGCTGAGGCCAGGCACACGGCGGAGAGAGGGAACTGAGCCGCGGCTCCGCCTCACGCTCTCCTACCTGTGAGCAGTCTGACGCTAATGCATGGTGGCAGCCATGGGCAGGCTGCCGCAACTCTCTCGCCCTCCCCAAGTAATTGGTGACCTCTGAACCTGACTCACATGGGGGAGCAGAGGGCGACAGGGTAGAGTGAGGAGGACAGGCAGGGAAGGAAGGGTTAGTGTGTGCAGCAGCTGAACTAGGCCATGAAGACGATACATCAAACCTCGACTGTGTATGTGTTAATCTTGCTTCGAACCACTACTTTTTTCTTTGATGCACTAAGAGACAGAGAGCGAGGTAAACACGTTATACACTTTCTGTGCTTTGAGCAGCTGTGTGTTATAAATAAGTTTATGGGGAACTCTTCAGAAATGTCAAATTTACTAAAAAGATACTTCATAGTTTTACCCGTGTTAAAGACTTGTGTAAAATTTGCCTGTTTGTTTGTAAGCATAATTATAATTTAAAAATACTCTCCAATTTCCACACAACTTGGTGATGGCTTATTTTATTGCATATCAGTGGGGAAGATAGGCATAGATTCTTATGGTATTATGTTCACTATCTAATAATACTGGTCAATAATACCACTAGAAGCTAAAGTAAATGAATAAATAAATATATGTTTTAGTCTTTACTTACAATCATATTAGTAATCTTCTGTCTAGCCTCTCTGCTCTTTAGGAAGCCGGTGGCCTCTGCTCTGCTCTGTTTTTTTCTGTCTTCTTTTTTCCATATGAATCAATTTGTCTCCACTGACAGAAAATAATTGCAAAGCAAACAAATTATCTCTGCCACATTGAACACCACTCACCCCGGGGAGACGCCATGACGGCGGGGCATGGTATTGCACATGAGTGCATGCACAGGCGAGAGAGAGAGAGAGAGAGAGAGAGAGAGAGAGAGAGAGAGAGAGAGAGAGAGAGAGAGAGAGAGAGAGAGAGAGAGAGAGAGAGAGAGGAGAGAGAGAGGGAGAGAGAAAGACGGAGAGGGAGAGGAAGAGGGAGAGTGGGGGGGGTGCTTTATGTATAATCTCCCCATAGTGGCATCTGTGTTCTGATGATTACAGAACTGTATGTCCTGAGCAGAAGGCATAAGAATGTAAAGACTGTAGGGGGGGAGTGGAAAGGGAGCGGGCACAGGAGGGAGGAAGGTTTCATCATGTCTGGCTTTGTCAGCTCACAGATCTCTAAAGTCTGGGCATGGCAAACAAGGGAGAGTATAGGTGCAGGATTATGGAAACAAGAGAAAATTACAGAAACTATTGTAAGTGTAGGAAACGCAAACGGCGCTATTTGGGAGTCAAATTAAGTATGCAAAGACTACTACAGAATTTTTCTTCAGAAAAGCCGAGAAACAGAGCGTGGGGATGAGAGAGAGACAGACAGGGCGGGGGGGGGGGGGACCTTAAAGTGGCAGCATTTACATTATATATGCAAAATGCAGAGTGCTGAAAAGTGTTCCGTAGTCCAAGGCAATGCTCCCAGATTGAAAGTGACTACATGGTTCCGGCGGAGGCCACAGGCGGCCTCAGTTGGCTCCCTTCAGGAATCCAACACTCAGCATCCAAGCCACAGATCGCAGCGCCCCAGCTCCTCTCTCCTACACGCACAACTGCAGGCCTTAGACACGGCGTATGGAAAACTCATACCTGTTTTGAATTTCTATTGTGGTGCTCCAAACATGAAATTGCAATAAATGTGTCTAATTGACTGTGACATGGAGCTATATTCTACCACACAGGCACATATTTTCCGCCTCTCACATTAACAGACATGTTAGGTTTTACACTCTGTTTTTGCAAGGCTCAGTGGGGTGCCTCAGAGGTTCATTACTTGAGATGTGATTTAAGCCAAGTCTAAAGGTATAGAAAAGCATCTTTTTGTAAGTGAAAGGAAATATACATATAACCCCAAAACACACACACAGGCTCTTCTATAGACACACACACACACACACACACACACACACACACACACACACACACACACACACACACACACACACACACACACACACACACACACACACACACACACACACACACAGGGACAAAATACACATGCAAACAGCTACTGTATGCTTCCAGATGGACTCAGTGGGTGTAATGCAAAGCCTGCAGCACATTAGTTACAACCATGGCTGAGCACCACAGATCCCTGTAACCCATTTAATGCACGACATCATGACCTCTTCCCCACGACTCCCCCGCCCACTTTTGCCCCATAACACCAACAAATAAAACCACTCATTGCTATGGATATGTCACGATTACACTATCACTGGGATCATGGGTTAATTGCTGCATCCACCTCTCCCAGAGCTCCCTTGCATTCACACTTACATACACATACACACACACACACACACACACACACACACACACACACACACACACACACACACGCACACAAACATTCAACCCATGGGTCCATTTCAACTGATGCATTACATACTACATACTATAGTAAGTCTAGCTGCATTAAATCTAATATCATTATTACACAGTTTGTACAGCAGAGAATTCTCCCATCCCTCTTCAAGGCCCAATTATGCGATGGCGGTGGATTAACCTAGTAGGTCAGATCCACAGTCCACAGAGGGCTACTGGAGGAGGGGGAAGGGATGGTATGTTCTGTGCTGTCATGGAAGCATGGCTAAGCCTTTCTATTATGGATTCCATATGGAATTTGAATGGTGATTCAGACTGTACATCATGTTACTGCCCCTAGGGGCCAAAATAAACAATCCAAGATTTTTATTTAAAATTTTCCTCCAACCCTTTTAGTCCTGTGTAAATGATGCATGCAGTTCAGGTCACACAAAAAGGCATTAGAAATCTCAGTTCTGCAGAGCGCTTAGAACATCCACAGCACTTAGAAAAGATGGTTAGAAAACGTCTTAACCTCTACATCCTACACCGAATGTGCTTCTAAAGGGGCAACAGAGTGAAGAGGGAGTCGGTCCTCCAACTGACCCTTCCCAAGGCACCTCAGCAATCTGCATTCCCTGAAGTCATTAGAGCAGAGGCAGATACTGTACCACTGCAGGGCCCACCACCCCCTTACACCCAGGAGTCAGCCACAGGTCCCGACGACTATGCTCCTCTGACGTCTCTGATAGTGCAAATGGTTCCAGTCATGTCACATGCTAACATGTGACAATCTTTGACAATCTTTCTCTCACAGTCTCTCTTGCTCTCTACTCTGGTCTACCAGCTTTACTGTATAGAGCAATTTTTTAATGCATATGAATGTTGCTGAAAATGCTTTGCATCACAAATAAAAGTATTGATACACAAATAACAGACACTTGAGGCACTCTTAAAAGCTACAATTTAAAAAGCCTTTACTAGTTACTGGCTACATGTAGGCATGGTTACTAATCACTTATAAGATTACTATTACTAATAAGGTTACTAATAATGTTACTAATAAAGGCTTGGAGTGCCTCAAATTTCTTTTGTGTGTGTATTAATAAGTTGGAGGGACACTTTTATTGAGCACCCTGGATTACCCTTTTTTTACTTTTGCTGACCCAGTGAAGCAATTCCTTCCCTTTTTTGTCTACAGATAAAAGTATAACCATGATGACAAATAGACAACACAGATGTGATGGCGACTGTCTATGGAGCACTGATTGACAGACATCATCAGGGAAACCTCATTAGGACCCATAGCAGCAGAGTAATAAAGTGCAGACCAGCCTTAAGTGTCCTCTCCTGAGTGAATGCTCTGATCAGAGGCTGGAAGGGCAAGTTAAGGACATGCCTCTGTGTCTCTCTATCTGCGGTGACTTTGGTCTCATAGATTCTGGATATTTTGGAAGGCTGACTTCAGTGCTGGCAAGTGTCAGCCCCAGAGAGCGAAACCCAGGGAGGAAGTGAGGAATCTGAGAATCTGCAACCTTCATCAAACGCTACCAAAAAAAGCATCTCTTTCCCAGTTGTCCAGAAATGGCAACATCACCAGTAAGCACAACTCAAGGTACAAGTGGACAGACAGACGGACAGACAGACAGACAGACAGGCAGACAGACAGGGTTTCACTTGTAAATGGCCACATTTCCCTCGGTGATTCATTCCTTGATGCCACGGAACCCCTTAACATTGCACATGTGTTTCAGCGACACTGTCATTTACACCTCTGTGGTGGTTGGCACTGTCACCTTCCTCTGGCTCCATGCCTGCTGTGGCCGTAGTGCAGAGGGCGATGGAGGACAAGGAACAGAGTGATAGAAGGAAAGTGGACCCCTGGGGTGGGGGACAACACACACATACTGTAAGTGCTGAGTGTGTCAGGAGATATGTGTGTGGTGATTGGAGTGCTTGGTAAAACCTGACGTTGACAAATTTCAGCAAGCAAGTTAGAGAATTCATAAATGGATAGTGTCTAAAGTAAACTAGAGACCAAAAGCAATTTAACAATTGACTAAGCAGATAAAGGGTCTGGTGATGATTCGAGGGGGAAGTGTTTGCATTTGGAAGATTTTTGCTGTAAACCCACAACATGAAGTTCAAGGTGCTCTAACTGCATGGGAAACAGACAACCCTTGGGCTGCACAAACAGAAAAAATGTGCAAAAGAATACAAGAACATGAGGAGGGCCAAAACTCAGTATGATGGCTTGGGCATGCATTGCTGGCAGTGGCATTGGGTCACTAATATTTATAGGTGACGTGACCAATTAGGGACAGAATTCTGAGGGTGCACCGTAACATGCAGTACTGTCTGCTCAAATCCAGCCAAGTTGATAGGTCAGTGGTTAACTATGTACAGTAGATTAGACTGTGACCCAAACCATACAGCAAAAGCAGCCCAGCCGTCAATGAAAGTAAAGACACTGAATATAACACTTGATCTCAAGCCAACTGAGCATGGATTTAATTTGCTGAAGAGTACAACTCAGAATGACCCACAGACAAACAACAGAAAGTGCTCCCCTTAAGGCCGGGCAAAACATGACAAAGGAGGAAACACAGCACTATCACAGCAACACAGCAAATCAGTGGATTTAAGACATCAGGCAGTCAATGCTTGCAAGGGATTTTCAACAAAGCACTTCCGACTATTTTGGCGCCCTCCAAATGAAGCATTGTGTTGCTGCATAAAGTTCATAACATTTTATACAGTATTTTTGTTTAACCGATTTATTTAAAGCCAAATGTCTACACTTCAACTGCATCCTAATCATTTAATTCCAAGTCATTTGTGGGGAGTGTTCATATGAAAAAGATTTCTTTTGATGGCTTTGATAGTCCACGAACATGTACATCAATGTTGAAACACACAAATAAAACAAATCAATAACAGGGTACCTTCCAGCCACTTGCAATCCAAGTAAGTCATAAAGAAGTAAGGGACATATCTGAGACAAGCATCTAAAAGTTTAAATAGCGATAAAAAATCTGTCATACAGAACAAGTATCCCATATAAAGTCGGGTAAGCATGGAGGGTTTTTGAGTCACACAACTGGACTCTGCTGCCACCTGCTGCTTGATGTTGCCTTGATATAAACAACAATAACTTTTTCAAGGAGTTTTAATAAAAAGTGAGAACAATTAAAAAATGTGTGTGCTTGAAAAGGATAAATTCACAATTTAGTCATAAGGGAACTGTGCTATAATTGGTGATCCAAAGACACCAGTGATAACACAGGTAACACAGGTTTAGCTCTCACAAGGTAATGCATGCAGTTGGGTGGGTGTACAAAGTGTCATGAGTTCTTTCAATGCTCTCTGTCTACTCAAATGTTCCTTTGTCCTTCAATAGTGCACCATCAGTCTGTGCTCGTTAATGACCTGCTTTCAATTTACCATGGAATATAAAAAATGTGGTCAGTGCTGCAGTAGAAGAGAGAAAGATAACGCAGGCAAAATCCATAATTTTCATTGGTCAGCAACACAAAGAAGGGCCATACAGTATGTTCTCATTGATTCTGTTTTTAAACCATTTGTAAACCTATGAAACGGGGGCACGTTGGTGTTGCACTAGTGTAAACAGTGGTAACTGTAGCGTTACCACACCAGAGTGCTCCTTTGCTGGCTGTCATGCTGGGATGCGGGCTGGAGTGGTGTGTGCCATGCGGGGTTGGGTGCTGGCTCTGTGGGGAACCCTTTTTAGTTCCTGAGCAGCCAGGTGGGTGCAGAGTTCCCTGACTGGGTGAAGTACGCCCACCACCAGGGCTTCTCCAGCCTCTCCTCGCCGTTCTCACCCAGCTCGCTCTGTGTGTAGCTCTCAAACTGGTTGTAGGGGTCAAAGCGCTCATAGGTCTCAAGGCCAGGGATGTAGAGGTCATCCTCGTCCGGTGTGTAGGGGACCTTCTTCAAGAGGAAGTCCACGCGGCCTGCCCTGGTCATAGTCCGGGGCAGGTTGATGCGCTTGACTACCTTAGAGTACCCTGACGCTGTGGCTGTCAGGATGTGCGTCCCAGGGGTGAGCAGACGCCAATAGTCCCCATCCTCAGCTGCAGCAGAAGTGCATGGACATCAGGGGGGATTAGACACTGTGTTTCAAGAGAGACCCGGCTCTATGGCAGAATACACCTTTTACAAATGCCATAAACAGATGTACTCTGTATTGTGCAGATGTTCAATACAAGCCACCTGTTCATTTCAGTACGCACAGGAGAGATTTAACCTCTGCCTTCCCATTAACATCTAGCCTGTTTTGCTAATCCAAAGTAATACTGAAGTGAAGTTTATTGCAGCAAGGTGAAAGCAGCATTTTGTGTGGATGCCAAAGATGTGCATTTGATGTTGAATGTTTCTGATTTTAGGAGGCATGGTTTTCCATATGCAGGAACATACATGCATTTAATAAGAGTTGTTTTGACAAGAAACTCATGGCTTCATGATGCTCACCTGTCGTGATGTCATGACGTATTCCCTTCACTGATATGGTTGCGCCTTCGATTCCGTTGCCATGCTCATCCCTGACTACGCCCTTGATGCCTCGATGAACCTGAAACAAATCAAATGGACAGGAGTTCTGCATCAGATGTACCTACATGTGAGTGATGAAATATCATTCCTTTCAAAATGTTCAGTGCTCAATTCCACACACAAAAAAAAAAAAAAAAAACAGAAATACAACTCAGAAATATTTGTTGATATGTTCACAGGTGCAAATGTTTTGTTGATGAGGCTAACTAAGTTTTTTACTGGAATATTGTTTTATGTGTCACAATTAAGACATTGTTAGTGTTAAAATGCATGACAAGCATAATGAAATAATGAAATGTCCCACGACATGGGTCTAACCAACGCCTCCCAAACAGTATGCCCTGGACATGCCAAGATCCCTATAGCACTCAGGCCTAGTGGACCTACTGCTTCCATATAGCTGAGCAGAGACTCTTTATTCCGTTTCCACTCAGGGTAGAGCTGCTCCTCAGATGGGAACTTGTCGCAGCCCAGCTCCACTGTCAGCTCAAAACAGTTACTGTGGAGGTAGTTAAAGTCAGCCATACCTGGAAAAGAATCAGTCATTCGAAAAAAAAGTCACACAAAATGTTAACAGCTGCTATGCACAGCAGTGGTTCTGCCAAGCAAAATATCACGCACCTACATGCGCAGCACAGCAGAATATAACCACATAAAGGTATTTTGTTTTCAGCTACATATAACATAGACTGCACAAATAAAATTAAAAAAAATGCTGAACCGTAAAAATAATTCTAAAATGTGAAAGTATCACTTTGATGAGGAATGTGAATGGCAAATTACTGCAGGTTTTAGGAGTTGTAGTCCTGTGTTGGTTGTGAAACCAAACTAAATTCAATCTGTGCGAGGGAAGTACCTCCTGCAATGCTATACCACTCGGCACCATTAATGATGCCCCTTTTATTGGTGTAGGATCCACCACATCTGTTGGTGTTGTTGCTGGCCATCTCAGCATGGGCATCAGCATAAATCCTGGCCAACTGCTTGAACACCTGTTATTAAAAAGAAATATTTCAACAAAATGTACTTATTATTATTATTACATTAATCTTAGTTGATTCTTTTATCCAGAGCGACTTACAGTTATTTACAGGGTCTCAGTTACAGTCCCTGGAGCAGTGTGGGGTTAGATGCTTTGCTCAAGGGCATTTCAGCCATGGGTAGGGCGGGATTCAAATCTGCGACTCTCTAATCCCAAGACCAACTCTACTTCTTCATATGTATCTAATGTTTTCATATTGCAATGTACATTACAGGAATTTTTATAGATACACTGTATGTTGTAATGCGGCCTAAAAAGGTACACCGCATCAATATAATTAATGCTGTATAACGCCCCTTACTCCCTGGCATGGCATTCTGCTGAGCTAAGGAGGCCTGTGTGACAATAATGGATGGCACTTTGTGCACTGCTAAAGCCTCACCTGGTCGTCCGGGGTTGGCGAGAGCATCTTCTCTTCGTGGGGGTGCCTGGAGAAGTCATAGGGGTAGGACACCAGCAGTTCACCCCCATGCAGGCTGGCAGACAGCACAAACGGGATGGAGCGGATCCACTTCATCACTGCGTATGTCTCTGGCGCCACCTAGAGGACAGGGACATACAGGGTGAGAGTGGGCACTATTGTGCTGTTGACCTACGTGAAGGGGATTAGCCCTATTCATATAAACATATACTACACATTTGTTCATATAACATAAGCTTGCATGGCTTTTGCAGTACACAATCATTCTGTTTGTATAAATCACTGTGTAAATAAGTACATTTCTGGGCAAGAAGGAAACAGTTGAAATGTATCTTTTGTTTAATTATTACTCTTTCTGTCCAACAAATATAGGTGAAATAAGTATTCGTGTTTCGTAATATTGTTTGTATTGTCTGCAGGCAGTGTACAAATATGAAGAATGGCATTTTGTCCTTATTTGTCGTTTAAAAAAACAAAGCCATTTGGGCAAGCTGTTTTACAATGTGTGACAGTCTGCCCCATCAGTTCTGTTCCATTCTTGTCTGATTCCCCCAACTAATCAGTGGCACGTAAGTCTGCCAGTAAGTCTGCCTGATATGCTCCCATGGTCTGTGGAAACAAAGGCAGGTTCTGGAAGACCTAAACTGAGAACAAGATGACAGAAGGTTGTAACTCTTACTCTGGAAAAAAACAAGTCTCACAAAATTGGAACAGGAATTCAGAAATGCTTAAAATTAGGTTGTTTCATGAAAATTAAAAGACTGCTCAAGGACGTTTTTTTCTGTTGTTGTTATTTTAAACAAGGAGCTGTGCAAGGAAACACTTGCTATACAAAAAGAATGTTGCAGATTGGTCTTATAAGTTCACAATGATTCTCACTGTTTGCAATCAGACACAGAATGCCTGTCCACCACTGTTTTACATGGCGGTGGTGGGATACGGAGAGGTGTATTCGGCATCTGGTGTTTATGAGCTGGTGTGGTATGTCCATTAAGGCAAAGGAGTACTAGAGGATATTGCAGACAGTTTTGCTTTCAAGTTTAATCAAAGGCTATGCCACATTCTTAAAAAAAAACAACTATACCTAAATAATGAACCAGCACACAAAGTCAGTGTTGAAGTTGCATTAACTGACCACATATTTCGGCCTAGTCAGTCACCATGTCCTAACCACATAAAGAACATATGGGCACATATTACAAGTTTACACTTGTTGGCAAACTCTTTAAAGGCACTGACCAGCTATGGGAAGCGGTTTAACATGAATGTCACAGTAGTGGAGTCATTCCATACAAAATAACATTAGAATCAGAATATGTATGCCATACTCATTAACATTATAATTGACATTTTTTATAGCTTTAGTTTTTTATTATAGTGCAAGAACTGGCACAATTTTTCAACATAGCTGGTTATAATCCACCTTGTTTATTACATTTAGCTGACACTTTTATCCAGAAGAACTTAAGAGTTATTTACAAGGTTTCAGTTACAGTCCCCGGAGCAGTGCTGGGTTAGATGCCTTGCGCAAGGGCATTTCAGTCATGGGTAGGGTGGGATTTGAACCTGCGACTCTCCCATTCCAAGACCAACTCTCTAACCACTAGACCACAGCTGCCCCACAACAGCCACAGACTCTCATACTCTCACACATACTCTTGATCCCTACCCTTGACAGCAGCACCAACAAACATAATGAGGAATCCCTACCTTGCCGAACCAGTAGGAGTCAGGGATAGGGATGTGGTCGACCCTGAATCGTCTGTAACGCCGGCGGCTGTACGCGATGCTGGTCAGGGCAGGGAAATTGCGGTTCAGGTCGATGTTCTGAGCGTTACGTCGACCATTTGTCCAGCCGTTAAAAA
Organism: Coilia nasus; assembly: GCA_027475355.1. Taxonomy (NCBI): domain Eukaryota; kingdom Metazoa; phylum Chordata; class Actinopteri; order Clupeiformes; family Engraulidae; genus Coilia; species Coilia nasus. Next base: position 28,586,816 of record CM050221.1, read on the forward strand.
TGGGGCCCTAAACATTTTACACAGCAGCAGTCATTAGAAGGAAATGTTGCTTCATTCAAGAGAAGTACACAGTCACACTAAAAGAAGGGCTTTTCTTTTTTTGTCTTATTTTGAGTACTTACTCAAAAACATCCACTAGAAAACAAATAGATATTATTGCCAGGGTCTGTTTCAAAGTTCAAATGTACAAGGATAGGAATACAGTAAAAGGTGCACGGTTAGGGAATAAGCATTCAAATTAGAGTATCAGTACTCAAAGGTTGCATATGAAAGTATGAAAGGAATATATTTTTGAAGAGAAAGATGAAAATTTCTTGGTGGACCAACACGGTTCTCGAACTTGATGCGAAAGGAGTCAAATTTGCATATGCAGCAAAACTATTACTATGAAAACACTTTATATTACGTATATCTGAAGCAGTAGACCAGTTTTGAATTTGTAACAGATCACTGTCAAGTTGCAGAGTTTTTGTTGTCAGCTAAAGTTTTAGTTTTAGCTGTTTTAGTTTACTCCGATCTTAATGATGGCCAGGACATTGAATGCACAGTGCTTTGATGTTAATGAATGATTCTTCCCTTCTTGTTCCATATCGCGTATGCATTGTTGTCTTAATTTGCTTGTTTTGTCATGGAACTTCACGCACATTGTAGGTACTGATGTTCTGAGCAGCCCAATAGCAAAACTGAATTCTATCACTTGAACTCCTGGCCTGAGGAAACAACTGTTAACCTATGCATTCAGATTTTAGCCTAACATCAGCAGCAACACTCAAATTCACAGTTAGTATCTCCTTCATACGCCACTCTCTTCTATACTTTGTTTTCTATGATATTTACGGATTAGGCCATTGCTTTGTCTAATCTGAACCAGTAGAGGACGCCGGTGTGGTACACTCTGATGTATGGATGTTAAGCTTGGCTCTGAATGCACACGTTCACAGTGTGTGAAAAGAACAGCACTCAAAGTCTGAGTGACAGTATTCAGCATCCTGGTAAAGGGCTGCTTCAGGGCCTATTAGTGTTTTGAGTTTTAGTTGCGTGTAGGGCAGTTCCCTGCTTTAGTCCGTGCTGACCCGCTTCACAGTAAATGAAGCTACAGTTTTAAGTAAAGTAAAGTACAGTAAAGAAGTCAATTTTTATTAGCTTTGTTTGACTATGTTATTCTGAAGGTTGCTTCACATGAGGTAGACGGACACAACAGATACAGAAAAAGAAAAGTGCAGTATGGGATTTGACACATTTTGTTATGCAATGATCTCATTCGTCAAAACAACCTTAATGACATTCTTGAATAGCTCCAGATGACATCATTAATATTATCAAATAAAGATGAGATCTTTCAGCGATTTGCTGCACTGTTGTGTCCATTCACCTACTGAGAATATTTAGTTCTAGGTTGAAACAGAAAGTAAGGTAAGTAAGGTATCATTAGTGAGAACTAAAAGACATGAGCATTCCTACAACCAGCTGTCCTGCTCCTATTCAGTAAATGTTCTGGAATGTTATGTTAAATTCCAAGTATTCTGTTAAAATAAAAACAAACAAGAGCAATGGATAAAATAAAGCAAAACCAAAAATTCACCACTATTCTTGACAGCTTACAATTGGGAGGGTTAAGACTGTAGAGTGTAATTCATCTGCTGCCCTTTGGCTTTGTTTTACTCACGGTGAACTATACCAGATAACCTTCTATGAATGGTGTGGTCAGGACTGTCGTGACCTCAGTCACACTAATTCCCCATCCTGAGCCACAGTTAACACCCTGGTGGTAGGAGGCTGAAACGGCCCAGCCTAGCTGGGTCTGCAGATGGACGTACGGCTGAGACAATCAGATGGACAGGATCGAGCCGCGGATTTTCGCGATTGACGGATATTTACTTCCTGGTTGAATTCAGGGTCGCTGCGATCGGCTACCTCAGCAGCGGCCAGCTCATAGCCGTCTGGGTTCATGGAGGGGAGAATGTGGATACGGGTGGTGTTGATAAGCTTCTGGATGCGCTTGTTCCCCAACAGGTACTCCGAACACAGGTACTCCGCCAGGTAGATGAGCAGCTGCCGCCCCAAGACCTCGTTGCCATGCATGTTACCCACATACTTCATCTCTGGCTCCACTAGAAGGTTAAAGAGAAGTGCCTTTTTTGATATTTGGTATCTATTTTGCCATTGGAGTAAAGTATATGACATATATCTAAACTAAAACATGCTCTGCTTTAACCATGTTACTATTCATTAAAATGATCATCAGCATAAAACAAGCCTGAAGAACATTTTTTTGCTGTACTCACATAGCTCATGTTGTCCTGGATTATCGGAGAACTCGATGACCAACAGATCTTTACCGTCAACACTTCGTCCAATGCTGTAAGTGCGAGAAATGTGCGAACACTTCGCAGCAGTTCGCTTTAGAGTGCTCCACATCTGGGCATTGCTGTGGTAGGTAAATTGGATGATGGTTGAGGGTTCATCAGTGAAGTTAGCAAAGGTAATCTCTTGCCTTGCTGAGAATGCAGAACAAAAGAACAATTGTGAAGCAGAGGATTAGCTCCAGTCCATTCCATTCCCAAAAGAGCATCAATATTGCCAAAACACCTACACAATGGCTAAAATCATGGTGGGGCTTCCATGTTTTTATTCATAGTAGTTATACATTCTTTCATAAGTAGAGTGTTAAGAATAAGGTTGACTCTTTTTTGAGAAAACGCAAGATACTTGTACACCTAGGAAGAGTACCTTTTGAAAAATAGATTTAAGCCTTCCTGACTACAAGCCCCCTAACATGGTATTGTTTGGGAGAAAACTTAGCACTTTAGGTTTATTATTCCTTTATTTCCTGTATCCAAGTCCACTGACTTATTGTTGTTGTTTTTTTGCTAAGTCGCAGGGTCTAGTTGGTCTGTGAAACTTTCAGGACACTTCATTAGCAGTGCACTTTGGGATCATTGGGCGTTTTAGGCCTTTAATCACTATACACCTTCATCTGAGGTAGTCCGCTTAAGGTGATTAATCCTTATCATGTGTCCAGTATCCAATTAGTTGATATTATCCTCTTAGATGTCCTAATTTGGTAAATTGGGTAATAGTCAATGTCATAAAGCTACTGCTAATACTAAAGCAAATGTTATGTAGTGGCTATTGCTACAGCTAATGCTACCTAGTGGCTTTATACTTCTTGTTATCTAATGCTATTTTACTTTTGAAATCTCTGCTTTGCTTTAGTTTGACTAGTTGCCTCTCTGTATCCCAGTACACCGCACAATCCCAGAGGGCAGACCTGACCTACCTCGCTGTACCCTTGCAGACTATGCACATTACCGCAATCTACTGGACTGGGGTGTAACTGCCTCTGTTCTGCGCCCATAGCCTACGCCTAAATTACTATTTTCAACTTGTTTTAACCCACTACTGTTTGAATTACACCATATTCAAAATCCTGTCCTCCCAGCTGTAACACACACAGCTGGCCACTGACTACAGCTATTCAAGCAACCGCATGTGAGCTGTACAGGACAGAGCAGCTGGAGGGGGCGGACAGCATGAGGCGTACAGGCAGGCACTCAGCAAGGGTTAACATGAACCAGCTGGCTACCGTTAACAGTGACTGGAGCTGCTGGGCCGCTTTTTGATTCACACAGCAGCACTCACCTATCACTTTTCCTTCGTCAGAAACCTACAGCTTTCCCCATGCTGGAAACATTCATCTCATTCAGATCCACTAGCTAGCCTTTGCTGCTTCTTCTGACATTTCAGTTTTACACAGGTGATTCTACAGACACCAAGCTCCCCTAACAACGAAATGTCTGACCTTCCTATGAACCCTCTGCAACCCACCTCTACTGGACACACTCTTGTCTTCTATCCTCTCTGCTCTGCCTATGCTCTTAACTCTTTGTACTTCACCTCAAGTTAGTGTTAACTATTTCTTGAGGGACCAGCATCCTACCTGCAGCTGCCAATCCTTTGCTCCCTGTAAATTACTCCTCAACTGTGCAACCCCCTTGCTTTTCTCACCATACTGCATAAACTGAGTACTTTTCTTATGACTTCCTCCTACATTTACCTGCTGCCTCCCAAACACTTTAGCACCTTGTTGTGACGCCATGTGTAATGACCTTGCGGCAAGCTGACCTTACAGCCAGCCAGTATGTGTCTCAGTACTCTCAGGTTATCTGGCGATGGTAATACATCATAGGTTGCTCCTATCAGAAACTTTTTTTAGCCGATCAGACTCCATGTTCCACAACCCCCTCCAAGTAATATCCCTCTTCTCCACCCCTTCCAGTTCAGCCACTGACCCTGCTTTGCCTGCCCTACAGCTTTTAAATGTCTGCTAGCCTTTCGTTGCCTGTGCATCTGCTCCACAACTAGCACCTTTTTCTCCTTCTGATCTGCTTTTCTCCATGTCGGCTTCCCTTATGCAAGCCCCAAACCTCCCCGCCCAAAAAATAGTAGTCTTGCACACTCCACTTTTCTCTTTCTTTTGAGATGTTCTGCTCTCCAAAGGATTGCTAAACGGCACCACAACTCCTTCCCTTTCATCAGCCTTTCTCCATTGTTTTCTTCACTGCCTCCTTCTCTTGACTAATTCCACAATTTCTTTCTACCGTCTCCACTGATAAGGTGGTCTTACAGTATCTCACCTTTTTTTCCACTGCTACTCCCAAATCTTGCTACACCATAGCTATAAATTGCTTCCCCAATCCTTTCCAACTTTTCTTTAGCTGTCCCTTTAATTAATTCTAGCAACACTACTAAACCCCTGTCTGCTAACTCCCAAGCATTCTTCTCTTTTGCCTGCAGCCAATTTACCCTTTCATTTCTCCATCACCTCCTCTGACACCATGGGTTTTTCCATGACTGGGTTTCTCATATCCTGCGGACTGTGTTTTTTTTTTTTTTACCTGCCGCTGGACGTCAGTCGACTTATTTTTTTATTATTTCTTTGAAAGTACTGCTCCATGCAGTTCTCCTGTCCACGTTTTGAGAAAACACAAGATACTTGTGCACCTCGGAAGAGTACCTTTGGGGGAAGAGATTTAAGCCTTTCTGACTACAATCCTATTGTTGGGTTTGTTTGCCAAGTTGCAGGTTCTAGTACATTTCAGAACACTTCATCAGTAGAGCACCTAAACTATAAGAGTGAGGCCTCTCTCGTGTGCTCATACAGCCAAGGTCATCCTGCACAGTCCAACCGCAGGCTCAAACTTCACAACAACTCCAGATTATGAGGAAAAGCACTACCAGTTCAACTAAAAGCCAGGCTATTAGCTACGTCAGTAGCATGACCTCTTAAGGTGTCGGAAGGGAGGTTTACTAACATTCTAACACAACGTTCTAGGATAGCTGGCATCCATTACACTCCCATCCATTTTCTTCCAGAAGCTTACCTTTAAACTCAGACAGCGGGTCATAGCAGCCCTCCTGGTTGCTGACGAAGAAGCGGTCGCAGTCCAGAAAGTAGGGCCAAGCCATGTCGATGCCCTCGAAGGCGTGGGAGCAGCCCCTGCGCACAGCCTCACAGGAGCTGCGGCAGGGCTTCAGCATGTGCCCGGCGTGGCACCGAGGCGCCAGCACCGAGCACCCCAGCAACCGCAGCTCATCTGAGCACTCGCCATTGAGCAGCCCGTGGAGCACGCTCAGTAGCAGGTACTCCGCACCCATCTCGACCTCCACGCGATTACGGTGGCCAATTATGTTGGGGAACATGATGTGGCTGTAGGGGACATCCTGGCAGTAGGCCAGAACCATATCTGTACAGGCAGCTAACACACACAGACACACACACACATGTACACGTACACACAAACACACACATCACCGACATGAAATAACAGGTGTATCCAAATTCAATTGATTATGTTCACTATAGACCGACAAGTCACTTGAACATAGACAGACAAGTGACTTGTGGAAAACTGATGCAGTGTGCATTATTTTGAACACATTACTCACTAATTGGATCACGATTATTCGTCAAACCTCACTGGCATTGACCTAAATTATTAAGTCCTTATTTTTGTGATCTAACAACAATTTCTTACTTTATATGAGTGGTAGATAAGAACAACAGAAATAGCTCAAAACCATCATTAGTAACATATCTATAATCAGACTCCTATGCACAGATCTGTAACTATGTATTTTTAGATTAAAAAAAAAACCCACCATCTTTTTTTCACTGGAAGCCCAACAAGTAATGTAAAACATTAAATGTATTTTTAGGTGATGATATAGGTGTCCTGGGAACTCCACAGATATATTATTCCTAATTTACTGATCATGTCAATTTCACCCTGATTACTAAAGAATGTCAACCAGGTGTGTGAATAAGTTATCAGGGCTGAGGAATCACTGGACTTCAGATAGAGTCTTGCCTGATCAAAGAACCTACCTCCCCCATCGCATCCTACTTTATCCTACTTTTTTCCTTTTCCTGATCTTTCTGTCTCTCTTCATCTCCGTATCTGTCTCTGTCACTCCACACAGCCCATCCCCACTCATTCTGTGGAAACGTGTCATGTCATGTGATGTCTGTTGGTATTTGTGTGTGTTTTTCTTTCTTGCTGGAGAAGTTCAGGGCATGACCTCAAGACCTTTACTATGCTGAACCACTAAGTCACATTCAGGAGAGATGCATACACATCCCCCACCCAAGAAAGATGTTTAGAGTATAAAAACAGACAACACTTATTTTCATGATGAGTGCCTTTGATAACATACCTTTTATCGAGAATGGCATAATAGCAGCCTTGTTTGCAAGACTTTCACTTTATAAAAATTGTATAGGTATGCTTGCAAAGTACTTACGGTTTTCTTCGTTTGGAATTCTGCATCCTCCTGGGGGAGAAATACATCACATAAAATAGTCATTCGCTACAGCACCAAGTGAAGTTGAGTCGGTCATCTTGAACGCTAGATGGTAGCAGAGAGTATCCATAAAGTGCAGACCAACTACACTTTCTTGGGATGTATAAATATAGACAAGACTCCTCACTATGACCCCAGCACATCAGAGACTGTATAATTAGTCTGCATATTTGTTTTTTGGACTTCAGACTGTCATCAGAATTCATGTCAGAGAAACACACTGTCCCACATAAGCGTAAAAAACAACGTTTATGTCAACGATGTCATGGTTAAAGGTGACAAGAGAGGCTAAGGCAGCTTTAATATATATATACTAGGTGTTATGACACGTCATTAACACGTTATTGCCGCAAACACAGCGTAAACAGGCAAACATCTCACATAAACAATAATACGAAACACCAGTAACCAAAGCGGTCTAATTGTGTACTAGCACGTTTACACACGCGTGGCTACCTGAATTGTTATGATTACGTACATCACAAGTAATTAATTTAGTGTGGAATCGTGGTCAACGTCACCTAAAGCCTCGTCCTCAGGTTCACATCTCCGTGGCGCACCAAAGCCTGTCGCCAAAATACTTATAAGTATGAGCATGGAAGGCATTGTGTGCTCTTTGTGCATTGTGATGTGGCAGCCTCCCCGGTAGCCTGCTCTCTTGAAGTTTATTACCTCCCGTCTAAACTCTGTATTGCAAGAAGAATATTCCGCGCAACTCTGCCAAAACGATCAAATTACAGTAGCCCGCTGTCTGTCCAGGAGGCGTGGACATCGTCCAAATTACTGGTAGGTGTTTCTTTTCTATGGTAAGCACTGGTTAGCAAACCTATACTTACTGTGAAGTTAACATGCAGTGTTCCCCGAACGGAAGAGGAATCTCAAGGACAGCGTTTAAAGAAAAAAATATTTAAAAGAAAACGTCGAGCGCGCCTATTTTCTTGGCGTAAGTCTTACATTTCCAGAGAAGTGGGATTCCAGAAGAATACATCTGCAATCATTCTGGCATAAACATAGTTCACCTTTTACCAGACAAAACAATAATTTAAAATAGGCTAAGTACACTACAGTACATACAACTATAACGAAGAGACTGTAATTGTGAACAGCATTTATTGGGTACTTTTACTCATTGAAATTGGACATTCATGAGTGATGCATTGTTTGTATCCTTTAAAACCCCCTTTGGTGTTTCAACGGTGTTTACAAATCTATGGCAAAACTAATGGCGTAATTACTTAGCATACAATGGTATTTAACAGCAGACCTATTTTAAATGTCCAAAGTACCATCACTGATATTGGCTGTGCTGATAAAGACTGTAATCCCAGACAGCAAACGTGTCTTGACCCCAGACAGACCAGTAAGTGATTAATCACTCAATCAAATAATATTGAGGCTCGATTTTTTTCCTTAAAAATAGATACAGGAATGGCTTTCAGTGTTACATAACACAACAACAAAGTATCACTTTACATCACAAAAGAGAGTCTCCTACTGCCATTGTTGTTTTATTTTTCAATACATACCTAAGACATCTTGAAGTACTTTTACTGTGCAACATGCTGACTTTCAAACACAGGTGAATAGTGCTGACAGAAATTTGCCCATCACACACTGCACCTTGAAGTGTTTTGGCTCTCCTAACAGGTGCACACCTGTTTTTGTGTCATTTCTATTGACTCCACCAGTAGTCTCTTGGTATAAGAAGTTAACCGACTACCTCACTCTCACTGGGTGGTCAAAGCCATTAGCCAATCCTCTCGGGGGCAGTCCCACGCAGTGCTGATGGTTAAGAGCACATCAACTCCATTCAGCTTGTGGATAAGTTAATGGTTAGAATGGCTTTTTAGCCTTTAGAGACTAGCTGACTCTCTGAAAAGCACCATCATTGTCAGTGTCCACAGTGCTGCTGTGACCAGAGGAAGAAGGGTATGTGTCGCGTCCCAGGACCCAGTTGGCCATGCCGATCAGAGCCTTCTTGTACTGCTGGCGGAGGAGGGAGTAAACAAATGGGTCGAGGGCTCCTTTGCTGTATGCCAGACATCGACTCATAATCCCCCAGTGGCGGTTAACATGGATGTCTGGTGCCAGTTCAGTTAACCTTTGAAAAATAAACAAGAAGTGGTCGTAAGAGTCACTAATGCGCCTATGCAGTGTATATTCTATTGAATTCCAGTGTCTCTCCAAATATACTCGCTCTCTCCCTCTTCCTCCCATGCGCATACACATGCATGCACCAACAGTACGTGCCTGTGTGAATATCCATTTTTGCCATGTGTGTGTGCTTGCGTTTATCCCACATATAGAGAATAAATAAACCTGTTCTAAACCAAATCAAGATGATTTTTTACTCAAGGTCTTGTGTCATAACTGTGTGACAGATTTTTCTGTATGGCAAACCAGAATTAGAAACCTTTAAATAGAGAAAAGTAACATAACAATGAAAACAAAGGCAGCATTGTTTTTTAATCCAAAACCTATGATCGTGAAATTATGGTGTACAAAATACAATGTGGAGCTACTGCCTAAGCTTTCCTGCCTGTGCTAAACTCCATTCAACCACATATGTACCTGATTACACTGCAATTGTTCAACATCTCTATTAGAAAGAGATACTGTGTTAATATTTGACTCCTGAACCTGCAACACATGTGCCCTTTGCCATTACAGTACATTACTTTATCACTTGTAGGACATTCTTATGCAGCACCACTTACAGTGAACTAACTGCAGTAGCTACTACAACAGTGCCCCATGGAGCAACATGTAGTTGCTAGGGGTACCATGGTGACAGACCCTTAAATGGAACCAAACAACTGCCTGGTGCTTCTTTTTTACAAATCCTGACTGCTGACCACCACACCAGCACTGATGGAAGAAATTTCCCAATTGTGGTAGCTCTAGTCACCTGGTATGATACAAGTTTGTTTGTTTGTGTGTGTGTGTGTATTTGTGTCTGTGTTTATGTTTGTGTGCTGGGTAGTGTATTACGTACTTGTCTTGTGTCATGTAAAAATTATGTGTATGTTTCTTTATCCTTAACGTTAAGTTATTTTGCTGCCACAAACAATGACTTTTTTGATCAGATTACTTACCTTGTTATGACATAGGGAGCGAAGCAAACAACAAAGGAGCCAATGAAAATACAGATTTTCTTAGTTGCTCTCTGTCTTCTCTTTTTCTGCTCCAAGAGACATCGCTGTTTTACACTGAAAGAGTTGAAAATGGCACATTTTGAGTTAAAATGTAATGTTTCGACTTTGACCATATCTGTAACACAGGTAATATTTGGGGTAGGGTTAGGGTAAAGGTTAGCGTTAAGGTTAAGTGCTGGGGAAACGCCTCTAAAATTATGTTAAGTGTTAATATATATAGAGCCGGAAGAAACACAGCCTGGGACCACTTGTATACCTGGGATGAATGTCCACCAAAACAAGCAGCGTTTGCACCGTTATGACATCTATCCTTTTGCAGTGAAAACGGGCAACTTTCAAAACTTTAAGGTACGTGAAACAGAGAACGATTAGGGGAAGCAAAAAGCTGGTGGTCAAAAACACAACAGAGAACGCAATGAACTTCGTCCTTCCCTTTTCCCTTTCGATGAAGTGCAGAGTGCAAGATGCGTATGTGTGGCTGTAGCCTACCCAAGAGAGTAATAACGCACAGATGGAGAAGGCAAAAGAATGGAGCCAAGCGTATGCGGTCATTATAAGTGCGTCCTTATAACGCATTTTGTTAGAATAGTTGAGCGGGAAAACCACCGCTATCCACCTGTCGATGCTTAGCGCAGCCATGCTGAGAGTAGTGTTGGCTGTTAGAAATGTCTCCATGAAACTAATTGCGGCGCAAAATGCATCACTAAATGGTTTCTCGTGTGTGACTGCTCCGGCTAATGTTGCAGGCATGTTCATTATAGCGATGATAATATTGCAAAATGACAGATTCAGGATAAAGAGTCCCGGCACCTGTGCGCGTATCTCGGCGCTGTAGATGAAACATAGAAGCACCAGCAAGTTAGAACATAAAGAGACAACGGTGATCACAATGATGAGGACACCCAGGATGATATCCGTTAAGTGCATTTCAACAGCCAGTCACCAGAGGTGGTTCACAGTCTAGCTCCTGTCATTATCTGTATTCCAAAAGACTGGCCCCTATCAGAGAGGAATGGTAGCGACGACTGTCAATTTTGGACTCGTTGACACATGATGGAGAGCTGTCCAGTGTCCTGAAGTGTCTATCCAGTCAGACAACGGATCATTTGTTCATTGTGAATAACAGCATTAGTTAACCTGGCTGATCCGGTGATGCGACAATTTGAGATTTCAACATTTCACCGGAAGTTTTTTAAAAGAGAAGGAAAAGATGCTCTCGACTCAAACCGCAGTTTTGCGTGAAGCGGTCATGCGCACGAGGGTTGGCAGGCGCGCCTGAGCTCACGTGCGCCTGTAGTACTACATGTGACGTGTGTTCATGTTAGACGCGGAATTGTTGGATGAAAGAACGTCCATAAGATGCAAAATCAAGCTGGCTCCACGTTATTTAAGTAATTTAGCAATATGCCGTATTTCCTAAAATACACCCCAGTTAGTGTCTCACCAAATGGTTTAAAATGTGATTTAGGATTAAATCCTTCATGTAAGCAGTCCAGTATCCTTTTAAGAATTACAGTTTACTTTTAAATGGAGCTTGATTCAGTATCCTAGTGCTAAAGCTGTGGAATCATTTCCTCTCGCCAATGTAGGCCTGCAAATGGCTCTCTAACGTTAGTAAAAATGGGGTGATTTACATGTATTGTACTTCTTCTAAAAGGACATGTTTTTACAAGTTCATAATATGAACATCCCAGAACATGATCGACTTACAAATGCCAGGATGTATGTTTCTGGTTGTCTGGTTGTTTTCTGAGCAGAGAAATTCATATTCCTTCTCCAGATAGGATTACCTTTCCTCATGCAGATGTATAGTCTCATAATGCAGTTCACTGCGTGCATGTGCCATTTGCTCATCAAAATTAGTATGAATTATTTAGGCTTGTTTGCAGTTGTTTACAATCCTCATGTCAGTTACACCTTCACACATATATTCTTGGGTACTGAACATACATTTAAAATCTCCACAATCCTCCTCGAAGCTATATTTAGCTCATGGTTTAACTTTTTATTCTTATTTTTTATATTATATATAAATTAATTATTTTCATAAACTATTGTTTTGCCCACGGCATAGTTGTCTCCCGCAAAATAATGTAACACTGCTGACATCCCATTTATCACCATTAAAGACCATCTCTGTTGATCCCACTAGAGTGAAGCTACAGTACATTATTCAGTGTTTCTTTTGGTCACTTTCATCCTAGCTAAAAGGTCTTCTTTTCACAGAACATGAAGAACCAGACTGAGGGAACCCTCTTAATGGTCACATGGTGCCTTTGACCCGGAGAGAATGTTATGCAAGAAAGTGCTGAATGCAGAAGCACTTAAGATGTCCATCAAGAGCCAGGGTACGGCTTCCCCATCAGAGGAGGAAAATGGCGACTGCGGGGGAGACTGAGAGGAAGACAGAGGCAGAGTGGTGAATGCTGTGTGGTTACATAACAGGGTGCGAGGGAAATGCGTTTGCACGCGCATGTGTGTGGGCCTTGGGGAAAGGGGGGGTTGTGCAGTTGGCGCTTCTCGTGCTTTTAGATTTTTTTCAGGCATGTGTGTGTGTGTGTGTTTGCGTGACAGAGACAGGAGGCAATAAGTGAAAAGGAATGCACGTGAAAAGTTAATTACAAATGCTGTAAGGAGTGGCATGTATTTTAATAGACAAAAATGCAGAAAGAATCAGAATGAGTCATTCCATCCCTTGTTTTCCTTGCACGTGACACACTATCTTCATTGCTCTAGAAAAATTCAGAACTTGTTTCTGTGATGGCCCAGAAAGTGTTTTGACACAGCTCTGATAACCACCAATATGCTCCCCTACTCGCAACAGGGTTTTTTGCATTGTTGTAGTAAAGGCAGCCAAAGGTCTAAAACAACAACATTTTCAAACACTGTATATAATTCAATAAAAATAGAAATTGAGACAAGGTCAGTTGTAGATTATTGTATGTAGGTCTGTTGATATCAGTGACTATCATACAGCATCAACATCATAATGCATACATTTAAATCCACATAATAACACAATAGTTCCTCAGGCTGCAGGAAGGGATGGATGGAGCCTACAGAAGGTTACAGAAGGTATGATTGTTTGCTCTTTCTTATGCAAACACACCCACTCTCTGTCTCTCTCTCTCTCTCACACACACACACACACACACACACACACACACACACACACACACACACACATACTCATGCTCACAAATATTTCCCTACTTAGTTCACAAATGTATTTTAACTATAAATCCAGACTTAACATGGCAGCCATATGGATCATCACATAGAGCTATATTTTCTTCCCTGTCTATGTGTGGTGCACTCATTTTTACAGACATTACTGGCTGTCATTACGTTACCTGGAGACCAGATAAAGCAGGTGGCTTTCACGTTACACTGTCCTTCTCATTAGTTAATGTCACATAGGGACTGCGCACACACAAACCACACAGACACCCATGCATGCACACACACACACACACAAACACACATGCAAAGATACACAGCTACACAACCACACATACAAATGCACGTGCACAGCCCCTGCCAGCCAGTGTTTCAGCAAGTACAGCTTTTGCAGAGCATGACAGTGACTTTTGAGTGGGAGGGATGTGCTTATAAATAGCCTTTGTGCCCAGTTCATTTCAGGGCATCACATCAGTGTGCCTGTCTGCTGATTCAGAAACATACAAGCCTATCTATCACATACACTAACAAACAGTATCGACTGCATTGCTCTCCAGGCAGGAATATAGACACTGTTAGACGGACAGACGGCTGGACAGACAGACAGACAGATGGATAGATAGATGGCTAGATGGATGGACACTCTACAAATCCAGTAGCAGATTGTAAGCATGAAGCAAACTCTCCCAACAGTGTAAGAATGAAAGGGAACAGAATGAAATGGAATGGAGTAGACAAAAAAGAACTATCAACATTTCACGAATGTAGTGGAATTACGATTGTTGGGTGATAGTCTAGCTGACTCACATTCCAGGCAGGAAACTGACACTGTGAACCATAAATGGAAATATGCACTGCAATAATATGAAGTGCAAGAATGTGTGCCATTAAGATAGTGCCAAAAAAGTGGACAGTGCAAAAAAGTGGCAGTGCAGCAATACATAGACTGTGTATGATATAGAATTTAGACGCATAACATATACAGAAAGTACACGTATACTAGACAATCAATTACAAAGAATTATAAACAGCAGGTGTGTGATGCAGTGGTGTGGTGGGGCATTGGGAAGCAGACTCATGCCTACTAGACAGATGCAGACTAACACTCCAAAGCCAATTTCACCCCTCCACTTTTGTCAGGAATTACACACTGATTTTCAGTATCTGCACTCAACTTTTACATCCAGTTGACAATAACGCAAAATCCATTGTTGCTCTCACTTGTTTAGTCATATAGCGCAACCAAACAGTAAACACTGGCCCCAGTCTGTCTGTGTGGCCCTGGTGGAAAAAATTACTAGCATTCTCTCTCTCTCTCTCTCTCTCTCTCTCTCTCTCTCTCTCTCTCTCTCTCTCTCTCTCTCTCTCTCTCTCTCTCTCTCTGTCTCTCTCTCTCTCACTCTCTGTCTCTCTTCGTGTATGTCCCAACACTTTACTTCACAGCAAGTTATAGGTGTAACGCACATTTTGGCAGCTTCATTCTCATTTGGCAGTGAGGGAAAATTTGAAAGTGTCTACCAGATTCACAGTACCAACTGCAAGCAATCAAAAGGCGTTATTAGCTCAAGTCTCCCTGTTCTGGTTAGCCAGCCACAGCTTACGTTTCTGAACAGCCAAGCACACAGCTGCTAACTGTCAGTAGCCAATATGGCAAGCGTCAGTGACTCAATGTATTTTAGTGTCTTTGTATGCGGCTGCAGGGGAATCTGCATGGCATAATGTCCTGAAGTTTGAATTTCTGCATCATACAGACACCAAAAGCTAGAGATAATAGGGAATCACATGGCAAGATGCCCAGCTTTTGGGCTGAAGAGTAGTCTATCTTTACTAAAATGCTTGTGTTGCATCCTCCATTGGTTGTCATAGTTTCTAGAAGGGGCATGCTCTGACCCCAGACTGTTTACTTGCAGAATGTGGGATCCCCAAACCCTCATTATCTTATCTACAGTCAGTACCCATAGAGACCAGTCGCATGCTTAACCGACAGCTTACTCAACTCCTACTGTTGGGAGCCAGGCTTGGAATGAGCTCTGTTTCCTGAGAAATAACCCCATAAATCTGTGCAGGGTTCCTGTGTGATACAAACCTTAATCTCCTCTCTGCTTTGTCATAGTGCGCCAAATGAATCATGTTCTTAGTCCAGTAAACTAAGGCACTATTACAGTAAACGACAGAGTTTACAAATATTCCTTTTCAGAGAATACCAGTCATGCTGATTTCATCAGAAGGGGCTCTGGCCATTGGTATTCCTGCCCCCAGCAGCACTGAAAGTTTTTTGCCCTCCGTCTAAAGGGAGGTTGGAGGAGGGGGTGTGGGGTTGGGAGAGGGGGGGGGGGGGGTGGGGGGGGTTGGGTGTTGCTCTCTCTAATGTTTTCCACATTCTCTTCTGCTTCCACTGTGGTCAAAAACCAAAACAACACAGAGACTTTTGGCCGAGATGTGTCACTTACAGACTCTAGTCAAAATTCTGTGGGAAGCGGTTGGATGAGCCTCTGGGGGAATGATGTTGATTATTTCAGAAACAGTATACGTGTGTGTGTGTGTGTGTGTGTGTGTGTGTGTGTGTGTGTGTGTGTGTGTGTGTCATCCATGTGTGCGTCTATCTGAAAACTATTTTTCATTAACATTGAGCTAAAAGTGAACATATTCACCACAATTCCACATGTGTCCAACCAGAGAAGTGGTGCTAGTGAGGCAAAATGATCCTGGATAAATACAATGTCCTCAGGGATGACTTAAATCCTGTGGGTTTACAGTTTGCTTAAACACTATCCTGTGGGTTTTACTTTGCTTAAACACTAAAATGCAAAGTTTCCCACAATTAATGAAACCTAAAACTCAAGTAAGAAAACATCGGCTCAGGTTGGCACCACTCTAAGCACATTTGCAGCTTCACACCTCTTTCAAAATACTACATACAGTGATTTGCTAAACAGTAAACACACTTATATGCCTTACACACGTGATTACATTGTAATGTCACATTCTTTCAATTTCTAAACACTAGCTATCAAATTACCACACCTTTGCAGCCAACTGGTTAAACACAATCGTCAGGTGCGAGAACACTAAGGGCCAAAATGCAAAACTCAGCAATCAGCCTTAAACACTGTAAAATAGGGAAGTTACCCTGACTTGAATAGCAATGTAAGGCAGTGTTGTAGCACGAGCAAGCGAAAGAGGAACAGTGAAGATGAGAGAGAGAGTGAGGGGTAACAAAGGGAAGACATAAATACTGTCACTGCAAGGTATAATGGGAGGGGAGCATGGACAGAGAAGACGAGGACTAAATTGATTACATGCGAATTACACTGGTTGACTAGCTTGAAAACCATAGGTTGAGACATGCCACCAAATCGGACACAGATTATTCTTGCAGTAGCTTTTTGTCTCCAACAATACTTTACTGTGTTTACTGTGAACGTGGTTCTTTGTAGAAATGGCTGTGTTTCAATTTTCAATATGCAACCATACAACAAGTAAACACTTTAGCATATTTACTATTTTTGCATTGAAAGTAAAAACAATAGCAATTGAAATATATTATTGAAGTATTAGTCATGTGGTGTTTTTTATGAATGTATTCATGTCATCTCTGAAAAAAATGTAACCCAGATTATGTCATTAGAAAAGTGTTTAGGATTGTGGTCAGCTGTGCTCTCGGTGGCCAGCTGTGGTCTAGTGGTTAAGGAGTTGGTCTTGGGATCTGAGAATCGCAGGTTCAAATCCCACCCTACCCATGGCTGAAATGCCCTTGAGCAAGACACCTAACCCCACACTGCTCCAGGGACTGTAACTGAAACCCTGTAAATGAATGTTGCTCTGGATAAGAGCGTCACCTAAGTGTAACATTATAAAAAGTTACATTATTACAAGTTATATGTGCAAATACCTCTTATTCATGCTATGGATGAAGGCTGTAATCACACTGATGCAGCATCCATGCAAGGATGGATTTGCCATGCTAGGAATCTTTTTTCCACATTGCCTAGCAGATGAAGACATTGACTACGAAGTGAATGAAATCCTGTGGCTGTCTAATTTTTTTATGCTTTCAACATATAGCTACAGATTTTTTTTTTATCATTTATGATTGTCCAAATTGGTTTTCAAAGTCACATGTACATACTATGACGATCAATGTTTTGTTTGGAATATACCTTGTTCTCAAACTGCAATATGTATGGAAAGAATAACTGTGTAGAGAAATAAACATTGTCATTGGTGTGCAGACGTAGTGTTTGGTGAATGTACTATATTTTCTCTGTCTGTGTACTTTACATGACCATCACGAAAGTGAAAATGTTACAAGTGTTTTGCATTGTTTACCACTGTGTCTAACTCATTCAAACACAAATACAAGATATGACTCATGTGTGTGCAATTTGGCACCAAAATAGCATTTCTATAAATATGTGTACAGTTTTGAAAGAAGAATAGCATTTTGCAATAGATCTGGGGTGTTCTGGACATTGGATGTATGGTTGCGACTGTGTGTAGTGTTTTGATAAAATGGGTCAGGCTTGCAAAACTGAGCTTAAGCAATCGTAAAAAACTGTAAAAAATCCAAGCACAATGTGCTATTGCCTCTTTGTTTAACCTCCATTGCTCTACCCAGGGTCCACCAACCATCCAATGGCTATGCGTCATTTAAGTGTGAATCAGTGGAGGCAACAGAGAAGACCAATGAGTGTCCAGGAATAGAAAAGTGCTTGTTGTCACCCTGTCTTATCCGATCAAGTATGCACTTGTAGCTCCAGCTATCGGCTGTAAGGGTGAAGGTCATGTTGATTCAGATGGACAAAATGATTGGCCCTGTATTTCTGCGTTTTTCGTTATTTATTTTTTCAATGAAATGTGCACTGACGTGAAATTTACATTTCACATTTGAAAAGGTAGACTAATTTCTAAACTCATAAACATCATCATTAAAGCAGGTGTCTGTGGGCATGCATGTGTGCTCCCATTTGTCTATATTTACATGTG
>CM050221.1:28607500-28805000 GCA_027475355.1 Coilia nasus
CACATACACATACACACACAAATGCACCCGAGCACAGAGGACACAGAAACAGCAAGTGGAGGAAAGACAAAAACAAGGACTGGAAGTCCACAATTAGAGATTACATACAGTTTTTTTTACAATTGTTTAAGCTCAATTTTAAAATCGGAGCTCATTTTGTCAAAACACTTCTGAAAATTATTGGCACAGATACACAGATGCTATCAAACAAATTTAGTTGGGAGCATGCTTTCCAGGGCCAGGCAAACTGAATTAATCACATTGCTTTCCAAAACACAAAAAGGACCAGAGGCATTGGCTCATCTGCCGAAAGGCATCTTGGTGTAACCAAGAAAGTAAGGGGGTGGCTGGCTGTCACTGTCTATGACAGGAAGCGTTTACTGATATGTTGATATCAGTAAACAGCATGTTGATGGGTCACACTTAGCATAGTTTGTTTGCTTCTAATGTTACTGTTAGTCTGGAGTTATCCACAGGTAACCAACTAGTTTTCCTAGCAAGTGTGATATGCAGAAACACTAACCAAAAACTTAAGGCCATTATTAAATTCTGTTTAATGCTTCTTCCCTCTCTATATCAGTAAATTAATTCATCATTAAATTCATCATTATTAGTTAAAGAAAGTGCTTAACAGACACCTTTTTTAAGACGAACAGCTGGTGTTAACACAGTTTAAAAAACAATGTTCAGTGTTCTGTGCATAACCACACTTTTGTATAACATGTGTATCTAGTATCGGAAACATTCCACACACAAGGTTAGGCACACACTAATGCTAAGAGAGAGAGAGAGAGGGAGAGAGAGAGAGAGAGAGAGAGAGAGAGAGAGAGAGAGAGAGAGAGAGAGAGAGAGAGAGAGAGAGAGAGAGCTTTTTTAGGAAAAGATTTAACGACCATCTTAGAAGTGCCTTTTGGTCTGGTATGGCTATTTCACTAACAGGCTGCATCTTCCCTTAATGTGTGTGTAACTTTTGCATGTTTGTCTTTGTGGTATGTTAATAACCTCTATGCAAAAGGAAGTCACAATCAAAACCCAGACAGAGGTTTGACTGTGACAGTCAATTTTTTATTGTAAGATTGATTAGTCTTAATTTTATTGGAAACTGAAATTGAATTCATAAATTGTTACTGCTTGACATCTCAGAACATAAATATTGTAAATATACATATATATGCATACATACATTGGAAAGAGAAAAGTAGAAAAGTAAACAACCATATATTAGGACTTCAACTTAGTCTTAAATCTGTAAAGAGATCAAAGTGACTGCCTTCACTATATGTGACGATGGCACCATAATTTAGAGCAGAAGTATCATTTGTTATTTTCTTGATGAACAGACTAACCGATTGTTAGAATCTACTTGTAATTTTATGGATGTGACCCACATGCAGAAATGTCTGGCCACCCTTGTCTTAGAGTGTGACATCAAATATTGTGTTTTTTGTGCTAACATGAATTTCAGTAAAGTAAAAAGTGCACAAATATGTTTTTGCTAGACTGTATATTAAGGTCATTTTAACTTTTGATTCATGTGGTTACCAAAATCAGTTAATAGGAAGTGCCTTTTCACAGTTTCACATCTTACAATGCACAAAATGGGCAACACCACAGTGAACAATGCACGCACACGATAGAGAGCAGCAATGTCTGTGAGAGTGATGTACATTCAACAGAACTGTCTTTCTCAAAGCAGTACTTACTGTGGCAAAGGGGTTGCTTTAATGCATCTCCATGCCTCATACAGGACCTTAGTGAAACCCAATCATGTACTCATGTAGAAGTTGATATCACAATATGAAATAAATTAAACAAAGTCTGTATTGAATGTACTCTGCATCGATATTTAATGTCTAGAAATGGGTTAAAAACACACAAGGCTTCTAAGAAAGCACACCACATTACAACCGTGGAATGCCTTGAGTATCTGCTCATTTTCATGAGGGTCAGTACATTCAGACCTGTGTCAGATTCCACCACTGTCTCCCTATCACACCTACTTGCATGACTTGGCATGGGGGATGCAGACCCAGCCCTGGCAACAGGCCCTAGGAAAGTGGCTGTAGAACAAACCTCAAAAAGAGAAGGAAACAGCAATAAAAGCAGCAGGTAGGCAAATAGGCTTCTACTGTCTACGGTCATAGCACTGTCTATGGTCTGACATGTATAGGATATCTATGGTCATAACTCTTTACTATGAAGTTAACTGAAGTTACTTCCTCCTGACACTCTGGATGCTGGAGCTCTTGCTGCTTTCACCATGTTCGGTCTGAACATAGCTTAAGTGTATAAGCATAGGTTTGTAAGTTTGGTATCTTAAAGACTTCAAGAATTTTTGAAATATCCAAACAATTATGTGAGTATTATGAAAAGGGCCATAATAGATGTACAAGCATATTGCTTTATACAAGCATTAGTACAGAAGGACAGTAGGGCATTGGCCTTCTTTTCATTAAATAAGGCAGAACAAACTTTTAATTATTTATCAATTATTGGCCAGAAGCTACAGTATCTCACAAAAGTTAGCACATCCTTCACATTTCAGCAAAAATGTGCTATAAATGTTGAAGGGACAATGCTACATAAATGAAACTTGGATATGTTTTTGAGTAGTCAGTGTAAAGCTTGTGTAGCAGTATAGATTTTCTGCCCTCTGAAAATAGCTTACAAATAACACACAATCATTTTTCTATACATAGAAGGCTACAAAAGTGAGTACACCCAAATGTCCAAATTGTGTCAAAATCTTTAATATTTTGTTTGAACAAAATTGTTACCTTGCACTGCCGTAATATAACATTCACCAGAACTGCACAGGTTGTTTTTGTGATCATTTTCCATTCCTCCATGATAGCATTACGGACCTGACAGATCTTAAACACTGGTGCTCCTCCACTTCCTGCTTAAGGATTCCCCACAGGTGCTCAATAGGGTTCAGGTCTGGACACATGCTTAAATTAATTGTAACTGTCATTAAACCTATTGTGAGTTGATATACCATCCCAGTAACCATGAAATATATATTTATATATATTAATATATATATATGAAAATATATATTTTGAAGGTTGAAATGTGGCACAGTGCTACTGAAGCAATTAAATAATTGAAAATCACTCAACAATGATTTTTATGTAAGGTTTTCCAACACATTTTCTGTTTCCTGTTTACAGATGAAAAGGCCTTCTACCTATATGTTTTACTTTCTGTGATTGTGCTCATCATAGTGGCCCTGACTGTGCTAAAGCCCTATCGGCCTCGAAGCACAGGGCTGCTGGTCCACTGAGTAGTGCAAGGCCTTGGGGTGATGGCTCCTCAAAATGTTAGTGCACATGACCAGGTCTGCAAAAACTTTTTCTGGAGAACATAGGTTTAAACACTAAAGAAGTAATATATGTTTCTGTGCATATTATTTCACATCACTGTATTTTTGAACCTTGCATGTGTTTACTTCAATAAAAAATTCAGTATAATGAAACAATAATTCAAATCTTTTATACAAATATTTAAAATATCATTTTATGAGTAAAATACTACAAACCAATAATAACCTGTAGGCATTCAACATTACCCAGAATTAATGAAAAAAGTGAATGGACAAAATAACAACTCTCCTAAAATCCATTTTATGGCTGCACCTGTTGTGTTTAAGTGAAGTGTATTTAGCTGCTGCACTTGTTCATTGTCTAGCCAGTCTGTCCCGTGATCTGATTATGGCCAAGATTGGTCTGATTTGAAAATAGCATGGTTTGCAGCATGAAAAAGCCATTTTTACTTTGCAATTACATAAACATTATGTATTAAAAAAAATAAACTATATTTACCACAACAAAATGTGAAATATTTGATTGTTTTCATTTTTTTAGTTGGTTCTGAATTACATTATTTTGCTTTGGGATGGAGAAAGGCTATATCAGACATGGTCACTGTTTACTATATGAAGTAAACCCAAATAATGTAATCTGTTTTGTTTCTGACTGCACAAAACGTTGAATGATAATAAACAGTACTGTATAGTAGTTACTATGTGACAGTATTAAAAATGTCAAGAGAGTGAAGAGAGCATGGACATAAACACAAAGGTGCTGAACCAGAAGTGTTGAGACAGCTCCACAACAGTGTTGTACACCATGCCTGTTCTCCACTGCAAACCCTCTGCTGTCAGTCTAAACAGTTTTAGGAATGGTCTACCTTATCCTCAGTCCAGCAAACACAACCGACTGTTGACACAGAGGACATTATTTGCCATACCACAATTTACAACAAACTTTATAGAAGCAGTTGTGTAACATCCCTCCACCCCACCCAGGTCATCAAACCTTAGTATCAACAAAATCTTATTACCATGATTTAATCAGTTAAAACATCCTGTTGAAACAGACAGAAGAGTTTTATGTTTTTTTTGTGCCATGGTGATCGAATTTCACATTAAGGCACTGAACAGATATTTCAGCTGAGACCTGTGTATGTTAACTTTTATTCAAGGAAAATCAGTCATGAGTCAGGGGCGCAGAGAGAAGTCTATCACTGTGTGATAAATAGGGGCTCTATGTTAAAGAGGAGGTCATCATTTCCACGCCGCACCTGAAACAGAAAAGGGCCCTTGGCTAGCAAGGCCTGCTGAAGATCGTCTGTGCTGGCAAGTGGCAGTCCATTCAGCTTCACTATGATGTCACCATTCTCTATGCCACCTCTAGGAGATATGTAGAGAAAGAGGGGGGGGGGGACACTTTTAACACTTCATTACAACAGTATCACTTTTATGTGCTTCGTATGTTCTCTCTGACTGCAGAAGAGGGGAAAGTACTACATCAGATTGTGACAAATGTTTGTCTCCATTAAAGTGCTAGATGTGTTGGGAGCTGTCTGAAATAAGATGGACAGTACTTGTGGGCGGGGGAGTCTGGTAATACTTCATGGACCAGGATCCCACTGCTGACATCTGGAAAGTGCGGATTGTGCTGTCTCAGCTCCTCCACCAGACTGCAAAGTAGACAAAGGTCCATGCTAGTTCACAGTTACGCATTGCTGTCCATGTGCAGGCAGGTTTATTGCTCACCATGGTACACGAATGCTTAGACAAAAAATATATTAAAAGGGATATTGTTTCCAGCCTGGCTAAGCAACTTCTACTCAGCAAAGAGCAAGGCTGTCACCGCTATTACTTTGCAATGTAATGTTCAGATTTTACCTTTTCGTGATAGTGACCATTCTAATCCCAATGTGTCTCCTTTTAGTGCCTTTAAATGCTGTGAACATAATAAAGTTACATAGAATGTGTTTTATTTTGGCATTAGAAATGGTAAATGCAAATAATTCACTTAGCAGAATAGCAGACAAATAGAAATAAGTTAAAATCTTAAAATATTTAATAAGATTTTTATTTTTTTTTATTGTCCTCCAGCAAAAAAAGAGTACGCAAGTTTGAGAAGGTTCTCCTTAGCTAATGTAACATCTCCTACATAGACATACAGTACAGTATAGTACTGTGAAGGAGCTCTGCTAACAGGAACAGACACTGCTCTCACCTGGATCAGGAACCACAGACTGAAGATGCAGGCCTGGCGAGTGAGTCCTGTGTACCCTTTGTATGACTACAATTCAAATCGGATACAATGTACACAATAATTGTTGAAAATTCAGACATGCTAGGTAAGGTAGGACATCAGCGAGGTAGCTTATAAGAAAAATAGCTTATAAGGGAAATATGACACAATAATGTGGGTGAATGTCTAGTAATTTGGACTGAGACAGTCCAAATTACTAGACATTCACCCACATTATTATGTGAGGATACACTGCATGTGGTTCAGAGAACAGGTAATAATTGCACAATGTTTGAGTATAAGACACAGCTTTCATGTACAGTACATATTTATGTGTAAAAATCATGATTATATCAGCATATTCATAAAGTAACTTTCACATAAACAGTCACTAAATGTGACAAAAATATGTGTACACACATTTATAGATATGTTAGACAGATGTAGATAATTCCACGTCTGTTAAACATGATATAACTGTGTTTTTTTTTTTTTTTTGGTCTGGGAAAAGATTTCTGTGGCATTGAGTTTACCTTTAGAGTTTTGCTTTTCCAGGGATTCGTCCAGAAAGCGTTTGATTCTATCAGAGGGGATCGCAAAGGAAATCCCTGCTGTCACCTTTAGGGTGTTAATCCCAATGACCTCACCATCCTGGGATTACATACAAGCTTTATAAAAAAAACCACCTGCATTCAGTTACATAAAATGTATGACTATGTGATGGCTACTTACCAGGTTGACAAGTGGGCCGCCAGAATTTCCATACTAAACCAATCAGGATGATATTACCAAAATATTGATGAAGGAAGAAGATAAGTGGAAAAGGGGAAAAGACAGAACCGTACATGGTTATTGTGCTTACTTTCTGTGTTTATATTCCAGACTATCACAACCTGTTTTGAAAGTAAATGCACTATGAGAAACTAAATGCACTGTGAGAATTGTGAATATCCTGAGACACAAGACTTAAGATGCAGAAAAAAGTGTTACCTCAGCTTTACAAAGAGATTTTGATTTTACTGATTAAGTAGTTCACTTATTGTTTTTGCTTTGCATATAGTATTGTAATTGGGTATATCTGTATGTGTGTGTAGTGAAGTGGAGGAGGAGTCACCCCACCCGGCTTCGAACCCAGGTACCAAACAGGGGCTCTGACTGCAACGCCAAAGAGCCAGGCTCACTAGGATGGCAGTCAGAGCAAACCCACAACTCTATATACTAGTGATGGTCCCTCTATCACACTGCCTTCCCGTTCAGGAGGTGCAGCCATGCGCTTCACACACTCAGGTGTCCCTCACGCTCTCCCACCATACTTCTCCCATCCAGGGTGCCCCACCTATTACTCGGGTCCTTCACACCAAGATCAACTTAACCTGGGGGTCCCTCATATGGCTCACACAGTGGCTGGACCTCCGATGACCTCACAGCAAGCCATCCCACCTCTGACACCATTTGTAGCGAAGGGGAGGAGAAGTCACCCCACCCAGCTTCGAACCCGGGTCTCTGGGGTACCAAACAGGGGCTCTGACCGCAACGCCAAAGAGCCAGACTCACTGGCATGGCAGTCAGAGCACACCCACAACTCTAGTGATGGTCACTCCATCACAGTGTGTTCATTCATATAACTAATTAACTAATAATGATCATCCATTTCTAATAAGAATGTGCCTGCCGTGAGGATCTGTAGTTTCCTGACTGCTCTTGTTTTAATGTGTAGTCTTATGTTTTTTGTGCCAAACTTGACTCAACAAGTCAATGATCTTGTCAAAGCAACAAAACTACTTAACTGGATTGAGTAGAAAAAAAAGATGTTTCACAATATTTGTTTCTTGTGTGTGTGCCTCTCCTTGCCAGAGCCATGCAGAAGCTTCGACTGCTGTCTTACATTAATAATGGCATCTGTTTGGATGTAGTCCATATCTGAGTCACGGATCCCAAGCTCTTTTCCGTCCCGCTGCGCCGTACTGACTATGCCAGTCGTGACTGTATTCTGGAGGGCAAAGGGGCTGCCGATGGCAACCACAAACTCGCCAGGTCTTAGGTCTGTGGAGCGGCCCAGTAACAACACAGGCAGCTTTTTCTGAGGAGAGGGGAATAAATTAAAACACTGAATAAACAAAGAGAAATCAGCAGCAGAATATGGCAACATGTTAAAGACAGTATCCCAGAAGAGTAGCCTTTGAGTGAACAAACTACGGAAAATGAAAATTCATACTACTAAATCAGAGGGGAAGGACCTCTATCAGTTCCTAGATTTATCCAAACAAAACAGTTTCCAAGTCTTGGAGAGAAGCTTGCTTAAAGGGTTAAGGATCTGGAGCATGTCAAAGTAACCAGATCCATGTTTAAATATTTGGAACAGTTCCTTAGTTTCTGCATTTCCTAACATGACACCTCTATGGTTCCCACGCCTAAACGTAGGTCAGCAAACGGCAGGAGTAATCAGCCATGATTACAAGAGTGTCAAAAATGTCTAGACAGAGAATGAGCAGGACGTACATGCAGCTAGAGAGAATTTCTTGAGTCTGATACAAAATTCTTGAATCTTGTACAGATTTCTTAAAAATTTCTTCGTATGTTGCCTTACATATTTAAGTGCAACTTAGACATCTTTAACTATTAAATCCTTACCAGTGGGTTAACTTTAATAGTAGCAATGTCAGCCTTTATATCCAGGTCACGGATGGTGGCCTCATATATGTCTCCATTGTGAAGCTGGACCCGAATGTGCTGCTGGCCAGCCACTGCAGCTTTGCTGGTCACCACATGGGCATTGGTCACTATTAGCCCAAACTGGGTCATGATGAAACCCGATCCACTGGAGAGCGGCACTTGACGACCAAACAGAGGGTGGCTTTGGATGTGAGCAGAGAGGCCAGTAAACAGATGGACTTCATTGATTCACATATAAGAACATAACAGTGTACAACAACACGGGAAACCTATTTCAGTGGTGAAAACCACATTTCTCTTAGCAACTTACTAAAGCAGCTAACCCTAACGGGCCAAATTATTAAACTACTAAAGCCAGGCAGTGCATTCACCTTCACCTGTCACCAATCACCTACGGTACCTGTTTTAATAAAACACAACACAACATACAACAAATGAGGGGGGCGTTTTATACCTCTGCCTTTTTACAACTTGTTTCATGTACTATGGCCAATGTGATTATGGGAGAAACATAAAGGTCAATATGAGCATTAATTCAATTGAAGTCATAGGTTGCAACATACAGTAACAGCCTTAGTACCTCAAGAAGAGTTCTACATGCACTACAGCTGGAGCAATCTTCTCAACCACATCTGCTATGAAATTGAACTTGTATCTTGGACTGTTGGGGTGTGCAGGACCTATACTAGCAGGAAGAATTACAGATGTTAGTAACAATGTTCATAAACAAGACAACTGTAGGTGCTTTTTTGAGTTGGCAGTGTACAAACATATGATGTAGAAAACAATTTGGGGTACAAGACACCTGTGTGAAAGATTGTGAGACTGATATTTCATGGCTGAAACATGAAATTGTCAGAGGTAGTATCTAATTACATCTCAGCAATGCATGTCAATACAACAACGAGTAACACAATATGTTTTATTTTAATACTACATACTTTTTATTTATATTTTGGTGCATCTGTCTCCTCTAATAACACCACGTCTGAAGTCCCCTAAGATAACACAGGACCTAAATTCGCTCTTGTGACAAAATATAAAACTGCCAAAGCCTGCTCCAGTGTCTCCACTGCCTAGTTCTGGTTCCCTGCCCCCTGGCTGATTAGTTCACACCTGCATCCACTCTCCTCATCAGCCACCACTCTAAAAGCCATGGCTGGAGTATCACTCTTTGCCAGATTCTCGTCCTGCTTAGAGGAGTGTCTTGCTACGCTCTATCAGGAATTTCTCTTTTTGGATTTCACTGATGTTGACCCCAGCCTTTTTGGACTGTCTACTTTGCCTGCTGTCTTTGTACTTGTGCTTGAATGCTTTTTCCCACCTGTTGCTGAACCTGTTTTTCCCATGTGAGTTTGCCTAGCTCTGATTTTTGTCCTGCTCCACTGACCTTTCTGTTTTTTGATTCTGGATTTTGCATGAGGCTGTCTGCCTGTATACCGCTACTGTGAGCTTTTTTGTCACTTGTTTGTTCAGTAAGAGTAATCTTTTGAGTCGTAATCTGTTTCTGAGTCTGCTTTTGGGTTCACCATCAGCCCTTGGCCTACAGGCCCTAACAAAAACACAAAGGAATATTACAGTTAAAAACAAATACAAAACAGTTACAAATAGTAAAAAAAACAAATACCTGTGGCAAGCGTTGCACGGACGTTTTAACTGAGTTCCAATATTTGGTGTACCAATACAAAGACAATGTGTCAAAGGTGTAGTCTGTGCTATTGCATGTCTTAAAAGTGCATGCTTTCATGATAACGGGCTGAAAAATCACAGTAACTGCATCATACTTCAGGTGACCTTAAAAGTTTACCAACAAATCTGACATGAAAAATGGCTCAACAGTATGTGAACCCAATACTTTTAAACTGGTGACTCCAAACACTCATCTCATTTAATTTTGAACTGAGATAATACTGTAATCTCATACAGAGGCATGACTGTGAAACATGCTGCTGGAATTGATGGGCGGAGAATGAAGCTTAGGTAAACAGGACGTCCTGGATTTTTGGAAAACTTCAGTGGGAACATACATCTGACTAAATCCACACAGACACCTGGCCAGACCCAGGTCATGCCCACTGATATTGACTAACTTCAAACATACTGTAACACTGGTGGGGTAACACCACAAATGATGGGAATGTCCTTTTCCTTGTAACCTAAAGTAAACCCTGAATCTCTTTAAAATTTGTATTCTTTGTCATACAGCCCCCAGGACCCTTCTACTGATTGGTTTGCCTTTGATTGCCCCTTTCTTTTTTGGCCTGAAAAGGTTAATTTGATACAAACGGCCATACCATTAAAGCGAATCCTGGTTCAACAGTTGGATTTTTAAGTTTCAGGTTTAAGCTCAATTTATTATATAGCACATTTCATAGAACAAATGCTGAAAATAAACATATACTGTATGTTATTATTTTAATATATCAGGAGACGAATTATAAACGTATTTTTATTTTCCAATAACTGATAACTTACCTTTCTTGGATGATGTACAAGGTCCCTTGTGTGCCAGGGTAATTGCAGTCATTCTGCGCTGTAGAGCTTTGCGGCTGGCCGCGTTCAATTTACAGCCATTGCCGTAGGTCTTCCCATCACTGCCACATACCTTATGTCCTGTTTTGCACTGACATACTCCCTTGGACAGACGCTTGCCGGCAGGAAACTTACATTCAAGACCGTCACCACAGCGCAGGTCGTCTCTCCGCCCGCATGCCTTACCTTCACCCAGGGTACAGACCAAGCAACAGTTGCACCGATCGGGAACATACCCATTGGGACAGTTGAGAATGGGACACTTGCTCACGTCACATCGGGATAAACACTTTGTTTTCGGTGCGGCATTGGCCAGGTCATACACCAAAATCACAGCAGAGGCAAAGAGGAGCACCCGCATCCTATGCACGACAGTCAAGTGCAGAATCAACGTTTGAGTGACTGGAAGCGGCTAGTTTAAATCATAATCAAAGATAGAGTGATACGCTCCGGTGTACAATATTTGATCATAATATTCGAATTCCCAGTTCAATGTACTAAACAGCAAAAGAGAACAACAGAAAGTATTTGAGCTTTACAGAAAACAAGTCTGTTCTGTAGATTGCTTTCCTGCTCAGATCTACTTATGTTGTCTGATAACTCCGGACATGCCGTGCCCCCACTAACCGCAACGATGTTATGGGTCCGCTGTTATATTGGCTAACGTTTAAGTGTGCCGACATCACGGCAGTTTTCCACCACTCTCCCTCTCTCTCCCTGCTTTATTTTGGGGTCTTAATAGAAACTGATCTCAATGCTCCATCTAGTGGCACTTTGTCAGGTAGTAGATCAGTGTTCATTTTGCGCTGAGATACCCATATTTGTGTTTAGAATATTGGACGTGCCATGAAATTACTTAAACTGATTCACAAAGGTTTTAAATTAGCTCAAGGTCTAGTTCTACAGACTTTGAATATTAAAAGTGCCTATTTAACATATTACTTTGTTGCTACAAACATAATATAAAATGTACAGTAATGTTGATGTCCTGTCCTGGGTATCAAAGCAAGAAAACATCGGAAGCATACTCGGAGGGACTAAAACTTTACTTGCCTTCTATGTCCACATAAAAGAACAATGATAACGGCTGGGCAGAACAGCTAACTGAGAACACAATATTGGCACCTATCCCAGCAGGTGCGCCAGTGGGGAGTTGGGTGTAGACAGGTAAGATTTACTAAATAGGTGTTCACTACACCACAAACAACATGTTGTAGTAGCACTGCATAATTCTCTGTCCTGTGCTCATCTTCCACAGCCTCAGAGTCTATGTCACTGCATCCACTCGCCCACTCAGAAGGGCAACTACATCTGTACAAAAATAAGGATCCTGAGTACAAATACATGAAATTGCCGCACATATTTTCCACAGAAACTTGACAGTATGTTTTGCCTTGAGGCCAAATCTGATCATAGAATGGGCACATGGTCTGTGCAGCCCAGCCCAGGCCTTTCAATGTACAGTATATCTGTCAAAATTGCGATTCTTGTGATATAACATTTTTCAGCATGTCTTGGTATTTCCTGTTGTTTTTCCATGTTATAGAAGAAAACTGCAATTCTTACAGACATCCCAGTGAAAAGAGAGCTTGAAAGTTGTAAAGCAGGAGCCAACAAGTGTTCATTCAAGAAAGCTCAGCAGAGAGCTCCACAAAAGAAGGCCTCATCAAAAACTCCAAGACGCAGTCCAAGGAAGAATTTTGCTTGGTGTGTCTGGAATCATATGAAAATAGCCGCCCAAGGAAGGTCTGGATGCAGTGTGCGTCCTGCAAAAATGGGCAAATGAGCTGTGCACCCAAGGCTTTTCAATGCATATCTGTCAAAATTGTAATTCTTGTGATTCATTTTTGAGCATGTTTTGAGCATCTCCTGTTGTTTTTCCATGTTATGTGTTTTTCCATGTGATGTGTTTGCTAAGCCAATGTTTAATATCGCACCTGGTCCTGGATAAATAAAATAAATGTGGAATTGTCAAATGAAAGGTTAAATAAAACATTAAACATGTTCTGTTGTTTAAACCTATGTGGGCTAGTCTATTTTCAGGACGTTATTGAAGTGCTTAAGATTTTTTTAAATTTCACATTCTAATGTTGATTGATTGTTTAATCACATTACGCATTTGTATTTTTGACTTTCAATATGTATTCAAACTAATCTTTCAGAGAACCATATTACACATGGTTTCATGTTTTCATACTGAGTGAACTTTGTGTTATTTGACGTTATTACTTAGGTAGGTAAACAGCTTGTGAGCCAACCAACCCCGCCTGCCTGAGCCAACCAAACCCCATGCTGGAACAGGTTAGTTGTTGGATGGTGCTCTTTGGTCAAGGGCTCCATCAAAATTCAAAACAGCACTCATCTTTTAACCAAGTTAAAAGCCTTTATCACATTGGCTCAAACATAGTTAAAAACAAGCACTTTGACGTGTATCAGCAAGAAGCCTTCGTCAGGAAATGTGTAGTGTGACTGCCACATTGGAAGCATCATTAGTGGCCAGCAGGGGGCCTACTAACAGAAAATGGAAGATCATCAAATGTAGACCAACAGATACAACAGTTTTTTTATAGAAAAAAACAATATTCCAAGTTTTCATTAAGACCAGAGTATGTAACTGCTTTTAATTTAAAAATCCAGTAGGTCTCTCGCTGATTTAGTTGTTTCAGTCTGTTGCTACCCCTTATAGTTTGCAGTATATGA
Source organism: Coilia nasus (assembly GCA_027475355.1). Lineage (NCBI taxonomy): Eukaryota > Metazoa > Chordata > Actinopteri > Clupeiformes > Engraulidae > Coilia > Coilia nasus. Next base: position 28,620,952 of record CM050221.1, read on the forward strand.
TACCTATGGCCCTTAACATAACAAGCCATCAGATAATTGTCATTTCTTGTTTTTATACCATATTTATGTTCTGAAAGTCTGTCCTGCAGTGGGCATTTAGACCTGCCAATGTAGAACACATTGCAAAGAGGACATTCTAATTTGTAGATGACAAATGTTGTTTTACAATTAATAAAATGTTTTATTTATGTCGTGTCTCCATTCCATGTATCCTGGAAGTTTTTACATTTACCTATATTGGAGGAATGTTTACACTGACCGCATTAAAACTGTCACATGGTCTCCCTGACAACCAGGTGTTTTTGAGGGGTGCTGGGAAGTAGCTATGGACAAGTTTACCACTTAGAGTGGGTGAGTGAATGGGTGGTTCTACAAATACATTTCTCAAAGAGGTATCACATTGTAGTAGACTCCATTTTCTTTTACAGATAGTCTTAATGTGGTGTGTTTCTGTGCTGAATCTAGTGGAAAAGAAAACCCTTTCGGAACTTTGTCTAAGCCTCCCACTTAAAAGGGATAATTTGTTGACATTGTATATACCTGTTTTACAGATGACTATTAGAAGTCTCATTCCGCGAGAAACCGTTCAGTACTTGCTCTTTTAAAATACAACAGGTCAGTCCAAGTTGCATATGCATGCTGCACGTGAAAATTTTCTTCTACCCCGATTGCGTCCATTAGTCAATGAAAGAAAATAGGCAGAAAAACCAGTGAATAAGGACAAAGCAACAAAGTGACGTAAGTTTTTTAGATAGGAAAAGCCATTCCACACAAACTTTTTAGTTTTGGGGGTCAATTCCTGGATTTTATACATTTTACTTAACAACTCCCAGGGATTAAAAAATATTTGTTTTAAATGATTGTCAAGGGACTCAGCTATAATGTAAAATAAAGTTAGATAGAGATCCTGAGGTGACTTAATGCTAGCAGGAAAAATCTGTATCTCAATGTGGGCAGGGTTGGTTGGCACACTAATTTTGGAGCTAGTTGGCTCACTAATAGTTTACAAGGCCCATTGTTACTCATAAAAAAACATTTATACAGGGTGTTTAAAAAATGACATCATTTTAAAACAAGAATATTAATAAAGTAGATTAGGCATTATTATAATTCAAATACGACCCCATTTGGTAACAGTTTAGAATAATTACTCCCTATAAATCGTGTACAATGTATTTGCAAATCCTTAATCAACACTTTGTTCATAATTTATAACCATTATTTTCACATTATTTCTCATCAATAAATCATTTATAAACATATTTATATTCTGTCTGCTTGTCTTTTCGCTGTTTGTTGGTGTAAGTGAAGAAAATAGGTGTCTACATCTAAAAAAAAAAATCACAGGTGCTAGAGAAGTGTAGCAGGTATTTCACAAGTTGTGGTCTACCCACTGTTGTGCTCCAAAATCTACGCAGCACTCTCCCTCACTCTCCCACCCTCCCCCACATAGCCTACATACAACAAGTACCATAGTGATGCCACATATTTTCTGAAAGCTTAAGGTCTCAGGAATCTATTTGTGGATTAAGCAAAGGTTTTACTTTTCATACTTGTGTAAGCCTATCTTGCTATTGCTACACTGAGATATAAAACAATGTCACATAGGCCTACTTGATTTTCATTCTCATGTCACTATACATCATTGTTTTCCTCACCTCCTCTGACATAGGCTACCCCACCTTTTCTTTCAAGGCTCTGTCATGATGACAAGTCAAAAGCTGGCTGTAGCTATCTTCCATATGTATCTGCAGAGTGGTCCATCTCCTCTACCTATTGGCTATTGTAACGCTTCCCATAAAGCAAATCAGTTGTAATTTCTTATGTCTTGCATTTGAGCTACAGGAGGATACATTCCGCTTCTCCAAACTTGCTTAGTGCAGTTTTAGCCTAAGGAGGGCAGCAAAGTGATTTCAGAAGTGCCTTTCACCCTGTTACAAGTTGATGAACCACTGAAGCGATTTTGGACACATTGTTTTAAGGTTAAAAAATGCTGGCTTTATGCTGGTTTTGTCTTTGATTTCACTCGTAGTTTTGGTAACAAGTAAAATGTGCAGATCTGCTTAATTTAGTCCTTGCTTTTGTTGTGATGTTGACAATTTATCAAAGTCCCCTAAATATGATGAGTTTCTCACCAACAATTCAAATTTTCTCATTCGTAAACATAAAGCTGGGCTGATAAGACTGTCCGTTTGCAATTTCACAAACATATGTCTGTTTCCATCGGGAAGGACTACATGTAAATGCACTTCAAAATCCAGCGAATGTTCAGCACCCCAAAATCTACTAATACATCTTCATATGGTAGCTGAGTCCAGATGTCCAGCACTGAGGGTAACACTTAAGGGTAACACTTATTTTATGGTTCCATTTTATGTGTATTTATATGTAACAACATGCAATATTATGTACTTACATTGTACATACCTAACACTAACCCTACCCCTATGGTACAGTGTAGATACATATTGTTACATATTGTTACACACTTTGTTACACCGTACCTAATTGATGTGAAAGGGACAGTAAAATAAATTGTAACCGAGTTTAGTTGTAGTAGAAGTTTGGACCAACAGCCTACTACACTCTCACAATTTTAACTCTTATTTTTGAATTGCATGGTAAAGTGATGTAGAAAATACAATTACAACTGAGCAAACATGACAAGGTATCAGAGAGCATGATGATACACCCAAGGGTTTTCTCTTGTAAAACTATCCATTCCATGTATCCTGGAAGTTTTTACATTTACCTATATTGGAGGAATGTTTACACTGACCGCATTAAAACTGTCACATGGTCTCCCTGACAACCAGGTGTTTTTGAGGGGTGCTGGGAAGTAGCTATGGACAAGTTTACCACTTAGAGTGGGTGAGTGAATGGGTGGTTCTACAAATACATTTCTCAAAGAGGTATCACATTGTAGTAGACTCCATTTTCTTTTACAGATAGTCTTAATGTGGTGTTTCTGTGCTGAATCTAGTGGAAAAGAAAACCCTTTCGGAACTTTGTCTAAGCCTCCCACTTAAAAGGGATAATTTGTTGACATTTATACAATTACAAAAATACAATTACAACTGAGCAAACATGACAAGGTATCAGAGAGCATGATGATACACCCAAGGGTTTTCTCTTGTAAAACTATAGAATCCCCCGCCATGTAAAGGAGAATTACTCAACAGATAAACCTGTTCTTCCTCATTCATTAGATTAGATTAGATTCAACTTTATTGTGATCACAAAGTTGAATCTAATCTAACCTAATGAATGAGGAAGAACAGGTTTATCTGTGGAGTAATTCAGGTCATAGCATTCAGGTCATGTGGTAAATCGTGATTTGGAAAGATACTTCTGAAAGTCATTTTTTTGCTCATTCAACTACAGGGTTGATCAAGAGGAATGAGTAGGAGGGAAGAGGAAGAGCCTCTGAGGTAGCCTATCAGAAAAGGAATGCACAACACTTCTGTGTGCTGGTGACAATGAGAAGCACCTGCTGAATACCTAGATACAGTATCAGTACAGTGGAGGAACAGGTTGGGCGATAGGCTCTGTTTACAGTTGTAAAGACAATTGCACATTACATGCTGCCCCTTGAAAAGACCAGTGAGTTGTTCTGATTGCAATCGCTTGTGCAATTCCCGAAATACACACTTTGTCAAATGCACCCATGCTTTGCACACTGGCACCAAGAGCAACAGGATGTCTTATCGATTAAGGTGATAAACCATCTGCGAAAGCCTATGTTAAAACAGCAGCTTGAAATTAAACTGAAACGCAAGAAGTAGTGAGCTCAGGAGAACACATACAAATGTTTTTCGAGCTTATCAGCTTATTTGCATCGGTTACACACATTTACAGCGATTCAGCTTAATAGGATGCTCATTAGTGGCCATTTTAGACTGCAAAGAACAATGGACATTTAATGTGCTTTCAGGTGAGGATGTCTTAGTTGAATAAATAAAATGTGCATTAACAAGATGGATGGAAACCCGGTTTGTGAATCTAATACTGAGATGTTGTTGTGGTCCAGTAATTGGTGCAATACTACCCTACAATAGCAAAATACCTTAACTCACCAGAATGTGAAACTAAGTATAAATGACTTTGAGAATCTTCCATGTGTTTTCAGCATTATGGCAAAGACAACATCTTAAAGGAGAACTTCGGTGTAAAATGAAAATTGGCATGTTAAAACATCATACCAAGTTGGTATGTGTACTGAGGAGCAAAATTGATTTAGCCTGTTGCATTCAGAGTTTACCTATTTTTTATCGTTTGTCCCAGAAGGCTAACAATGGAAGTGGTAGGTGCCCTTAGACGAAGCATGATGACTACACTATTTTTAAACCATTAAAACAGCTTAAAGAAACTCCACACTCCATCAGTAGTACAACAAAGGCCCTGACATTAAAAACAAGGCACTGAGAACTTTGTAAGTGTACACAACATTTATGAATAAAACAGTTTTGAAAGGCAGTACCTTGCTGTAGTTTCTCGTCGCCACCATGATGAAAGTCCGCACAAGTTGATTGACGAACACGAACCAGCAGGAAGAATAGGAGGAGAGGTTGTACAATCGACTTGTTTGGACTTTCATCATGGCGGTGACGAGAAACAACTGCAAACTACTGCACGTAAGAACAGTTTTTTAAATAAACGTTGTGTACATTTACAATATTCTCAGTGCTTTGTTTTGAATAGCAGAGCCTTTATTGTGCTACCGATGGAGTGTGGAGTTTCTTCAAGCTGTTTTAATGGTTTAAAAATAGCGTAGTCGTCATGCTTCGTCTAAGGGCACCTACCACTTCCATCGTTAGCCTTCTGGGACAAACGATAAAAAATAGTTAAACTCTGAATGCAACAGGCTAAATCAATTTTGCTCCCAACTCAGTATGATGTTTTAACATGCCAATTTTCATTTTACACCGAAGTTCTCCTTTAACACACAGACAACACATTGTGAACCTTTCAACTCATCAGATACATAGAGAAGTATGTGTGACCTAATAGCCTAGTTGTGATAAAAATAAATGTGAACTTTTTATGAATTTTATTGTCTTCTAACCATCCCCTCCACAAGATAGATGATTACAAATGCTCATACTCAAAATGCTCATGGTGCATTGCTTTTATGTTTAAAAATTCACACTCTTTTTTCCCTGTCAATATAGTTTTCTTAAGACGACAACACCGAGTAAATAAAACAGCAGGGCATGTGTCATCTTCCTGCAGCCTGAAGGCTGACTAGCCCTCTTTCCGTGGAAGCACAGCTGATCTGCCTCTGCTCTGTGCCAGGGGCAACAACAGAGAAATCCTACAAAAGATCTGCTACCCAGTGACTGACATTGGCTAAATCAGTTCAACCTATTCATTTTCCAGGTGACAATCCCAGCTTCAGGAAGTAAAAACCCTGCCAAATATTTCATCTAGCACACAAATCATCAGACTGGTAGATCAGTTAATTAACAAAATCACCTGTTACGTGCACAGACAGAAAGAACACATGGCAGGATTTTTACTTTCTGAAGCTGAGACTAGCCCCCGCTGATATTTTTTCTGTCAGTCTCCCTTATCCACATTCTTCCTGATTGTTTGTGTTGCCTCAGCAGCCTGACTCCTGCTACAGACTGTGTGGTTTACTCAGTGTCAGGTCCTCAGGCCCAACATGCCTAACCACAGATCAGCAACTGTCTCTTATCTGGCAGAAAGCTACATGGAACCGCCTAACAGATTCTGACTGCAAGATTTACCTTGAAGATACAACTAGAAGTTTATGATCTTGCCAAGGTTTCTGACACTGACAGACTGACACAGGAGTTTTCAAATAGGCATCCTCCTCCCTTTTTCCTCCATGAGCCTATGATGCCTCCAGAGGGCTGGAAAGTGACTCCAAGCATCCAAGGAGCACTCCCTCTCTATGCCAACCCAGCTTTCCAGAGGTACTGATGCACTGCAAACTATGGTTTGCATCCAGTTGCTGTGCTTCATTCGACTGATCTGACCAAAAGCTAGTCAATGCCAGGCCTCTGTGCCACTTAGTTTAGTTTGTTTATTTAAAAGGACAATGTGCCGTTAAATGTTTGCAGGAAACAAACAGATGGGTGCCCAATTTTAGCCTGGTAAACCCGCCCCTTGTACTTCATTTCATTTCAGCAAGGTCGATCCAATCAGCGAACAGAGGGTGTGTTCATTAGCCATGATGTTGACCTTATGTGCTACATTTGAACTGTAGTGCATAGGTCGGCTAATTGCACAGTGACGACCAGGCGTTAGCGATTGGGTAAAGGCAGAGGCTTGTTTTAAACTTCGGCAGAGTCCACACCTCCAGGAATAAATCATTTCTGATGATATCTGGTCCAGACCCTCTGTACAAAATGAAATGAAGTATGAGGGGCTGGTTTACCAGGCTAGCCCAATTTAGCTAAAAGCTACATTTCACCTATAGTCCATTGCTACTATGCAATAGGCTGGGTGTAATTGGCTCAGAGATTGGGAGAAAGGGGGATAGAATCTGATACAAATTTATGAAAAAGGAAATGTGAGAACAAAAACAAAAAACTTAGAAATGTGAGAACTGTGAGAACATAGGGCCTAATTTTGGGAAAAAATCTTAAAAATGTGAGAACTGTGGGAATATAGGGCTTAATTTTGGAAATTCCAAAATCTTTTCTAAAATGTGGGGACATAAGCATGCTCCCGTGGCGGGAACTACAGCTCAATGCAGGTCACAGGTTAGAGGTCTGATCGTTCATTGCCAGATTAACCATCAAGCTAAATAAATATGTCTTGTGAAGCTAATAGTGGCTGACACATTTCGACTGAATTACTAACTATTTTTGACATATAACTGTTATAACTTTTTACAAGCCTCTAGGCGAATATGTGCTTGAGAGCGAAGCTGACAAACCAGGACAACCTCTCATGCCACTAGCATATAGCTGCCTCAGATCTTGAAAGTAAAGATAGTTTGCTATGAAATTACCTGACAGCCTATTTCGCGAAATTCAAGGAATCTAAAAATATTTATGGTGGTACTATAGCTGTTTTGTCACAAAGTTTATTAATGGAATTAAAAAAATGTTTCTGAATTGTTTTATGTTAAAATTAATTCTTACTAATTCAGTGTAACAGAAAAGAAGACCTCGATATACCCCTTTATTGTGACCCCCCCCCCCCCATGTATGCTTAGGCCTACATGTGGCAATCTCTATGGTTAAGATGCATAGTGGAAGGTGAAAGTTCAGCACCCGTGTTCATATGATTTAAAGTCTCTGCATGACCAGAAGTGATGGTGCCATCACGGATTGTTGTTTAAATGTAACACAAACTGACTTAAGATAAACTACTCTAGATTACCATTTAATCACTTGAAGTTTCAAGCTAGCAGAGTTAGCTTACGAATAGCTAACTGCTAGCAAGCAGGCTAACATGGTCACAAGCTTGTACTAGCACAGTTCTTGCATTTGTAGAATGATGGAAAATGGAGAGACGGAGGTGAAAAGGAGGTTAGCCTCTGGCAATTATCAACAGTTGTCATAATAAATGATGTTAAAATGTATAAATGTGTCATTCTTGACAAAGACAAAAGATTTCTATGCATGCGCATATTTGAATAATGTCGGGCAATAAACGGGTTTGAGCTTTAGAAAAACTGTCAAGCTCTGGCTCCAGGTCGGGCTCGGGCCTAATTCTATCGGGCTTGGGCATAACTTTTAATGCCCGATTAAGCTGTAGACCACGCCCACAGATGGAATTTCAACAAGCGAAAAGCCTGTTGATGCCTGTTTTGCATCCCCCCTAGACAATGTTATATGTATTTCAATTACTTATTTTTTTATTATAATTTTTTTGTTGTGACTTTTTAAATAAAAAAACAAGAAGTAGGTTACAGCTAAATACAAAATAAACTATATTTAAAAAAACTATTGTTGTGAGCTTATATCGACAATGTCTCTTCAACAAGAAACAGCAAAAAATCTTGGTGTTGTTTTAGATTCCTTTTTTAATATGGAGAAACAAATCAACATGGTTTCATGAGTCTCATTTTTATAAACTAAGGCTTTTATCCAAGGTTAAGCCATTTTTAGCTTTTAAAGCATGCCTTTGTCTCCTCCCTCCTGGATTACTGTAATGCCCTGTATGCTGGTCTAAGTTCCTTCTCCCTTGCACGTCTGCAACTAGTTCAGAACGCTGCCGCTCACCTCCTCACCAGAACACGTAGGCGGGAGCATATAACACCTGTGCTTGCTGCCCTTCACTGGCTCCCTGTACTCTACAGGATACACTTCAAGATTCTTTTATTTGTTTTTAAATCTCTTCATGGTCTGGCACCCTCCTACTTATCTGGCCTTTTAAAAATTCACCCCCCCCCCCTTCCAGGCCTCTCAGGTCAGTGGACCAACTCCACCTAGTTGTACCCCTTTCCAGGCTGAAAAGCAGAGGGGAAAGGGCCTTCACAGTTATTGGCCCTAAACTCTGGAACGAGCTTCCACTCCACATACGCTTGGCCCCTTCCTTAGCTGTTTTTAAAACTAATCTCAAAACCCACTTTTATACCTTGGCGTTCAATTGTGTAGAAAATGTTTTTAGTTTACTTATGCCTTATATGGGTTTTTAGTTTATGTATTTGTTTTAAAGGTGTACTTCTATCGTGTTTTCATTAATTTTGCGGTGTTCTGTAGTATTAATAATTGCCCTCTGCGCTGGTTTTGATGAAAAAAAATTCTAGTGCTTCTGTTTCAGGCTGTTTTAGTTTGGTGGAGGGGGTGGGGCCGGGAGAACGACACGATTTCGCCAGAGGCGTGACACGCTCCCTGCAGCTTCCTTTGCCCCACAGTCAACTTGATAGCAGAGTAAGGTAAAGGGGAAAAGTCAACTTGACAGCGCTAAGTCAGCTTGACAGCTTTTCCCCTCTATCTTACTCTGCTATCAAGTTGACTGTGGGGCAAAGGAAGCTGCTGGGAGCGTGCCTCTGGTGAAATCGTGTCATTCTCCCGGCCCCACCCCCTCCACCAAACTAAAACAGCCTGAAACAGAAGCACTAGAACATTTTTTTCATTAAAACCAGCGCACAGGGCAATTATTTATACTAGAGAACACCGCAAAATTAATGAAAACACGATGGAAGTACACCTTTAACTAATGAGTAAAAGGTTCCAGACCTCTAACACTGTTGGAGGGTGGGGGCTTCACTGGTGCAGAAGACAGAATGCTCTAACAGAATTACACCACTGAAAAGACTCACCTGTGCGGACAAGTCACAAAAGCAACCTAATGTCTGGGCTCATCAGCTGTGTCACAGACCTGGTTTATATGTGTACTCCAATCAGGTGGTTTTGAGCGGGTTATTGTGTTGGTCTATTTTCCCTCACATTGAGAAAACCTTTTGAGGATGTGCTAGCATAAGGTGAAAATACATTAAAATTGATGACATAAACTTAAGTTGCTCTTATTGCAAGCAGAGGTCATTGTGTAATTATTATATTCACCACTAGGGGGAAGTACTAATTCATAAATCCTACACAATAATTATTCTAATAAAGACTGATACTGCTACCTAAATCTTTTATTTCTTTCATGTCACTGTCAGTGTAACAGCTTCATTTTTTTTATATTGAAATCTATCAAGAAATGTTAGAACGAAGGGCAATAGCTATACTTGTAAACACGATTGCATAAATACAATGCATGCAATGACATTCATCTGCACATTTCAGTCATGACAGCACATGCTTCACAGAGTGGCTCAAAGTGACTGTTCTGTTACCCTCTTCACTGTAATCTCTCAGTTAATCTGTTTGTGTTGTTACACATTATCTCTGTCATTCCATAAACATTTTCACCTAAAGCACAGGTGAAGGTCTTTCTTTATCTGTGTCTGACCTCAGTTTAATTATGTGACTTTTTACCTTGCCTTTTTGGCATATTGTGTACAATCTTTCAAATCCTTTGTGAGTGCAGAGTTAGGAGTGCCATATTAATTGGCAAAGTATACCTCGAGAGGCAGGCAGTTCAGAGTGTTGCGTGAGGCACTTAGCTTTCTGAGATTGCTCCACTGCCTAATAAGTTTGAGACTGTCAAAGTATATCATACACGGTTCATATAAGGCCTTGGGCAGTCTACTCTGTATTTATTATTTTGTCATTTTTATTAATAATTTATTTTAAAGCTGAAATTTTTAAGAGGCTTTTACCAACGCTCCCAGTTAATAAATGTACATATTCTCTGGATGGACGTAACAGCTTCTGCAAAGCTCTGTATCCACATTGTGGACATTTTCATTGATTTAAGATTTACACCAAAAACAGGGTGTAAAAAACAAGGTCTTTATTTATTTGTGTCTGACCTCGGTTCAAGGATGTGACTTTTTTTGCCTGTTGTATTACGACCACATTTTGCACGATTCCTTTAAATACTTTGTCAGTGCAGAATTAAGGATGCCTTACAATCTGCAAATTGCATTTGAAGTGGCAGACAGTTCGGAGTGTCGCATGTGGCACTTGGCTTGCTGACATAGCTCCACAGGTCAACCATACAGTTCTTTATTCACATAGCCATCCTGAACAGTTGTATTGTACTGTATGGACAATACAATCAGCTTTTCGGCAGGCTTCAGCATAACCCATCGACATGTATTTAAATGTGCTGTATATGTAACAAATGAGCACCTGATTCACACCTTGTCACAGACAAATGTAGTCACAGAGTGCTTCGTCCGTTCTTGGGCAGCACCACTATGTTGACAACATACAGTAAGATGTGCGCAGATCAGCCAGGGACCATATCATGCACTTGTGTTTAAAAAATATGACAAAAAAAATGAATGGAAAAGACAAGAGACTTACTCATAGACTAGAAAGCCATGGGCTGCTTTAGTGTTGTGGGTGTCATGTAGCCCCTACCTGGTGTTGTGCCAGGTCTTAAGGAGTTATTGTGCCTTCTGTCTGAGACCTTTATCTCCACAGGATGCCAAATGTATGATACTGCAACACCTACTTCTGGTCAAGCAAGACAATGGTTCACTCATACACTACTGTCACACAATTAGTGTGCTGAAATGTTGGATTATTTTGTGTAAATACCTGAAAGGCATCAAGATTACTATACAGTAATTACACTTGTTTTTTTTACCAAAACATTGAGGTCCACCAGGAAAATATTGGTTTAAGTGTAAATTAATTGTCAGTGGACTGCATTTACATAGCGCATTCTTTGCAGCTTGCTTTACATTAAATGCCTCACATTCACCAATTCACATACACATTCACACACCGGTTCAAAAGTTGCCACGCAAGGTGCCACTCAGCACACCGGGAGCAGGATAATATCAGATTTAATACAGGATTTAACTGGACATTAAAAAATTGGAATATTTAATACTTAAAATACTGCCAGCATTGCAAAGTATGATGAGTTGTTTTATTTTTCTCTACTTATGTAAAGACAGTTGTAACAGCCAAACCCCACCTCATCATATACTGTAAACAAAAGGGTCATCCAAAAACTCCGAAACAGGCGTTGTTAAAATGAGAAAGGCAAGCATCAGGGTTCATGCTTTGAGATTATTGTATTGTGTTGATTACAAGGACATGGATCAATAAGAGCTCCTACTATACAGCACTTTGATTTTGAAGCCTTTTCAGGGCAGTGACCCTGCTGGCATTGCCTATCGTGAAAAGGCTCCTAGCCTGTGATTATGCTGGAATTTCACTGCAGAGTTCTCCTTGTATTTTTATCCTGAATCACTAAAAACGTCTCTAAATACTTTATTATGTTGTTTTTTGTGTATGTAACATGTGAAAGATTAACTGAGAAACCAGCTGAGATATTTTTGTGCTTTTCACTTCCTGTAGTTCCACTCAGTTTGAAAAATCACTTGCACGTGTTTTGTGTCCTGACATTCACATGCTGTCCCCACTTCAACTTTGTGTGTTTTAGTTGATGAATGGATCCAAGAGCCCTGATAACTCAGGCCTTCGGGACCTCATTGAGATAAGCACACTTTTAACACACAGGAAACATTCACAAAAATTCAAGCTCAATGAAAGGTTGAGTTCAGAGTTACAGCTAATTATTTCCATGCCCAAGACTCCTTTAAGATTAGATTGCACGAAATGATGTGGCCCAGGCCTGTACCACTGTAAGCTCATACATCAGCGAGCACTTTGAGGATTCTAAAGGCGCTTTTACATTGTTATTTGGAATAGGCATGTATAATTCTTTCCGTGTGGTGTCTGCTCAATGTGAATTGATTCTCTCACCTTTAAGGTGCCACTGGACTGGCCAGTGACCATGCTCTATCGAAGCCAATCTCACAGCCCTGGGATGAGTGTCCTGAGCCTCTGAGTCTGTTTATGCAGCCACTATTGTTCACTAAAGCCTGAGATACCACCTCCTCATGTCATTATATTTTTATCATCCACTTGGCTTACGTAACAGTGAGCTGCCCCACCCTTTTCTGCAGTAGTCCCATGTGATCTGCAGTATCATAGGGAGAGAGGTGGGGAGCTCTGTGCCTTGTGTACTGTAACTGCCATAGGAGGAAGGACCTGGGCGCAGTGTAAAAGTGCAACATAAACAAAGATGTCTGTCACTGTATAAAACATTAGATTCTCTTTTTGGCGAAGACCTTACAAATGAGGCTGCTAAGCAAGACCAAACCAGGGTGTCGGTTAAAGGAGAACTTCGTTGTAAAATGAAAATTGGCATGTTAAAACATCATACCCAGTTGGTATATTTGCTGAGGAGCAAAATTGAGTTAGCCAGTTGCATTCAGAACTTAACTATTTTTTACCATTTGTCCCAGAAGGCTAACAATGGAAGTGGTAGGTGCCCTTAGACGAAGCATGAAGATTAAGCTATTATTAAACCATTAAAACACCTCGAAGAAACTCCACACTCCATCGGTAGTACAACAAAGGCTCAGGCATTCAAAACAAGATGATGATGTTACCCCATGCCTGAGCATCTGTGAAATTAATTAGGCAATTCATTAGTGTACCTCCATATACAGCACAGACATGTAGATGTGCTTGGTTTGCTTAGCAAGCAAAGGGAGTAAGCTTCCCCCAGCACCAGGAGAGTATATGCAGAGTTTATGCATCTGTGCATTGGGCCTACAGTATTGCTCTTGATAAGCTTGTATATAGTAAGATGAGCTGTAGGCTATTCCTGTATATATTTTTAATTCATTTTTATGTTTGTACAAACCATGTTATTTTCAAATATGTTCTACAAATGCAACTCAGCAAATATTATTTAAACTGTATTGACTTGAAGTCAGTCAGTTAAAAGGCCCTCTCTTTCAAAGGTGTTCAGTTTCAGTTGGTTGATAGATAAGCTAAACCTTTTTATGTTACTGCCAGCCCAGCTGCTTCGTAACCATATCTACAAATGTGCTATTCTGTAAACACACCTGATAAGCCCATTGACTGTATACAGGATGGATAAGCCAAACTCTTTTTATGCTGTTGGTTTTTCTCAAATGATGTGGCCACTGGAAATTCTACCCTGGAGGGTAATGCAAAGTTGACCGTCCACGATGCACATGCTGGCTGTATTAAATGTCTACCAGTCTCCAGCAGCAACAAAGACCACAAAGTAGTCCTCATGCTCGGACCGTGAATGGAGGGGAAGATGTGTGAAACAGAGCAGAAGAGTCTTCCCACCACATGTCACTGCAGTCAAATCAGACAGCCAGTGCCCAGAGCCAGTGCCCTCTCCACAGCTCACCCTGGGCCCAGCTGATGGGACATGACATGTGGCCATTGGTGGGGATGCTTTGGAGTGCTTAAATGTGTTTTCATGTTGATACAGTATGTGCACTGAACTGTGAGGGCTTGTGTGTGCATTAGTGCATCGCTGTGTTTTCTTGTGCAATTGGTATATGAAAGTAGCTTGTTGTGAAATGCAAGTTGTGTACACCTTTTGCTCAGGTTCAACTGATCTTTAAGGCAGAGTGTGTGTAGTCTCAGAGTATGTGTTGTGGAAATATCTGTATGTCAGGTGTTTATATTAGTCTGTTGTGAAGACAATATTTTCAAGAATATATCTTTCTGCTGCCCCTGAATAGTGTTTGTGTGTTTTTGTGTTTGTTTTGTTCATGTGTGTGGTAATGCCTTAGGACTTTTTCTAAATTCTAATGTTTCAGGAAATGTTGTATTGGTCTCATGAATGTAAAAAGTATTAACACAATATGTCTTTCTTTAAATATGCAGTGCCATGTGATTTTCCTAATCAGGTGATCTACATTGATCATGTGATTCACCTGCTGGAACACCTAATGAATCGTGTATCTGTGGTGACATGCACATTGATGCATGTTGTTTTTCCTAGGTATGCATTTGTTTCTTTACACAGTTTGTGTGTGTGTGTGTGTGTGTGTGTGTGTGTGTGTGTGTGTGTGTGTGTGTGTGTGTGTGTGTGTGTGTGTGTGTGTGTGTGTGTGTGTGTGTGTGTGTGTGTGTGTGCACGCATCTTTTTGCAGAGTAGTACACCTGAATGTGTTGTCCTGGAGAAAACCCTAGTGGCAGGTCTGAGACTTGGGTGCTCATCTGTTGCTAGGTTACGGCAACACCCAGGAGTGCATACTCTGCCTCAGCGCCCTTCACAGATTACAGAATTAAGGGAGAATTAAACTCATGTCTTACAGACACTGTGGTCTGCCTCCCAGATGATAACAGCTTCTACCTCTTTCCTTCTCTGCTCCTCTGTTTACATTCCACCACCACCACCACCACCCCCTCACCCCCACCACCCCCCCCCCCCCACACACACACACACACACACACACACCCCCGGCCTCGCCTCTCCTCACTGTCAGTGGCATAAGGGTGGGATTAATAAAGATGACAGTCTAACAGTCTGATTTGCTGAAACACAAATTCATATTTGGTTTTAAAATTGTATGCAGATTCCACACAGCTGTAGAGAGCATACTCACAAGCCCAGATGAGATTTAGGTAATGGCTGAATTACATAGACTCAATGCCCCTCCTTGAGAATGCCTCTGACCACATGAATCAGGTCACTGTATACCATGAGAGTGAGATACATCCTTAATGTAAGCCTAAAAGCACTTACTTGCATATGTCTCTTGAGATAAGGTCAATACATTTTTCATAGTGTTCTAAATGTTTTAACAGGCTGTGAATAGTAATATGTGCTGTGATGTAAGAAATGGTTTAAAGAGGGCCACTTGGCCACTCTGTAAGCATTGTTGAGAAAAAATGTTAGATCATGATGAAGGATAAAACATGTAACCTTACCATTTTAAATTGTTTTTGTTTGTTTTGTTTATTTTTTTTTTGTAAATGGGCTCTAATTCAGTGTAAAACAGTGTGCTATTTCCAGTCCATGACAGAGGATGAACATACAGTTGCCATGGTTACCATCTCCACTGGGCCATGTAGAGGAAAAAGAGGGGGAGAGGAAAAGAGGAATGAAAAATAAAAAAGAATAGGTGGATGTTGGATCGCAAGGCTTAGTGGCTTAGTGGGTTGTGTGTGTTACAGGCTGTGTGTGTGTGTGTGTGTGTGTGTGTGTGTGTGTGTGTGTGTGTGTGTGTGTGTGTGTGTGTGTGTGTGTGTGTGTGTGTCTTTCTTTCTTAGGGAGGCGGTATGTGTGTATGTGTGTGTGTATGGGGGTGGGGGGGTAGCAGGCAGTTGGCATAAATTTATGGGTGAGGTATGCACATTCTTGCTAAAGCTATTCGATTCACTCATACATGCCTCAGGATTTGGCAACAGTAATGATGAACTCTATCAATGTGTGTTTTACATACCTACACATACACAAACACACATAGGAATAGACATGAGCAAAAAACACTTTGCCTGCTAAATATTTATATTTCTGCTCTAAGTAAGTGATAAATAACATTATTCTAGGATCATTTTGTGTTTTTTCAGAAGTACAAGCAAAATAGGCTGCACACTGCAGCTTTAAAGCAGCACTATGCAACTTTTTTGAGTTAATCATTTTCATAAGTCGTTATAGATGCTAAAATGAGTCATTAGCAGGAGAATGATGACTTTCTCGACCGACTACGCTGTTTGTGGACAGAACACCACGTTTGCAATATCCAGCACCCTCACACTCACAAAGCCTTGAATATTGCGAGAAGCAGGATGACGTTAAATTCAGACTTCACCTACCTATTTGCCGGTTACTCTGATCAGTTGAGTTGAAAACACATGAACATGGTGAGGGAAGGGAAAATAGTCAATTTTTACAAGAGTGTTGATTTATGTGGAGACACTAGGGGGAGCTCTGTTGAGAAAAAAATTGGAAAAAGCACTCAACATTGCATAGTGCTGCTTTAATATGAAGTGCAGAATGGTATTAGTAGCATAAGACACATGCTCAGGTAAAGTTAGATGATCATCAGTCATCACCACAAAGTTTTACTTGCCCCAGTAGTCTAGTGCAGGAGGATCAGACAGTCATAAAATCAGACTGATTTAAATGAAGCCATTTATTCTCGAAATCCAGGCTTACTTTAAAAACACATCAGGTTGGTGTAAGAGAGGTGTCCTCAAATTTCACAGATGATAATAATAATAATCTTTACTACACAATTCAAACAAGATGCAGCTTAAAGTTCTTCACAATTTGGCAAGAAAAACACAAGACAACATTTCTTGCAGTCCAGTGGCGCCGGAACGGAAGAACACAATAACGCAATGATGCAGTGACACAATCACGCAATGCCCCGTTTATGTGGGCTTTTGCGTGACACAACAACGCAATGTCACAACAACGCAATGCCCTATTGATGCGGGCTCTTGCGTGAACACAGGACAACATTGTGTCGTGTTGTTAGTGTCCCCAAGGAGCAACAGGAGTGAGGAAAAACTCTCTGTTTGTTTGATTTGTGTAAATTCTAGAAAGAAACCTCAGGTATCAGTGAGGAAAACGTCTTGTTTTATTCTATGAAAAATCACAGCCCCCAGCGGTGCCCATCTGCCGGTGCTGGTAGTGGGGAAGTCTCTGACTGTCTGAAGGGCGTTTGATCTGAGTGGGAAAGTTGCTGACTGTCTGCAGATCTGAGCAGTTAGGTATAGGCAAGGTTGAACAGGTAGGTCTTTAGTTGCTGTTTGAAGGCGTCAATGGATTCTGCTTCTCTGATGTGCTGTGGTAGGGCATTCCATCTCTTTGGGGTGTAGTATGAGAAGGCTGATTCCCCAATCCTTTTGGGTGGTGCGTCTGGAATCCTCAGAAGACTAGCTTCAGCGGATCTAAGGTCTCGTGCAGGAGTGTAAGAGGACAATGTGTCAGTAATATAGCATGGGGCAAGACCATTTATAGCTTTGAATAGTAGGATTACTTTGAAGTCTATTCTGTGAGATACGGGTAGCCAGTGAAGTTTGGCCAGTACAGGAGTAATGTGCTCCATTTTTCTTGTTTTTCTTAGTAATCTTGCAGTAGAATTTATAATAAACTGTAGTTTTTCAATTGTGAATTGAACAATGGGAGGCCTGTGAATAAGGCATTGCAGTAGTCCAACCTACTTGTGATAAATGTGTGAACAAGTTTTTTGGCATCTGGCTGGGTCAAGAAGGGGTGAACTTTTGCAATATTTCTTAGATGGAAGTATGCTGTTTTAGTAACTTTTTTGATGTGAGGTTTGAGGCTTAGGTCAGAATCAAGGATGACACCCAAGCTTGTTACCTCTTCTCTGACATGTTGGTTTAGGTTACCTACATATAGACTGGAGTGGAGAGCTTCATGTTTATCTTTAACTAGTAGTTCAGGTTTATTTTCATTTAGTTTTAGAAAGTTATTGCTCATGCAATGCATGACAGGTGGGAAACAGGAGGTTAGAGTGAAGAACTGTGGTTTTGTTTGGCTCAACTGAGATATAGAGTTGTGCATCATCGGCATAGCTATGAAAGTCTATATTATGTCATCAGATCATTCTCACCCTGCGATTAGATAGATGAATTGCCAGCTTTGAACTGTGGAATGATTTGATTCGTGTTAGTGCAATCTTAACTGTGGCAGGCAGTGTGCAAAGTAGTTGGATGACTGGAGAGAGGGAAATGAGGGATAATGTGGCAGTCGCTAGTGGAAACATACTGTCTGACTTGTTCATAAGATTAGCTCTTGATAGTTGTCACCTCTTCTGATTTGGAAAAACAGGTGCCTATTTTAAATACATAATGAGGAGATACTGGACTGGTTAAATGGCACTACAAACAGTTTAAAAGTTTAATGCAAACTCTGTAATCCCAATGTGACTCATTACACACACCTTAATCTCTCCCCTAGAGCTTCCAGGGGAAGCAAGTCAAGACAAACACGACGCTTTGAGATATCATAATGTCTCATGTGCTTGTGTTTGTTTGTTTATTTATGGTGAATCATGAAATGTGTGTCCTCATTACAGGAAGGAAGTAAAATATTGAAGGCAAATTACATTTTTGAGAGGACTGCAATTTGCCGGTTTCAGTTTCGTGCCTGCGGCTGAATCACACTGGTGAGGATATCCATGAACAACCTCACTCCCACTCGAGTGATAATGCTTAATTATTTAATATTATCAGTATTTCCCTACAGGGTTCAGCATGGTTCCAAGAGTCCAAGTGGGCTAGAAATCTCAGGGGGTCAGGATTTGGCTGGTTAGCTTCGCCGATTAGCAAGGCACTTCCTCGTCGACATTTTTCAGATATCGCATCATATCTGCCCCCATTTCCCCCATGCTGATTTGTGGGTGCTCTACTCTCAGCCCGTGCACGAGGGTGTGCTCGAACTATGTCAGCATCAGTTTTTGAACATCCAACGCCCTTCCTTGATATAGCTTTCTGCTCTACCAGACATCAATCAGTAACCTGGCACTTAACTGGCTCAGTACAATAGGCCGGAAATGAGCCCTGCGAAGACTGAAAATTTCATTCAATTTTGGCTGAATTCACTAGCTTAGCAGTTTCCACTAAAATTAATGGGCTGGGACTGTATCCCTTTCTTCAGTTAGTAATACCTCCATGGGAAATCTCCATCAAACCTGGCACAGAAAATCATGGTAAAGCCTATATCATTGTATTGCTCAGGATGGGGCCTGAGGCCAAGGTCACAGAGTCTTATCCAGGTCATATTGATTAAAACCACATGCACTGTATCCCACTGTATAAGGAACACACCCTGACACTTAATCAACAAAAATGCTATTTTGGGCTGAAAAGAGAACAGGCATTTATAGCCTGTGGTATTGAGCAAAGACTTTGAACACAATAACTGACACACATACATTTCAATAAAAAATATTTTTTTACTAAAGTAAAACTTTAGTAAAAATGAAATATGTGTGAAAATTCATACGCTACTGGATTATTTGTGATTACATTGATAAAGTTTGTGTACAGCCTATATTTTTAATAGTTCTCTGTAATCTTGTAAACTAAACCCAAAAGCCAGCACTGTAATGTGTTTAGATGTCCAAAGGGGGTCAGCTAGTAAGTAAGTAAGACCTTCTACATGTGTCCGCCTGTGTGTGTGTATGTGCTCACTGCTGATGATATGCTTTCATGTAACTGTTATCTTGAACAGGCATACTGACTATAAGCCTTTCCAATGTGCCAGAGGGTGATTAGACATGCTATACCCCACCCACTGGACCTCCACCCAGCAAATATACCAGCAAGTGTCATTCATGCTTTGTAAGGCTTACCAACAGTAAGAGGGCTATCAGTGTAATTATAGTATATTACATTGTAACACCTGAAGCAGGTAACCAGCTATTTACCATCAAGGTGTATGTAATATGTCATTGTGTACAGATGTCTTTGCTGCACTTACAGTATACTGCGCTAAGTTGTTTCAGTAAAACAAAACGCTCTGTGATATTGATTATTCTGCATGCTGCCATTACACATCAATGAAATCTGTGTCCATTAATCAGTGCACTCAGGCAATAAACAATTCACATAATGATGCATTGATTACCACTCAAACACTTGTATGTTTTTCAGTTACATGTGCTATGCATCTACTGACAGTGGGCAACCATGCTTAAAGTTATTAAGACACACACCCATCTCTTATCAGTATGTGTGTTATCTTTCTCCGCAGGGTGCTTAGAGGGCTTCTCTCACTGTAGTATGGCACAGTGTGTGGAATTTGCAATTAGATGTCAAGTTAAGGCCACATGGTTTTTTTAGCTACACAAACAGTAGCCCTCATATTGAACTTAAAGTTAGCTCTGTTACACTCCAATAGATTACCCATAACAACAATTATGCTATACCTCCGCTGCTGTCAATGTGTGGAAAAAGAAAAGCGTGTCTCTCTTTTTGGGGGCAGCAGTGGCCAAATGGAATCGGAGGGTTGCAGCTTCAAATCCCATAGTACCAGTAGATAGGTACTTGGGGTGGGGGAGTAAATAACTAGTGCTCTCCTGCACCCTCATCCATAGCTGAAGTGCCCTTGACCAAGGCATCTGAACCCACTTTGCTCCAGGGACTATACCCTGTACCTAAAATAACTGTAAGTTGCTCTGGATAAGAGCGTCAGCTAAATGTAATGTAATGTGTCACTTACATATTGTGGCACCAGTTTCACAAATAGAGCAGAGGTTAACCTTAACTCACAAAACCAGTAGGCATGTTCATGACAAAATGGAGAACATCCCTTTTAATCGAGGTTGTCATTATAAGCATATGCCACTAAAAACATATAGTCTATTGCACCTGTATCTACAGAGGTGGCTTGGCTTTTAGAGGTGGGTAATGTCATTTAAATACAAAGTTCTCATACACATATCCCTTACATCATAACACAGAGAATACAGGTAAGCTTTTGAAAGTCTTAATTCTACATGTGCAGCCATTGTCTATGAAACATATCGGCTTGTTAACTTTCAATAACTTTCAAAGCTTGTTTTTGTCTATATTTTTTATATGTTATATCTAATTATACCTTTACAGTTTGAATGTACTCTATGGTTGAAATGTGTTTGTCTCACTATCATTTAAATGAGGTTCTGCACAAAAAAAGCATCCCTACCCCCTATCCCTCAACTATTCCCAAAAACCATGGCCCTGCATAAAGCTGATGCATGAAAAGACAGTTGGCAAAGATGCTGAGTGTGCTGCTCTGTATCTGCCTCCCATGCGTAAGAGCCAGGATCACCGCGGGGTGAGCCACAGTCTCTCTGCCGTGTGTGTGTGTGACTGTTCGTGCAGTCATTAGCCCCTGCAGTGACAGCCCATGGCGGTGAGTGACAGTCATGTTTGTGCAACCTCTAGTGCTGCTGCTCTCAGTTCTGTATGCGTGTCAACGACAGGACACAATTGGTTGGCTGTCCAATGTACTGTAGGTATGCTGTTGCATGCAAGCTGCAACACAGAGAATACACATGCCATGCACACCCATTACAAATGACTATCTGGATGAACTCTGATCACCTGTTAATTAAAAAGTTATTGTTTTTTTTGTATTTATGTCAGGGGACTTTGTATGGGTCCATATTATCTAGCAGTGTGATTTAGGTCATTTGCTGTGGCAGCAAATGAGTAACTTTACACCATGGGAAAGTGAGTGTTGTCTGTGTCTTTCAAATGCTGCAGTCTCACCTAAGCCACTCTCACTTTCAGCCAACCCAGGGCACCCCCTTCTCTTGTCCTCCTCCGAAGACTCCCCCCCCCCCCCCCCCCTTTTTTTTTTTTTTGCAGTCTTTTATTTGGATCCTCTCCTCTCTGGCCTCCCAATCCAACCCCATTCTATTCAGTCCAGCTCCCCTCCTCCCCCATCTTTCTTTTCTCTTCTCTCCACAAACCCCTCCTCTTTCTCTCTCTGGCTGGTCTTTTGTAGGTTTGTGCTGCTCAGGCAAACCAAGTGGCTTACCCTGTCCATTACCATATGCCGACATACAGTCTTTCGTGTCCTGCAAATGCAGAGGACTATTTGTGTGTAATTAAGTATTTATCCAAAAGAACTAAAACGTGTCTGTTGCTGCACACAGTGCCCTGAGTATACAAAATAACTAGCTATGGTGTGTGAGGTATAGATATACATGTGCATACATAGACATGAAGCCTAAATATTGCTCACATAATGTGTCTCCTTACCACGGCTAATGGCAAACAGAGTGATGATGGAATCAATACACATCGGTTGACACTGTGGGTACTTTTTGATGCACTGGATGGACCCTAGGAGAACAACACTGTCATTTTTAACATTGGGGATGATGTCGACCCAGATACACTGAGTTTGAATGAGAGAGAGAGTGTGTGTATGTGAGAGGGAGAGGCTCCCAGGGACAGGCGCCTGAAAAACACACAGAGGACTTATGTATGCTCGCATCCACACAACAGAGCCATCAGCCACTTCTCAAACCGTTAATGAGAGGAGGACTGGCATCCAAATGCTCTCTCATCCATGGTCTGATGCCAGGCTTGCTAAAAAGAAAGAACTGTTCTAAAGACAGACAAGTACAGTTTCTGTGTGGGAATATTTAAACTGACATCAGCACTAGCTGTCCTGAGATTTGGGTAATGTTGATGTTGTTTCATCCACATACATCTGTGATGATGCTTTCTGAGAAATTTGGCAATAGGAGGCAGGCACTGACAATAATTCATTCAATTCAATAATTCATTCACTCAATTCATCCTCAATGAGGAAATAAGCACTGTAGAGGTTACTTTAAAGACTTGAATCGAGCTACATTTTTTGGAAAGTATAGTTCTTTCCAAATGGAAATCACCCACATACATTCAAGACAAATAACAGTAAAATCCTAATTGTTCAACAATACCACATGATTACTGTCTGCTCTATGTAATGTGCACTGTAAACACATCTGACAGCGACTGTTCTTGAAACTAAATGGCATGTAGGTTAAACCCTCGGGCCACTAGTGCCGGATATTACGTCCTGAAAAAAAAGGGGCTGCAGAGCGTTATTGAAGTGCTGCCTCTGCAGCGTGGAAGAGACACGTCAAAGGTCAAACTACATCTGGCCTCGTGGTGGAGTCACATGACTATGCCCCACATGCCCTTGGTCAGGAACCAAAGACATGCCACTGAGAGGCGAGCTGCAGGGACACCCCCCAGGTGCTGTGTCTTGTGCAACCACGGACCTGGCTTTGAAGGCCCCCAGCACAAGTTTGCATTTATTTTTAGCTTTGCATACCTTTGTGTGTTTGTTTGAAAACCATACAATTAAAATATTTGTAAATATAAAGACTGTTGTAAAGTACAGGTCTGTTATCACCTTCACACAGAAAGAAAAGGCAGTTCAATGTTCACAAAATATAATTCCTTTATTAGCAAGGTTCATGATTTTGTATAAACACCTTACAATGACAGGTTTATTTCTCACCTTGATATTAACTGATTAACATGAAAACTCACATCAGAGATGACATATGATGTCCGCTATTACCATTCATACTCCATACAACTAAAAAACACACACCTTCGCTGTTTTAATGTTAATATGTACCACAACCAGTGAAATTCTTGTGCATGTGTGTATTATATGTGCCCATACAACACTTTAAATAAGATTCAGCTTCTCAAATGTATCCCACATTCACCCCTCCAGTCGTGCAACATGATTTAGGACATGGCAAACTCTTTTGAAAGGAACACTTGGACAGTCCAGCTATTATTATGGAAAAGCTCTGTGGGTATATGTGTCATGGCTTCATAATTGTGAAATGTTAAATGCACATGAATGATTACGAAGACGGGCTGATGATTAATTAAAGGTGTCCTTCACTGCAGCAACATAATAGAGAGAGAAAAAAGCCTAGTCTAATATTTGCAGTGTTACAGTGTTATTCTGATGTGAGCCTCGCATTGCCCTGTGGGGGATTATAGAGGGCCAGGATAAAGCACTCAGGCACATGTCTGTGCCAACAGATATTTCATCAGCTGCCAGTGTAATTTTCCTATTGTCTCCTGTCTTTGTTTTTTTTACTGTTTCTGAGTGATGTGGATTTTCAGACTGGAAATTGTAGACAAAAAAAGATGAACATACATGGAATACACCATCAAATTCAGCTTGAAAAACAGAACTCTGACTGAACATGCAGAACTATAAATCTAACAGCCCCCACCCCCCCAAAAAAAAGGCAAAATAAGCTACATAATATCAGTGCTTTACATCCTGTTACATCCAAATGTGACAATCAAACCTATAGGGCAAAAAAATATGTGCATTGGCTTGTTTCTAGGGCACTGTGGTTGATACATGGGTGAGCTGTGGTGGTGAGGGTGGCTGTGGGTTTTACTTGAAGGAGGCACGGACCTTTCTACCCTTCAGAGGCTGCGGGGGTCTGTAGTTATCCTGCATGCAGCAAGTGGCATCTCCCTCACCGGAGAACATCAGGCTGCGGAACTTAGCCATCTATTGAAGGAAAGCACAAGACAGGAATAACATGAATGAAAGAAAGAGAAGGAAACCAATGTTGCTCTTCAAGGCTGTGACACAGACCGGCATGTGTTGCTTTCTTGTTGTACAAAGGCTCACACTTTCTGTGCCCTATACTTACAGCTGTTCTCTGCTACTTATAGCTTTTTATGGAAATTGTTAAAGGGCCATGAAAGAATAATGAAACACTGTCTATGCCACCATGCACACACACTTTCTGGCTGTACAGACAAACAGCAGCAGAAGAATGATAAATTGCTCGTCCAAAAAAGCATTTTGAAACAGGGGAGCAGGTTGAGATTAGATGAAGGAGCTACTAAGTACTAAGACATTTGTCGCGATGTCTCTCTCAGTCAAAACAAAACTGTCACATACCCATGAGAGCCTAAAACCACAATCAGTGTCTGGTAGGCAACAAGAACTTTCACTTCCTTGCCACCTCACAGTGTGACCTCTGATCTAGTAGTGAACATTATCTCTTGAGCCACAGCAAAAACATTTATTTCCCATCATCTGCCCTTACTTTACACTGACCTAGAAACACTTCTTATGCATATGCTTCTTTTGTGCCAACAGTATATTCAACTTTAAGACTTCCAAACAACATATCAGTCTCAAGTATGAAGTTTGAAATCCATGGGGGTGTAGGCGGAGGCAATGACTTAATCTGTGTAGGCCTACAGCAAGTGATATGGGCTCCCTGTCGAACATTATCAAAAGGCAGTTTTAAGATAATGTAATCTCACCAAGCAGAGTAGGACTTACAGCTTACCCTCCCTTTGATGGCATGTGTGAGTGCCTACAAGTTGCATTTTGTTTGCATTTAAACACCTAACACAAAAAAACACGCACAACCGTGTTACATCCTCTGCACACACATTTTCAGGCCATGCTGACACAAATACAGACATGTAAAGGCTAAAACCCATAAAGGGTTGTGCTACTGCTACCTTCAGGAAGACACTAAAGATCCCTGAGATGTGAAACAACGCACCTTAACAACAGCTTCTTCCCCTCTGCAGTCAGACTGCTGAACTCAACCTGATATGGACTAGCATAATATTTATTTAGTTTTATTATTATTATTATTATTATTATGATTAGATTTTTTACAGCCTGAACTGCAACAAAAATATACCACAAACTTTGTTGTGTGGCAATAAACTCGTCTTGTATTTTGTATCTTGTACCAGTGTATCAGTCTAATAGTCTATAGTTTGTCTAATACAGTCATCAGAATCTTGTAAAAAAAAAAAAAAAAAAAGATCTATCTACACCAAGATTATCTATCCACACCAAAATAGCATGAGAAATCATCTAATGGCCAAAAGTCACTACACTAGACTTAATTTCAAATTGGAGCTTTCGGAAAGCATTCTCTATTGCAGCCTGATCATATTAGCACAGTCTGAAGTATCTTTTAAGTGCTTACTTTAGGAGCGACTCAGCTACTTATACTGTGAATGCACCTGTGATGTTGTAGCACTGTACCTGGGTAGGGCTGACACTGATTGGCTGCTTGAGGACAATCCAGGTGACACTCTCCAGAAGTGGGGGTGTGGTCAGGGAGCCATCGTAAGTCCAGTAATCCAGTGAGGAAGGCAGCAGGATTTTGGGATCGAAGCCTGGGAATGGTGCCTGGTTACCCTGGAGACATAATAAGTAGTAAAAGGGTATTAGATGTCTGCATCAGCCTCTACCAAACACCAGCAACATAAATACGGTTGCCAGCAGTGTATTACCTTAAATTTGATGGAATCCACTGCATCTAGAACCTTCTGCAGGCTTGGATTGGCAGCACCAATCTGAGGGCAGAGAGAATGCACATGTTCACATATGCATGCACACATGCACACACCAACATCCAGAAAAAGGTGTCTGGATGTATGAATACCCATAAAGCACATGTAATAAATGGTACCTTCAGGAACACCCCAACCACAGCAAGGCCATCAGGCTGGCTGGCAGCTTCACTAAAGCTGGGGTATTTGGTGTTCCAGTGGACCAGGTGAAGCTGTGAATAAAGATTAAAAAAGCAGATTTCAAGGGGTTGTTAAGTGACAAACGATGTCATGTCACATATGAAACACAGTCCTTAAACAAACGAAACTGGGTAATTTCCAGACTAGTTGTCATTATCGTCATGGGTTCAGGACGTGAGTAAGCATGTACTGTATAGGTTGTTTCCAAAGGTCGAATGTTTTCATTAGGAGGTCTTGTGAATAAACCTGAAGTGGCCTGAGTGTTTGATGAAAAGAGAGTGTGTTTGTTAAAGGTGTTGACACTGCTGCAACTGAGTGCCTGGGAGTGTGGTGAGGGCAGAGTGAGGTGCTGTGCTTTACCTCACAGGGGAATTTGACGCCCTCTACGGTGTGCTCAGAGCCCCGGTCGTCGCTGGCCCCCCAGTGGAAGTGAAACTGCCTCAGTCTGTACGTCCCAGAGATGGGCCCTCCCGTCAGAGCTACAGATGAGAGAGATAGATGATACAGAGAGAGAGAGAGAGAGAGACAGAGATGAGAGAGAAAGAGATGAAAAGCAGAAGAAGAAGAGAGAGGGAGATAGAGCGAAAGGCAGGGAAAGAGAAAAAGAGAAATAAGAGGCAGAGAGAGATGTGAAAGAGGTGAGTTGAAAGTGATGTAAATGTATCTTAATAGGGAAGTGTTTTAATCACCAGGATATAACCTTCCTCACAGCTCCTTTGATTTCTTCCTGCCAAATCTTTTTGGATGAGCACACACTTATTCCCTGAATTACACAGGTCTACAAATTCCTATGTACCAGTGTTAATGGGGCACATGTTAAATCTTAAATGACCCTATTAACTAACTGACAGTGATGAAATTCAGTTAAACCCAAGCTCAGGTTAATACTACTTTTGTCAACATGGTGGGCACAGCTCAAGTACACAAAGGTACAGAGGGTGACTGGTACCAGCAGATCTTTTTTTTATTTGTATTTTTGTCAGACATTGCATACTGTAGCATTGACATCAAGTAAAGTAAAAAACAACCATATAGCAATTCAGCTGTCCGTCCTTTTTTGAATAAAAGAAACAAAAAAAAACAGATACACACATAACAAACACATCAAAGACAAATAAACAAAAAGACAAAACAAAACATAGTGCCTACAAACATAAATTACCATACCAGACCTTAACCTCTGCACATACCAAGCAGCTACATATGGGCATATAAGGATAAACAGACCACCAGGTCTTTTCTGCTGCATCTCTTGCTCCCTCACTATTGAGACTGCACACGCGCTATGCGATGTGTCTGAAATGTGTGTGTGTTTGGGTGGATGTATTCCTTTTTCTGAGAAGACTACAGAAAAATAATGCATAAGCATTTCTTCATTGTGCTCAGTATACAAATTCTTGCTTGATATGCGGAACGGCCTGAGAAAGTTTTTCTTTCTCTCTCTCTCTCTCTCTCTCTCTCTCTCTCTCTCTCTCTTTCTCTCAATCCCCACCACCACCACCCCAGCTCCCTCTCTGATATAAAAGAATATATTATCACCGTGGAACAAAGGATTGTGGGACAAAGGACAGAAGAGCCTGGAGATCCATGGTAAAATCAATGGAATGCTGACTGAGAATGAAGCCCAGCATATCTTTTTTAAGAATCAGTGGCTGGCTTTCTCTAACGAAATGTGTGTTTGCACACCCTACAGTACACACATTCCAACTGAGTTCTAATAAAAGCATTTTAAACTATTCTAATAAAAAAAATCTCATAATATTTCAAATGAAATGAAATGAAATGAAAGGAAAACATCCTGACATCAATTGTAGAGCTTCTAGAAGTAGAAATTCTAACATTAAAAACATCTAGCTGAACTTCAAAGGACAGGCAATACTGTAAACCTTCGTTATCGAATGTTGTTGCACAGGCAAATGTCCTTGTGCATGCGACTGATACAATGAAAGTACATAGTGTTCCTCCTCACACAGGAGACCCCCAACATTTGCCCGATGTTACAGCAGCCCAAACACAGTAGCAAACAAAGACACTTAAAACACTGCATGTACTGCACGACGCCTCAGCATCTGCCTAAGCATCAATATAAAAATGAACTAAATGAAAAACAATCTCGCAAAAAAGTAAAAAGAAAAATAGTCTGGTTGCTTTCTAAACTCCTCAACTCTGTAATGTACAAACAATTTTCCGCATCACTTACTTGACTTGTCGGCATCATCCACAAAGTCCACTTGGAAAGAATGGCCATTGTTCAAGATGCCTTGGGAGGTGGCAGGGTCATACTTAAGTTTGAGAGGCTTTAGAGCAGGGTCATAAGGCGCCTGGCCAGGGATGACATCAATGGGTGACTGCCTGGGTCCATTAGCAATGGGGAAGCCCTCACCCCAAGTATCTGGTCCTGAATTTGTTGAAAAACAGATTTTAAAAATAAAATCCAGCATAGTCATTTAAGGAACAATGTAAGGATGTCCTGTTACATGCCACAACGTATGAACAGTGCTAAATTTTCTTATTTAAAAAATAATTTAAATGTTTATTATACTCTTAAAGTTGACTTTTTTTATGATCATGCTCAGGTTAATGAAACTCACCATTAGTAGGTCCATAGCCCCAGCCGTGAGACATGGTTAATAGTTCCTGAAGTGTATGATATGTATAATCTTCAAAAGCTCAGATCTGGGCACTGGGTAAGTCTGTCTGGCACCCTGTGTGACCAAGTGGCAGGGTTTTTATAGACCTGCTGCTGAAACAAGTCTCGTATCTCAGAGCGGTGGGTTTGGCCACACGATCTTTGAGTAGTCCAGGCTTAAACAGGAGGAGTTACAGCGTAGTCAGTGAAAACGTAGCTCCGTAATGTGTAATATTTTATCTACGTAATATGTAACCTACACTGGATGCGCCTCACTTAATTGATTCGGTTTAAAACGGCAAAAATGCAATAGATGCTGCTGGCTCCTCTGGTGTACATGTAGTGGGTGCATTCCAAGCAACATCTCATTGCCAGGGTTTTGATGTCCTTCAGTTAATTACACTGCATGTTCTAAATTGCTTTTCCTCCCATTCACATTTTTAGACTACACTTTATAGCCGTCTGTAAATAAGAAGCCTTTCTTTTGCCCACAAAACATGCCAGATTCGCTTTCCTTCTAAAGTCCGTCCTAGCGTGCGTGGGCTCAGCCTTAAAGGACACAGCCAAAAAACCGACGTATTGTAATAGGTACCATCATCGAACACAGGCGCTTAACGAACACAGAGGTAGGCTACTGTAAAATGCAAAACACGACAATACATTACATGCATCTCGTGATATGCGCACCGTAGTCGGCTTATTTCCCCGCGTTTTTTTCCCTTAAGCAACATTTTAAAGGGCCCAGCACATTGTCTGAGCGCATTTCAGATCTAATCTAAAACCAGTATACTGTGGGCTAGTGGTGCAAATATCGTTCTATATTTTTATTTATGTATTTACTTATTTACTTAGGCTATTTATTTATTTGGGGGCGGGGGGGGGGTACTTTGATATAGTTTTAAATGTCGAAGTGTGTAAAGTCTCTGTATTGTTTGAAGCTTCTTTGAAGCTTCTTTTTGTATACATAGACTTTTAACCTATGGATTAATACATTTTCTGGACAGAAAGTATTTATTAGTTATTAAATGCCCCAATTGCCCATTACTTATTAAATTATTCAAACTTTCACAAATCTTTGTGAAAACTGTGGACAGACCACATCATTCCGTCTGTAATGTTAATGTTTCTGTCAAACCCAGTCATCAGGCTGCAATCCAACCTGGCCAGCGGCCAAGGTATCAGCTGATTCGGGTTTTGTTTTTCATCTGCCTCCATCTGGTGGTTACACATATTACTGCATGTTCTCGTCTAAGTACATGCTTGCTACAAGATAAAGTAAAGTAGCCATTCTGCTAACATTCTATTACACGGTATCCTGTGTGTGTGTGTGTGTGTGTGTGTGTGTGTGTGTGTGTGTGTGTGTGTGAGAGAGAGAGAGAGAGAGAGAGAGAGAGAGTGTGTGCGTATTATTATTATTATTATTGTTGTTATTATTATTATTATTGTTGTTGTTGTTGTTGTTGTTGTTGTTATTATTATTATTACTACTACTACTACTGCCCAGAAAGCCACCCTTTCGCTCTTTACTTTTTGTACTTTTACTCTGTGTTTTTATGTATGCAATAAATCAAACTACTTAAACCTGATACTGATGCAAAATACTTTGGAAAAAGTTTTTTGAGTATAGCTTACCTTGAAGCCCTCTCCACACACTTTGCCCAATACAAGCTACCAGTCATGGTGAGAATTCTCTGAACAAGGTGTGGATTTGTAAAATGTAACTTGTAATGGCTATTAGCAAGAAATCAATGTGTCCAGTCATTTTGCGTCATGTGTCATACACTCTCAGAAAAGAAGGTACAGAATTGTACTTTTAGGGGTACAAAGGCTTGTCACACCGGCAGTACCCTAAGGCACATAATTGTACCTTTTAACCACTGTTTTTCAACTAGTTTGTACCTTCTCCAGAGCTGAATAGGTACACATCGGTACCTTAAGGTCCAAATATTAGCCTTTCTTGGTACATTAATACTGATTGTACCTTAAGATACAGATTTGTACCCCTACTGTCCCCATATTTCTGAGAGTGTACCATCTAGTTTGCAGCAAGCCAATATCTGGCACAAGAACACTCAACACACCTGTGGTTTATACTGCTACACATAAAGATGACAGCAACATACAGAGGTGAATGGGATGTAGGCAAATGTGGAGTGCTATTAGGGAAAAAGAATGCTCAAGATGACTTCCTCAATTAAGCACGGTTTTATCTGATTTCCTTCTGTTACATCCAGTAAAACATTTAGAAATATTTAAATAGACTTTGCTTAGCCTATGTATTAAATAACTAATTTTATAATGTTAGATTAGTATTACAGAAAAAATATTAATTAATTATTTAATTTGAAACTCTATGCATATTGTTACAGCCAAATGTAACCTGACAGTTGTTCATTAAACCACCAGGTGTCAGGGTAGCATAACTCCTGAACAGTCAATCATGGACAGCAGCATACATACAGTAGCTCTTCCAAACAGTGTTACTTTAAAATATGTAATTTATTTATCTGAACGCAGTAACTCATCACAAGGAGCCTTATGCTTTATGCTTACCTGTGCTTACCTATACCCTATGCTTACCTAGGAAGTCACCAGAACATAACATTTGTTACAGTAAGTGATAGCTACCATTTTGGTTTTCATGATGATTTCTTTGTGTAGAAAATCAATTTTATACTTTTGCTGCCTCAGCTATTAAAACATCATTTGAGAACAAAAAGTACATACAGCACATACTCTGTATTCATGGGAAAAACTACAATGCAAAGGCATTAAAATAAAGCCAAGAGAAATACTTTAGACAATGAGTAAAATCAGAACTAATGAACTATGAAACAACTTTGCATATTCTACAATGAAGCATGGGCTAAAGCTTAAATATTATGATTGAGGCCACAAGGCATTCAAAATGAAATGCTAGTTTTACAATTTTTTAAACAACGAGGAACGTGAGAAAAAGTTCCTCTGATTTTTACCAATGAATGTAATCCAATTTTGTCTGATTTCAATTATTATTCTTAGCATCGGTAGAAAATATCAGAGGCAGCTACATTTATTAGCCATATCAAAAAAATATATATTACATAGATTTCATCTCATGAAATGGCAAAATGTTTGATATGAAATACAGCTGACTTCAAAACCTTGGCAAACATTTGTTGGAACAATATATTACATGTGCCCACACATCCAATGATAAGGACGTGCTTTAAAATAATTGCAGACCCATAACCAATAAACTGGCACAGTAGAGAAGAAGTGGATGAAAAAAAAACGGAAACACTTGGAGAAAGCTGTGGTCCTTTGTTAGAACAGTCCCTGCAACCACGTGCGGTAACACAAAAAGACGTACAGCTGAGAGGTGGTAGGAACTTGATGTCATATCTTGAGTTTTGCCGTGACATGAGTTTACTGTTTAAAACCATTCTGTGAACAAACAACACATGTGAGCAGGAGACCCCTGTATGGTCAAAGCTGACAGCTAAAAGAGTCTGAAAAAAGGTATCATGGCTGCCATGAACTGTGGTGTCACACATATGGCTGTGTAGATCTTCATGAATGCAGGTAGTTTTCAGTCACAAGTCCAGTTGTCTTACAACCCAACACCTATAACTGTGGTGACACAGGCATTATGACTCAGTGCTTACTTCACTGTTGCAGTTTCTCTGTAAAATGTCTCCAGTCCACCATCCACATTCACCATTGTGTCCAAAAATATAGTACTCTGTAGTAAATGTTGGGTATTATTAACAGTTCTTTCACTTTTTTCAGGAAGGAAGGGTACCAGGTCTGTCCCTGAGTTGAATTGTCTTTATTGCTTTCAGTCACTTCGTCTTGGTTTGGGGCTTAGATAACGAGCTTAGTTCCACATGTGTTCCACTGAAAAGAAGGATAACTTTGGAAACAAAATCAGTGCAGAGAAAGGGCTATTCTGAGGTTTGAGGGAGAAGGTACTACTTTTTAAATGGTGGTGAGATGTGTTATTAACCATAAGGCAGGGATCTGGCAGCCAAGATGGTCTAATCAGTCGCACTGTAAAATGGCTGGGGACCAGGAGGGATGGGCTGATTAAAGACATGCAGGAACAACAGGTAGCAGCAGCTCAATGATGCATTTTGAAATGCAGGCAAATATAAGAAGGGACTGGATACTGAATAAATCTAACACTGTACTGAAAATAATATACTGATATCTGCTGTTAGTGGAAAGAAATAATTCATCATTCATATGCCGTGCCTGCAAAACTGTTGTGATGCATGGCTCTGCACTTGGTGGAATCACATTGCAGCTGGACGCCATCCAACCCGTGGTGAGGCCTGATTGTACAGGAATATGTCTTACTGGCAGAAAGGCACCTATGCTTCCTTGTCAATGAAAAGCAATGCTATCAAGGCACAATATAAATCATTAAGCGTCTGGGTTTCGGCAAAGGCAGACAAATTAGACCCTTTCATGAGACGGAAGTGAGTTTTTCTTTTCATGTCAGGCAGAGCTAAAATCACATGAAGAGATGCTGTAGGACTGGAAATAGGGAATATTCCAGTCATTCTCATGATTACATGATTACATGATTGCATGATTGCATGATTACATATGATTTTTCCCCCACAGGAAATATCCCAATATCGAAACTGTGACAGGCTGATTTCAAGTTTTATGAGAAACTGTTCATTTTTAAAGGAAACCTCCACTCCTGCTGATATGCATTCTGTCTAATGCTTTGCTTGAGAAAGAAACTGTATAATACAAAAGAGTAATTTGTATTACTGAATATCAAGCCCAAATATAGCATTTCCTGGGAAGACCAGTGTCAGTGATGTACATTCTTGTATGCTCTTGAAAGACAAAGGAAAGAAAATAAATGTAGGAAAATAAACCAGTAGCCTATTTGGGATTTAACATTTGGATAAAATCTGTATTATTTCTATCATAGTCTTTCAAAAACCATCCGACTTGTTGATCTTTTGTGATTTGATCGCTATTTTGAATATTTGACTTGTAAAGTTATGTATAAAGGGCTTGTTTTTATTATATAAGCAGATAGATTGGGTCTGCTCTTTATAGACTATGCCAGTGTAATTATACTCTACATCTCATAAATTTTTACCTGGATACAGGTGTCTTCGAGTGTATTTTAATGGACTGAGTGTGTGAGTCTGACAGGCTAAATCATACTATTATTTATTTAGATAATTATTCAAGAATAGCAGCATATCATGGGCAGCTGTCACAATGGACACTGACACAAAATATTCTGGTAATGGGCTCTCCAGGAACAGGAGTAAGAATGAATGCCACCAGACTTCTCCAGAAGTCACTGCACCACTCTTGCAGAGGTGTTTCATGTTAAAAAAAGTGGATTTGTTAGCATTTGAGACATTGTGTAACAAGAATTGCAAATTTTTGGAATTGCCAGGGCCTTTGCATGAAAAACAAACATGCTAAATCACATTACATGACAGAGAAAAAATAGGAAAACTGCAGTAGGGACCTTTACATTTAAGTGTGTATTTTGCATTCAACCAGTCTAGAAAATGAATAGATTGTAATAAAAAAGTCCCAACCTTTGGACAAAGTGTACTCATAAGCTCAGCTCAGAAAACAGATATGAATCCACCTATTGGCATTCCCACTATTGTAAGCACGAGGAATTGGTTGAAGGTAGACCCAGTATTTTTAAAGTATCCACCCACCAGGAATTATACACACATGCCTATTGATATCCAGACTTTGCACAAAGTGAAATTAAGTTATAGAGTCTGATGCACCAGGCTAACTCTATAGGGAACCATCTAAGTAATGTGTGACCATAAATGGCTATAAATGCTAAGTGCATAAATCTCACTTCATAATGAAGTAAGAGTTGTAGGTAGGCTGTTGTTTGCCATGGCTTCCTTCTCTTCTTTCCTGCGTTGTCTAGTAATTCTAAAACCATTTGGATATGATTCTCTTTTGTTTTGTTGTTGTTGAGATTACAAGCCTTCTGTAGATGAAGAGCAATAGCATGGTATAGATTGTGTTTTGTACTTTCCTTGCTTTATCTAATTCACTTGTGTACTATTTTCAGGTGTAGTGATAATCTTCATTCATTTGTTTTTTTGTTTTTGTTCTGTGAACTGGTAGCATGTTCAAACCTGCAGGCAATGCAAAGGTTATAACACTTCTTTCAAAAGAACAATAAACAATTACTGTAACAATATCAAAGACTTTTTACAATGGGGTGTCCAATTGTCATGTTTATTAAGTAATTGTGTTGTACAACTATGTGTATACAGTTTCAGTGGAAACCAAGAACTGACTAAGGATCAGAATTGCTTTCTAGCTTTGCTAATTTGGTGTGGCACTCAGAGCTTCGAGACACTCATTGCAGAACCTTTCAAAGTTTAAAATTACCAGAGTAAACAACAGATAAAAACTATATCCCAGGAGTGTTACAAATAATGTATTTCAGTGAATTCTAACAGGACACACTAGACAAACTACAAGTTTGAATAAAACTGTCCTATTTACAGCAAATGCTGGCAAATCCTTAGCATCTTGTTCTTTTTCAGCTGCCATTTTTCCACAACATTGGTAAGATCTCTCAGCATCAGTTAAAAAAATCTGTGAGATCACATGATGCACAAATTAATCATTTGTGGCATCCAGATTGGGTGCGCAATGCCAATATATGAAGCAGAAGCTGTTGTTAAAAAAAACACAGAGGAAACATCTTATTACCACCTAATTTTCTCCTATAGGCAAAAAAATGTTATTTTCCCCTTAGGACAGTGAAAAGAGACAGGTAGCACATGGGAGAGAGATAGAGACTGGATGGGACAGGGAAACAAACACAGGCCAACCCGAACCTGAGTCCCCATCTGCCCATTCATGGTACAGGCACTGCAGAACTACCCAAAAGAAAGACTTTATCTTAAATTTCCTGCTGCTCAAACTTCTACATCCGCCTAGTTTCTCCAGTGAGAGAGTTGTCTGACTACAAATCATACTCATTTTGATTTTCTTGCATGCTCTCTCACTCACACTCTCTTTGCCCCCCTTACTATTTTCCTAAATTGAATTCTATGTGAAATTTCTATGATCAACACAATTTTGCAATAATAATATATCACTTCAGGTTCAATCAAGTACCTATCCATCTTTGAGGACTACACGTGTTCCAGTTATAAATAGTCTAGTGGTACTTGGTTAATAATGGTTGATGGCTAAGAATTTTCATAAGATGTTATTTAGTGTGCAATACATTTGATGGCTGCTCCTAAAATAAAATAAAAGTACCAGCCCAAGTTTTGTAGCAGCAAGGGGAATGTCTTGTTTTTGATTAATCTAATTAAAAATGTTAACTTTTTAAAGATCAGGCTTGCGATTTGATGGTATATTATGGGCATTTAATTTGTGTAAAATGTGAACATTCTTTTCATCATTGAGCAAAGGTAAAAAATAAGAATTCGGATGCAGCCAACAATTTCCTATCAATTCAATCCAATTTAAGGCGCCCCTAACACGCAGTAAGTTCGGCGATTGATGAAGCGCACTCCTCAGGCAAACATAAAACCCGGAAAGTTCAGTTCAGTCCTGCAACCAATAGGAGGCAATGACATGTTGAACATTTTCGGCCTTTACTGTTGACAGAAATCCAGGCCGAGTCTTTGTAGTGCCCGGTTCTCTGCTCAGCTTACTCCTATCGGCGCTGCAGCAACAGAGCGTGCTGTCAGGTGCGGAGAGAGAGGCTACTCGCCAAACGACTCCAACAACCCCCTTCATCACCAGACAGTTTTATTGTAGACAGTTTAACGATCATTTTCGGATAATGTTCTAGGATTAACTACATTTATCCCGTTCAAACACAGCTGTCAGCGACCAACCTGAAGGTAAGGCTTCATGTTACTGTCTACCCAATGGAGCAGGGTGCTTCGCGTTTGAAGAACCACCACATATTCGGCATTCTGATGCGTTATAATTGTATTAAATGTGGTGAATGGCTGCGCAGCCCAACGTTCCGGTTCTGTGACAATACTCCTTTTTTCCCTTCGTTTGCACGATGGGTATGGCGTTATTTGGAAATGCAATTTGAAATACCAGTGTCCACACTACCACGGTTATGCATTGCGTTTATGGAAGCTCATGCTATCACTAGCAGTGAACAATATGCGTTGATGAGCTCAACAAAGACGCGATTGCAAAGTAGCCTACCTGGCCGGTAAGATAAACTGTGATAGTACGTAGTTTACATGTAAGTGGGGACCTACGTTATAGGCTACAAGACCCCGGCAGCGTATAGCCTACATCACTGGATCTCCAGCAGTGTATGTTCCGTTTGGTTGCATGGCAATTCGGGGAATCACATGCGTGTTTTTAATACACAATAGTAGTCTAACGTCTAACATAGTGTGAGTGGATGTGCTGTAAATGCCCAATTAGTAAACGAACAAGACGTTACTTTTGTTGTGTAGTGCTTGTTTGTGAAAAGAAAAGAAAGCACAGTGTTCACGACAGGGTATCAAAGGGACGTGGCAAGGGACCTGAATGAATCAAATGAGGCTTCGACTTTCCTTGAAGCAGAAGAATATATGGGTACCAACATGCTTACAAATGATACAATTTGGTGGGATGGACAGTTTACTACAGCGCCGGGAATGTGGTGGTCACGTTGTTGGGGTGAAAAGGCAACTATTCCGCGCTCACCGGATAACTTCAGGTTTTAAAGTGGGAAAGGCTTCTTTCGTTCCTGCAAATTCCGCATGAGCCAACCAACTGGGGAGCGTTTTCAGCGTTTACTTCTTAATCAGTTCGAGTCTATACTTTTAAAGGACCTTAGGAAAATGCATGTATCTCATTTGATCACTTTTAGTCTTTGTGGATATCTTAAGAGGACCATTTCTGATGCAACTATACATTTATGAATATTTATCACAAATGACAACGGATTTAGGACTTTTAATTTGACCATACATTTACAAGCTTGTGCCAATGATTAGGCTACCCTCTGATTTGGGACATGTTTGCAATGATCAACATCAGTCGTCATAAGCCTTATCTTAGCCCTCCTAGGCGGCCTGCTTGTCTGCTGTAGAGAGTGGATTTTGTCGAAAATCATAATCTTTTGACAGGGAGAAAAGATATTACATACAATTTAAAGCCACATTTGAAATGGTCAGAGTAAGGGTACAGATTTGCCATGACCCCCCCCCCCCCCCCCCCTCCCAAAAATAAATAAATAAATAAATAAAGAAGAGAGAGGTAAATGCTTTTCGTAATAATGTACACATTGCTGAGATGCAAAGGACTTTGATGAGTAAGTTAGATAGCAACACATATACAACAAAAGAAGCATACAGATGTGTCTAAAATAGGCTTCCTTTCGTAACAATATTTCAGCTACTACTAGGGACTAATTTGACGTATCAGTAGTAGATTCTTTCTGTACATTTTCTATATTCCTTTTTAACATAAGGGTTTTGCACTATAGCATGAACATACTGTGCTGTTTTTCAAAGTGTGCCAGTTTATATTGGTTTAGTTTTTCAGGCCCTTCAAGATATTTACCTTTCCAGCCATGTTCATGAAGGGTCATTATCATCATCAGGCCCGCTGACAGTCTTGGGTGGGCCCAGGACAAGATAACCGGATGCTCCCATTTCATAATTTAAGGAGGGACCAGTTGTTAGTCTCTAGTAGTGGCTGAAATATTGTAATGCAAAGTAGCCTATTTTAAAAGTAGCCTATTTTAAAAATTATCTTTGGTTGTCAATATTATTAGGTACTGGCATTGAGCTATAGGCCCTGAGACCCTTAAAATGTACCAGGAATGATGGTTGTCAAGATCAGACACTTGGCTACTAATCCTTTAGGTCTTTAGCTAGCCCTGCAAGCTACACCCTGTTTCATACTTCCTCTTGTAACAGATTCCATTTCCAGTTATCAGAACACCCTTTCAGATCCTAATGTAACTGTTTTTAATAGGGAAGCTGATAGTGTGTAGAATACAAGCTACATATAACAAGGACGCATAACACGATGGACATCTGCCATTGGCCATCATTACATTGCTAACTAGGTTGTGCTTGGGGTATGGTAGTGTCAACCAGGAGCGTAGCCAGAAATCATAAAATCAGTGGGCCCAGAAAAAAATCAGGTGGGCCTAGCCCAAAACACATAGGTTACTATTATTTCTCAAACAGTCAGTCGAACTTATAGAGCCTTCTGATTGGGTAGGCCTGA
Organism: Coilia nasus; assembly: GCA_027475355.1. Lineage (NCBI taxonomy): Eukaryota > Metazoa > Chordata > Actinopteri > Clupeiformes > Engraulidae > Coilia > Coilia nasus. The sequence continues at coordinate 28,660,162 of CM050221.1, forward strand.
TGGACAAGTGGGTGGGCACAGGCCCACCCCAGCCCATCTGTGGCTACACCTATGGTGTAAACGACAGCAAAGGGTAACCATGTAATCTGGAATAAATTTGTATACATGTATAAAATTGTTAGACCACTTTTTAGGAATGATGGCAATATGAATTAAGTCACAAGAACTTCACATACTGAAACACTATGCAACAATTTACCACTTTTAAGGTGTGATTTTCGTAGCAGGTTTGATTTCATAATTATTTTGATATGGTATTGTCATGCGATTATGACAAAAATATTTCATCAGCTATTAGGCTATCCTGGCTATCCATTCAGGCTATGCACTCTGTAGTGTTGTGCTTTGTATTAAAACATGCTATAAAAATCCAAACCGCTCAGAGCAGCCCATTATTGCCAACAGTATTGTTCAAAGTTGCTAATTTGCATGTTAGGATGCTTTTATCAGTACCAGCTGAGCTGAGGTTCTTGATATTTGCATGGTTTTGTTGGCTTTCTAGGTAGGAGCTCAGTAGTTCTAGACCAGAGTTCCATAATGCTCTTTTAACACATGCCAGCACTGTAAGCATGTAGGCATTTGCCATTAGTAGGAGGATCTCTACGGAACTCCATTAAAAACCTAAAACTAGATTTACACAGCAAAGTCTGCTCACAAAACACAAAAATCTTCAGTGTACAGTGTTGCATCCTTGATGAGTTTGACTTGTAGACATATGAGTTAGGTTGCTTGCATTATCTTGTAGTGTCTGTGCATGCATGCATTACATTACATTACATTACATTACATTACATGCAGCTGTCAAGCACCAACATACACAAGATTTGAAATAGTATTAAGCACCACCTCCCCTGTAGGGCATCGTGTAAGCAAGGGAGGCTGTTATGCAAGCAACGGGTCTGTTGTTGTTAGCAGTCAGCAAAGTCCGTCTTTGGCCACTGTGTCTCTGTGTTTTGGGATGGGTGGCAAACCTCTGGTGCCGCCCAGGAAGCCAGCTGAGTTGCACTGTTGAGGGAGGCACGTAATCAGATTCATTAGAGCTCCACCAGTCCACTGTGTCAAGTGAGTTGGCACAGCCCACATTACCAGGCTCTCTAGGGAGCCATAAATAGACTGCTATGTTACACACTGATAGGTGGCTGTCACCACTTATGTAGGAAGTATGCAGGTAGACGTACATAATATGCACTGCCATTACCAAGTCAAATGTATCTACTATAACTCCTTGCAAGTTGTAAGGTAAACACGGTGTAGATTGCCCTTGAAGGGTCTTTTTGACGTGTAAAGGTCATGAGTTAGCGATGTCAAATGAACAGATACGCGGGCAACATGGTCATGTTTTGATGAGTTGTTCGCATCATGCCTGACCATGCCTGCGGCGATGGTATCCAGAGCAAAACAGGACTTTGATGGTGTGCTGCCTGGTATGAGGTTCCTCCATCATGATGGAGCTCGGAGCCTCAGGCTGCTGCCATATGGCACCCTCCCTTTCTGTGTCTTTTTAAAATAACACATTCCACACCACATTGTTTCACGAGTCACCTCTCTGAGAGCCACTGATTAACGTTAAATCATCAAGGAAGGAAGCCTAAGCGCACGGTTCATTTCGAGATCAGCGGGGCCACTTCAGATGTGTGCAGAATTGAGGAAAAGAGCTTGATGTAATCTTATTAAGAGATATTCTGTAAATCCTATTAAGAAACAGTTATCAGTTTAAAAAATACCCTTTAGAGCACTTCACAACATATAATTCTGGTTCACTGGAGTTTTGCAGTGTTTGGCTGTGAATGATTTTGGCATGTCTGTTTGAAGGTGACGGTCTTGTGTTTGAAATACTATAATCAACTAAACAGAGATGTGATGTGAATTACACAATGCAAAAGACAGTACAGGGATGGAAATTAGCATTGTGGCAAACTGATCATCGGAACAATATCAGACTGCTAATTTGATAGGCCCATTCAAAATGAGTCACCAGAAGTGACATGCTATCAAGATAATTATTATCGTCATTTGTCTGCTATCCTATTTTTGACCATCCACTACCTTTATATACAGAATCCTTCATTATTTTTAAACATTTGTATTTTAACACCACTTTATTCTATTGCAATTTGCATGACTCAAGTTAACAGAGGGAAGAGGCTCTTAAACTAGCTTTTATGGCCTCATGGTGCTGATGTGATTCTTATGATGGTCAGTCAACAGAAATATTTCAGATGACAGATGTTTGATGCTCACACAGTTCCCCCTTCCTGAAAGGTACATAAGATGATCAAAACTACGTTTGTCAAGGAGAGGAGAGAAGGAGAGCAGTGCTGTCTCATAAGCTCACTGCTTGAAGCCAGTTCACTCCTGGTCCTGAGAAGCAATTTTACCCTGTCATCCTGCAAAAAATCAATTATGACATTTTGTACCAAATTAGATTAAACACTCTAATCCTTTATTAATCATTATCTGTCAGACATGGTTTAGTCACATGAAGATGTCCTAGAATCCGGCGTGCTTATGCCGAATGATCATAAGGACGCCAGAGGAACACCAAGTTGCAGAGTCTGAAAAGGACAACTTCCCACCGCCGTTATTTTTACCCGTGTCCATTATTCCAAGAATAGAGTGCCATGTTGGCTTTGAAAGGAAGGAGGCTACCACATGTAAACAACGCCTGAAAGAGGCTACCGTCCTTCTTGCCCCAACACCACGTGAACAGGTGGTATTTGTGCCACTGGAGGTGGGAGGATGATTCACAAAAACGAAGCAATCTGTGTAGCAGTGGCGTCGTATCACGACAAGGCAGTGATTCACCAGTATGCACAAACACAGTGTGTCATAACTGTAATAGAAAATCAAAATGGAGTGCTGTCTGAAAAGTGAAGGTTGTTTTGCGTAATGTGAGGCACACTCCCATAACTCTTAATATTTACAGCAGAACCATAACATTGTGTCAAATGTGTTGAACTTTTGACCTGATCCTGTTTCCATTGCTGCCGTAATCAGTGAATAGGTTAGCTGAATTCTGACTCCTAATCTGATCTGATATCATGGGTCTTCAGTACTGTAAAGATCAGCTCCAGGAAGGTAGCCATGATGACAAGTGCACAGCTCTCCACTAGACCTGGAGGACTTCAGGCACCTGAACGCATTTTAAAAAATGGAATGGCATCCACATTATGTAATTGGTTTGGCACCAGGTGATGAGCCAAACAGCTGCCCTTCACACTTTGAGATAAGGTTGAAAATTGAGCTGTCTGATGATGGGATGGCGAGGCACTGAAGAGCATTGCGGTTGTACCTGAGATGGATGAGCGTGAAGGGAAGGGAAACGGTGAAATTCTCCACAAACCAGTGACTAATTGTTTGTTTACGATTTGTTGTTTATTTGTATTTGGTTTGCCCTATGGTTATTTTTTTATGAAAGTCATCATTTGTATTCCATGCATTAAACCACAACAACATTATACAACATTTAACAGAATTGACCATGTTTAGTTGCCCACATAAATACAGATGTATTTTATAGCCAGGGCCAGGCCAAGGCCAGGCTCAGCTCTCGTCTATTAACACATGCATGACTGGCAAAGGCCTACCAGGGCTTTGTCAGGGCGAACCACTTTGGCAGGGACAGGTTGGCATTCATAGTCTAAGCCTATTACCATGGCCCTTTAAGACACAGTAGAGACAGCTGAATTCATAGACAGGCCTGCGATGACAGCAGAAGTCAACGGTTTTCAGCCATATGTCTGATTTTTTTTCTTTTTAAAGAAAAAACTTCAGCATATATATATAGAATACCACTATTTCTAATGACCTACCATTGGACTTTGAGTCTGAGTTTGCATTGTTACCACTAACTTTAACTTTAGGTATGATGGCTATTTTAATTTTAATGACTTATAGTTCACACATGCATTAAAATATTTTTAATGTAAAGTTGCCTTTTTTTGTAGACAGTAATATGAATAGTGTTTTATTACACAGATCACATTGACATTAGCTGCTTTCTGTTTGGCATGCTGAACTGTACTGATGTTATAGGGATACGCCACCCCCAGATGAAATTGAGTCTGTCCCCGCAGTCCCTAGTGTTGGATAAGTGGGCAGAAGCGTTTTCTAGCAGACCCAGCCATTGTCCGAATCTGGCAGCACTGACCTTAGATTAGCTTAGCATAGTCACTGTAATCTATTGTTGCCAACTAGCACACTGTGGCAAAAGTGAATCAATTCACTCAAAATGTATTTTGTAATTACTTCTCATGACCTGTGCATTCAGATTGAGTACACATGACAATGCAAATTAACACGAAGGGACTGACCAATTAGGACCATTTAGATGGGGGATTATATTTCGTGAAGCACAGGCAAAGCGCCGTCAACACACAAGTAGGGGGGTTTCCAGGTGCTGCGTGGTGTCTTTGCGCCTTTCAGTGGTGCTTTGCCTGTGCTTCACCTGTGCTTCCATGGAATATAGCCCCCCATCTAAATGCTGCTTGGTCATTCCCTTCGTGTTAATTTGCATTGTCATTTGTACTCGATCTGAATGCACAGGTCACGAGAAGTAATTACAAAAAAAATTGAGTGAATTGATTCACTTTTGCCACAGTGTGCTAGTTGTCAACACTAGATTACAATGACTATGCTAAGCTAAGCTAAGGTCAGTGCTGCCAGATTCGAACAATGGCTGGATCTGCTAGAAAACACTTCTGCCCACTTATCTAAGTCTAGGGACTGTGGGGACAGACTCAATTTCATCTGGGGTGGCATATTCCTTTAAGCACCTTTAGCTGAAGAACAGTCTGTGTCTGCAAGCCAAATTATCCAGGTGGGTTAGCCAAAAAGACTATTGAGCGATGATGCCGACAGAAAAAGGACAAATAAAGTCCAAAAGAAATGTGTAAATAGCAGTACCTCCTGGACATGAAAACCAGTTTAGATTATAAGACTGTAAGAAACCAAGACAATGATTTGTATTCAGTGTGTTCAGTGTCTTGTGGTAGGACTGTGGGCTTCTTTACCAGTTATAAGAGTTAGCCACTCAGTTTCCCACCCCCAGCAAATAAATGAGTGAATGTAACCTAGAGATGCCCATTTTCTGTTGGTGTTTGGATAGATAAGAGATTGTTTCCACAGTGATCTGTCTTTTAAAAGCTTTTGATTTGAGTCAGAAGGTTGTGAGGTTTTTGAAGTCCTTACATATACAGTAATGTGCAAACATTTTAGGCATGCGTGGAAAAAAATGCTGTCAACAAAGAATGCCTTCAAAAATCGAGGTGTTAATCTTTTATGTTCATCAATCAACAAAATGCAGTGAATGAATAAAAGAGAAACCTAAATCAAATTAATATTTGGTGTGACCACCCTTATACTATAATCCTGCACAATCCCTGTCTTTGTGTATACCCCTTTGTGTGTACACTTTGTGTGGACCTGCCTAAAACTTGTCAAAAAAGAACTTATTCCTATGAAGTCCTTTCAGCATCATGGGTGTTTTAACAGTAAAAATGTGGATGGCTAAAAAGATACAGTACTGTGCAAAGATTTAGGCAGGTGCCTTCAAACCAGCATCAATTCACACAAAGATTTTGCAGAATTATAGTCAGGTGTACGATCAACCAATTACACCAAGCCGAGTTCCTTCAAAAACTCTATGCAAGTATATCTAGAAGAATTGATGCTCTTTTGAAGGCAAAGGGTGGTCACACCGAATATTGATTTGATTTAGGTTTCTCTTTTGTTCAGTCACTGCATTTTGTTATTTGATGAACATAAATGATTAACAGTTCCATTTTTGAAGGCGTTCCTAGTTGACAGCATTTTTTTCAAACCTGCCTAAAATTTGTGCACATTACTATATATATTTTTTACTTTCGTGTAGTGCACTATTTTTGTCTTACATTGAATTTAACAGGAAAAAGTGTAGTTTTGCAATATTTTATATGTGAATAATTACTTGCATTGATCTTAAACAAACCCATTGGTGTGATTGTATCAAACCCACTGGTGTTATTCATACTAGGTCTTTGAATTAAGTCAAAGATTGATTTACCCATAATTACCACACAAACTAAACAGGGCTCGACGAAATGAATGAACAGTGTTACAAAAGTATGAGTCAAATGATCAAATCAGAGCACCTTGTTGCAGAGGTAATCAGGCTTGTAGAGTGTTGCTTGGAAACAGCCTGTTAAAGATGTGTCAAGCAGGTCATCTTTGCTATGACATGTACCAGGTCAAAAAGAACACTGTTTATACAAGCTCGTTCAGGTTATTTCTGTTATTTCTGTAGCTTTGTGCTAGCGAGATAGTGAAACCTGTGAAAGCAGATTCTGCATTCTCATTACCTGTACAATGGTGGCCGAAGTCAGAAAAGGCACACGATTTCATGTAGAATCTCCTCATCACTTCCTCCTCCTCCTTCAGAGAGCACCCCAGGACTAAGGGGCTTGCTCTAAACTTCAACCCCAGGCTGAGATAAAGACAGCCATGGGCAAAGGAGGAATAGGCTGCTGAAGTGTGCTCCTGACTGGAAGTGTGGCCACCTCACCCCTCTTCATCAGGTGGCTTGTTGTTGTCGTAACTCAAGTCAGATCTGTATATATATATATATATAATGCTACAATAGCTTTTCTAAAGTTTAAGACATGGTGACAAACATGATGAAAATACCATTTCAGCAATATTGGGCAGACACAGGACGAAATGGATTTAACATTCAAGACTTATGTTTAACAATGATAGGTATGAATTTAAAGTGAACAAAAGAATGCAGGGCACTGACACAAAGGGAAATAGTGTCACTTTCAAAGAAAATACAATGATTTTTATGAGTTGTATCAGTCCTGCATGTTAGAAACATTTACAGATGCAATAGATGTGCTTTAATACAATGTACTATTACTGTGCCATTGCTGTTATATTTGCTACATTTTTACACATTTATTATGCATCTATTCATTCAGTGGACACTGTTATCCAAAGCAACTTACAGTACAAGTATATTACTCTATTAGAACAACAAAAAAGACACTTAATTTCAAATCAAATTAGCTTAAGTAGCAGGTCAATAGTATTTCCGATGATGGTGATTGGTTAGCTGTCTGAAGAGGTTACCATCAGATGGGAGAGCTGTCAGATCTGGAGCATGGGTGGGGCCTCATGCACTGCGACTGTACATGCCTGTGGCAGTGGCTCCGTGCGTTATGATTGGTCAGAAGGTAACATGCATGCAGCTCTATTATGTGTAAGCCGGGTACAGCTGAATGCGCCTGACAACTGGAGCAACCTAGGGGCCCGAGGACCAGTGGAGCCCAAGAATAGAATTCTTAAGCTCATGATACGTGATGGTTGACAAAACACATATACAAGACCCATCACTACCATGTTTCTCTCAGTCTCCTTCTTAGTTGTCACTCTAGCTTAGGCAATATAACAAGCACACAGTTTCTACTTGCCTCCTCATATTTCAGGGCAGAAATGTGCCTGTATTTGTGTATGAAAAAATTACTTCCACTTTCTTGAGTTGAAGTCAAATATGCGGGCAGGGAAGGAGTGGGTGAGGTGCTAGACTGTTTTTGGATATAATAAAATTGGATTAGCGGCTGTGTTACTCCCTGTGCCTCAGCTCACTGTGTTTAATCACCATTGAGGTCTCTGAATTAAAAGGGCAAGGCATTGTTTACTCTCTAAGATCTTTTAAGGGCCAACACTTTTAATTGGCCTGTTTACAGGCTTTAACCCCCAACACAGAAATCATTCGTGCCGTAGTTTTATTAGTGATGAACTGTGTTGTGTTTTCTCCTGAGATGAGAGCAAGTGTTCTTTTGAGATGAGGATAGTCGTCTCATCCCCACGTGTTGTGAAAAAGTGTTAATTGTTATTTCTTGGCAGTAGCAAGGTTAAGTACCAAAGTGTCCAAAGAAGAGAAGAGCACAATGTGCTGACTACAGCATAACTCAACCAGATTTTAGGAAGAGGATGTATCCAAGTGTGTAGCAGTCTCTGTCAGAGAAGAAAGAAAATAGAAATGTGCCTATACAGCATATTTATTGTGGGGTATTCTGACACCATTGGGATCATTTTGATTGAATATCAACTTTAGTCCTGCTTTAGGAAAAGAAATGGGACTGGTGTAAATGCGTCATTGGCATCCTTTTAACTTGCTTACAGACATCAACTGCCGTTAAACTCAAATTCATTTACATTTTTTATAACATGGAAATAAATAATTATTTTAATCAGCTATCCCACGTATTTATGTTTTAGAACTCAGTCCGGAAAACAGTTTATCATATTGAAAGATTGAAAGTTTTCATCATCTGTTAGAATTGTTACATGTGTAGAACAACAGTCATATTGATTAGTTTCACACAGTAACTGTAACTCCAGGCACATATCTCACACCTCTTTTTACGTTGCTCTTGTACGTAGCAAACCAGATGTTATCTGGTTCCTGTCGGCAGGGGATTGAGAGTGCTGCTCTGACCTTTTGGTACCTGGAGCATATTATAGATATGAATAGGAAAAGGTCAGATCAGCATGCTGCACATTAAGCTGCTTCAATCCAAAAGCTTCTTCAGTATGACAGTGCAGTGTAGATGTAACTACACCCATCAGGAAATGAGCACTAGACTGTCAAAACTTGCTGTTTGCTAGTTGTTTTTCTTCCTCTTTACCTCATGGTCCGGTTAAGGTTTGAATTGAGATGAATAAAAAACATATCGGAGAGCTATATATAACGTGATCAGTCTTATCTGCTGTAATAGGTAATACACAGTACATTTGTACGTTTGGTTATGATTTTTTTTTTTATCCCTGTCAATGTCCTTCAACCTATTTTTTTTTAAACCTCGACAAAGAACGGAGTACAAAGGGTGAAGAGAGACTAGCAGAGAAGACGACCGTGAGTGAAAGCAAGAGCTGCATGAGCCCAATTTCATCTGCATTCTTTCACCACTCTGCACTCCCACTATGATTTGGTGGCAATCACCAGCAGTCTCTGGAAACTGACTAATGACCCACCTCTGCACAGAGCGGTGGAGCTTGCTGTGCCCAGCCCCGCGGGGAGCACGCCCTCCGTGTGACTAAATCAGGCAGAGCGCCAGAATAACCCCTGATCCCGCTGACATGCTGTAGCCAGGACCGTCCCAGTGCTGGCTGGAAAACAAACAAATAAATAAATAAATAACCCTGCACTTGTAAACTACGGGTCAGCACAAGCCAAAGTCCAGTGTTGGCTGTGACTAAGAGGCGTCGATGTCATCCGAAGCCATCGGTGCCAGTGAGTAATTCACAGCTAGCTCATTTAGAGCGGTGTGCACGGGTCGGAGCTGGTGGGGGTGTGTAGGCACCCCTGAGTATCTCACCCTAATCTGTTACTCAGACAGGCATCTTGGCCACTACCAGACAGAGAGAAAGCGAGGGAGGGAGAGAGAGAGAGAACGTGATCGTGAAAAGCAGATGGGCACAGTGGGAACTTGGGCCCAATTACTGTCTTTACCTTGACATAACAATTACAGCTCTTCTCTTTGACCTTTTCTTGGCGACCCCTCTCGGGTTTCTTCTTATAGCTGGACTTAGTTCCGGTCAGACCACCAAAGGAAGCCTAGGCACAAATGTGTCAAATGGAAGATTCGGGACTGGGTGGTGATTAGATATTAGTCAGGTTTCTAAAACATTTATTTTTCCAGTAACATTTTCCCTGCCTTAAATGTCCACAACGTGATTGGTGAGAAAATGGGAAACTCTGGTAATGATAACTGACTGGATTTATATGGTTTAGGATGTAACAATTTCACCAAATGGCTGACTTGTCATTTCAATTACAGTAATGCCAAAAAAAGGGATTAAAGGTTTCATTTCTGTAATTGCTTGACTGCACATCTGTGGAAGTCTGTCATGAAATGAATTTGAGACAAATATGCATTAAAACATCAGGGACAGAGCACTGTGCTAGTGAACATTGAAGTATTTCATATTAATTTTGTTTTCACACATTTGACATCCATCATATCATAAAATAGGCCATAACCTGAATTAATTTGGGATTTTGGCCAATGGCTCTCAGTGACTATGACTAATTTATTGAATATGGTACAATTCCATTCTAAATGTTAATATTTAATATTTACATAAAAACAGCAGTAATGCAAGCTATTTGTTATCCCCTCATTTTTTATTGTGTTAAACTTCACCCACCTCCACCTCCAAATAAAGCTTAACAAATACCACTAATAGACAATCAACTCTTCAGCTTTTTTGATGTGGGCTCCATGAAATAAACATGATTGATCTACTTTCAAATAAAATCTAATTGTGTACACACATGCCATTGACTGAGGAGGGGGATTGAGCTAGATTGTGATAAATTGTCAATAGCTTAATCTCCTTTGTACTGACCTACTTTGTCAAATCTTCACATTCAGGAGCCATAGTGGCTGTCATTGTGAACATTTACATCAAGACTAAAGATAAATGGACCTTGCCATTTTCTGTTACCTTCACATTAAATGATAAATGTTTGTGCTTAACAGGCTAACAGGGGAACTTCAGGTTTAATAGCTCAAAACAGGACTCATATCTCTCTCTCTCTCTGTCTCTCTGTTTCTCTGTCTCTCTCTCTCTCACACACACACACACAGCGTTGTGTAAGCCAGTGCAAAAGATATGTGCTTCCGTTATGCACAACCCAGTAAGGCCTGGAATGTCACTGCCGCGCCAGTATGCATTTGCGAGCAGTGAGTCCAACACATCCTGCAGCCAAAGCTCATTAGAGAGAACAGCCCTTAGCTCCACTCCGTGCCATCAGCTGACCGCAGACGAGCTCGCAAGCGCCCGCACCGTCATTCAGTTATCTCGAGCAGCCACATCAGTACCACGGACAGCGCTGAGTCTGAGTTTGCCGAGACCGATTTGTTTCTTTTCCTCCTTACCTTATCTTATTGGGTGAGCTTGACAGAAAGATTGGTGAAGTTGAGTGATGGATTGTGGGAGAAATGATTGCACTGAACTGTAATTACACAGCCATGAATGTTTAACATGTTCTGCACTCCGGTTTTAATGGGAAGGTTAAAGGATGAAAGAAGCTCGACCTCAAGCTGTGAGTGTCCAGCAGGTACCCCTTTGAGCTGACATTATTTCTGTATCTTCTTATTTGTGGTATTTTAGTTATTATTTATTCATTATTTATTTTATGTTTGTGGTGATAGTAGACACATGCCTAGGTTTAAATGTGACAGAAGATTTAGGGCTTGGTGGAGGAGTCAGATTCATTATCACAAGTCTACTGGATACATTTGTAAGTTTGTGTCATGATAACTACTATATATCTACATGAAAAGTGAATGTGTATGTTCCATCCTGCGCACACACACTCATCTTATTCTGCCATTACACTGACATTCAGTTGAGGCACTGAATAAAATGAGTTTCTTCAAAAGCCAGCAATGAAATCTCTAGTAGTTGTTTGACAGTGGCATGTAATTAAACAATACACTCAGCTTTGGGATTACCTCCCTGTGCACTCAGCCTGACACAAGATCATTAGGCTGAGCCAGAAGCCCACATGTGGGTCAGTGTCTCAAGCACACCATTACCTCCTGCTGTGGAGCGCCCCGCAGCCCAAAGCCCAGGCACCCCTTACTAACCCCTGATGGATGGTATGGTCAGAGCAGGAGAGAGAGAGAAAGAGAGAGAGAGACGGATTTGTGGAAACAAGAGGAAGCGTTCCTCCTTTCTGCTCATTAGTGCCATCTTTGTGAGGAAAGTATGTCACGTAAAAATGTGTTTGTCTCGATGATAAACATCACACTGCCACTGCGTTTAGAACGCAACCTAAAGCCGACACTCACTAAAGGCAGCAGAACATGCCCAAGCCAGGAGAAATATCTTGTAATCTTCCATGGTTCACCTGTTTATTTTTAGACTAATGTTATTTAAAGCTGCTCCCTCATGTTTGTCAGGGAGAAATACAGTTATGGTGGAGAATGTGCATATTATTAGCACACAGTTTCTGCTTCACCGCTTCAGTACCCTGTTCTTTCATTCGTTCTGTCTTTTGTACCCAACAGGCAGGGTTGCTTTTTCAGATTGCATTGTGTAGGCTGTGAGTTAATGCTAATCAAGGAACAAGGAGGCCTTTAGATGGCGGAGACGAGGCCTGGTCTCCTCAGGGGGTCTGTAGCAAGCGGGAGTAGTCAGATACTTGGGATGCAACCAGAGACTTTTTAAAATGTATACGCTCATACTGACACATATTCACGCACACACACGCACACAGTCATGCACACACACATGCACACACACATGCATGCGCACACACATTTGCACTCTCTGTGATATAAAAAAGAAACCATATAGTTACATAAACAACAAATGGAGTCATACATTATACACTGATCGACACACAAATACAGAATACTCTCATACATTTCACTCGTAGTCATATACACAAACATGCAAGTGCCACATTTAGGCACATCCTCATGCATATTTCACACACACCTACACAACATACAGAGCACTTGCAAAAAATACAGTGCATTGGTTTGTGATGATGTCGGTCACAGACAGCCTCCACCGTCTTTGTGACAGCATACAAAGCAAAGAAAGGGTGAGAGAAAGAAAAAGGGAGAGGAAGAATAAAAATTGCCAGGCCTATGGATTGGGTCCGTCTTAGTGTGAGTGACTCAGCCTGTCCCAGCAGAATGAGACTGGAAGTAGCAGGAAAAGACCGAGAATGGATAGACAAAGGCAGAGAGAGAGAGAGAGAGGGAAGAAGGAAGGGAGGGAGGGCCCTGGGTGCCACCCCCATTAGACATGGCGTTGAGTAGCAGCACCAAGGACGACAGTGCACTCAAATATTGTCACCGCTGACACAGAGAATCCTCTGCATCCTAGAAACAGGATTAGTGCCCTGCCTGGCAACAAAGTCTTTCTTTTCTTTCTTTTCTCTTGGTCTCACTGCTCCAGTCCTTTGGCTGGAGTTGTGTGAATGTGGGCTCTCAACAACTATTTGTCAGATCTGTGAATTGGAGGAAGCTGTCCAAATCTGACCAAACCTGAAGTCATCAGGCCTGTCTCTGTTTTCTTTTTTTTTTGATCCTCTAGTTTCACCCCACAACCCCCAATTCAAGTCCTCTTTTTTTTCTCGTAGAAAGTCACCTCAAACCACACTTCAGATCAAATGACCGCATCCAGCTCTCTGCCAGGGAAGAGTCTTGAGAGATGATAGGAAAAGGAAAAGGTATGAGGGAGATTTGTTAGGCCCCTAACCACATCTGGCCTGTGCTGGCTGTGGAAAAGTGGGTAATTGCATTGTCACAATTGCAATTGCAATTGCGCTGCCAAGCTGATATGCTGATGTTCTCATCTTAAAAAACAGAAACTCATTTCTTTCATTATTTTTTTCCCACCCAAAGACACAGATAAAGGGTAAGGGTTAGCCAGTCAATGGTGGTACTTGTATCCGTACTTGAAGTAAAATTGTAGGCCGAGGGTTAAGAGCAAGTGTATAACTTCGCAGCACACACTACGTATTAAGTTGTTCAGAAGGGTGCATCTTCCCATGGTTTCACACATGGAGGCCTAGCATGAGCCACACTGTCGTTATGGCAGAAAAAAACAATGGACTCTTGACATGACTCCTTGGTGGCTTCATAATAATGTAGGACACATCAGGATTAAAAATACAGACTTTTTCAGGGTCATTTCTCACAAAGAGACAGAGACCATCAATTTAGATTTTCCCCTAAACTATTCCCTGGATTTAGCTGACAGACCTCTCTTAATGAGAAAAAACATTTGCCAAAATAACATTGTCTAATTTTATCTAAATGCTTCCCTTCACTTTTGTTGTTCACTGTGTCATATATCACATGGTTTCTAAAGGTGTAAGAAAATGAGAAACTGGTGTGTAAGAGAGATATCCATTGACAGATGAGGACAGTGCTGAGGGACGTCTAGGGAGGCAGCACAGGCCACGTGACAGAGCTGGATGATATCAAAGAACCTGTGACATTTATGGAATGGCATTTTGAAGGTCAGTGTTAGCTACATTTAGTCCCACTTTAGTGGCTACACCACACACTAACACTAGCACTGAGGTATGGTCCACCTACCATCTGTGACTAATATGTGGGGTTTTTCTGTTATTCCTTGGAAAATATAAGGGCGCTAACACAGGTGTGCATGCATGCGTTTTTGTGTGTGTGTGTGTGTGTGTGTGTGTGTGTGTGTGTGTGTGTGTGTGTGTGTGTGTGTGTGTGAGTGTGTCCGCACGCGCACATGCACACATGCTAACAATTCTAATGTTGGTGAAAAGACTGTAGAAAGCTGTAGGTTGGATGTTGGTAGCTGATGTGTTAGGAAAACAGTAGGTGTTTATACCAAGGCTTTAATTTTCTTGTGTCTTTAATTCGTTTTTTACCACTGAAAGTTGAACATGCAGTTACAAGAGGATGAAAAAGATTATGATCCAAAAGGCTTTATTAAATCCCTCCCGATGATTTAAAGTGAGCAATGGAGAAAATCTACAGTTTAATCTTTTGGTGACATCACCCAGTCACGTTCTGTTGCAGACTTGGTGCTACTGCTGTCGCTGAAAAATATTTTGGTTATTGAGTATGTCATTCTAGTATTAATTATTGATGATTTAACAGTTAATCATTTTCTCTCTACAAGGACATTAACACGAATGCAATTAAATGGCAGACTCTGTGTTTCACCGCTGCTCCAGTGCCCTACAAATGGTGGTCAAAGTTGTGTCTATTAAAACTGCATGTATAGTCAGTTTTGTACAAACAGATTAGCAAAATAAATAGGTATGAGCTAAGCACTTTTTTTAGGTAAACCAACCACACTGCTAGAAAGATGATTTCATGATGAATTTCACACTGCAGTCACTATGCATTTCAATGCCTCACTGTTTGCATGCCTTACAAGAAAATGACGACAGTTCAGCAAGGCAGTTTCTGCTTCCAAAACAAAAACCGTTTACAGTCAATTAAGCTGCTACATTTCAATGTCAGGAAAAGCTAAATAAATGCATGGTATGCTAGCGGGCAGTAAGATAAATTGCTACATTTATTCCACAATGCTGAAAAGTACAGTAGGTTACCCAGTTGTTACCCGAGGCCAAACCAACCCCTTTTCCTTCCTAGATATATTTATGAAAATGAGTCATTCACATGCAGCATCCAATTTCGCTGTGGAATAAAGTAAGCTATTAGTGTAAAATAAGCAGCGGATGACTATTAAAGTTCAAAACACATTTGTACTGTCCTAAATGGATGGGGACAGTCATCATTTATTTCAACATAAAAATAGTCATGTTCCTTAGTGTTTCCTGAAGTCACTGTGGCATTTTGGGATCAAACTCACAAAAGAATAAAAAACTACAGGTCTTTGTCCGCTCTTTTTTGCATGACAGCATTTTAAGAGTTAATCCTGATATGCAAATTATTTTCTGTGCGTGGCACTTCCCCACACGTGGTGCAAAAAAAGAGGTCTCGGTCTCGCGTTGCCATAACAACCGAACTGAGTGGCTTTTTCTTGATGTGAGAAATGGCTTTTTAAAGAGAACGTATTCGTGTGCCCCTATGAGTTCAAACCGGAGTCAGACCCTGAATACGAACAAGCTCCCAAATAAGTGCAAAAGTCAAAGCTTCAACAGAAGGTCTCTGATTGTTAGTCACATACGACCAACACCAGAACTTGTCTACAATGCACTAACACGAGTAAAACATGGCGGACGGCGGTACATTCGCAATGATTAATGAGTAAATGTGGGTTGATACAGCAACGGCCCGATTGGTCGACATTCATATCAGTGTTCCATGAAAGGCAGTAATATTGTAACTCCTATGGCATCAAGTGAGACCAAGGATATCTGAGAAATCTGAACCAACCACTGAAGGGTCTGAGTTTACATTTATGAAGAAACCACAAAACAATAGCTTGCTGGTTGGATATTAGCTTTTCGGTAGAGATGCCAGCAACTGCAGTAAACATCCCATTATGGCCCCTTTTGAGAATGTATCCCCATCAATAAACAAAGCTGTATACAACATAAATGATTAGCCTACATTATCAAAATGTTTAAACATCAAAGTGGCTATCATTCTTCAAGAGTCTTCATTTCCTGTGTAAGCCATTCAAAAAACTGAGATATATATAAATATAAACAATAACATAAACAATGATGTTCACTTGGACAGAAGATTCAGAACAAAGGCAACATATCCCATGATTAGATAGTGTGCCCCGAAAGGAAGGTTTTGTTTTCTATTAGAGATGAAAGTGCAGCGGCAGCCCCCAGCAGAGCATGAACACAACAGGCAGACAAGAGATCATCAGCCCCCAGCATTACAGCAATCCATTCTGGTAATTGCCTCCAGCAACGCTTCTTTTCTTGAGAATCTGTATCCCCCATCATCACAGACAAATCACACACCTTTCCACAGGATGTGACATTTTACCAAATGTCCAAATCATTTACAGTGGGGGAGTGCAGGCTTGTTTGAAAAGCTCACACATGCACAAAAGCCCAGTGAAATCAACAGTGTGTAAAGTACAGTCTGATCGAAGGACGGCTGCTGATCGATATTGGTGTCAAATGCTAGGTGCTTGCTCAGTAATATTATAGATTCGTTTCTTGTAGGGACCTTTCTATTTCACAGTTTTATTCAATTCAGTCAATTACACAAAAAATACACAACTACATATGCCATTGTGGCTCAGGAGAGTATTTTCCCTACATGCAGATCCCTGTTCTCCAATACATAATTCTTTTGATATTACAGTCACATGTAAACATGTATATCAGATTATGCAGGTGCTGTGGTCTCAGTGCAATTGGGTTAGTTGTAATGTCTCATACAAATATCAGCTTATTTGGCATTGTTGCTTGGCAGCACAGGGATCTTCTCCTTTGCCATGGTGTAGGAAACCTAACTCCCAGGTAATCACCTTGCTCCTCTGCAGTGTGACTTCCTGTAAGGAAATCCGTGCACAATAACTTTGTTTAAAGCCTAAGAGAACAGCTATTATTCTGTGCTCTGGTGCAGGATGTGGGTGTTTTTAAGGTCAGTTTGTGGGATGCTGTTGAGTTCCCTGATGTGATTTTATTTATTGTTCATGGTACTTTAATGAGGATTTCTTTAATTATTGTGGAAAGACCAAGAGCCCATTTCCTTCCCACTTGTGCTCAGTGACTCAGTGACTCATCTGTCTGCACAGTGGCTTTTTACTGAATTTAGATCTACAGGTTAAGATCTTTTTTTTAGGTCTAAAAGTAGCTGAAGTGTGTGTGTGTGTGTGTGTGTGTGTGTGTGTGTGTGTGTGTGTGTGTGTGTGTGTGTGTGTGTGTGTGTGTGTGTGTGTGTGTGTGTGTGCAGACAAAGAATAACAGTTACAAACATACACATTTAAAAGTATGGAGGACTAAGCAAAACGGGTTTACACATCTGTCACTGTCCTCTGGGAGAAGGGAAAACGCATTAAGTTGAGGAAGCTGTCTTGTGGTTTGTGGCTTAGTTAGAGAGACTAATGCCTTTGACCAAGCGATGAGTCGGGTGAGATGGTTGTCACATTCCAGTGATTAAATGGGAGCCTTTTACTCGGCTAGTGCTAGGACCCAGGAGTCTTGTGGAGCACTGAGGAGACTCTTTTGATGCAGAATGAGCTGGGGGGGGGGGGGGGGGGGGGGGGGGTTGTTGAGAGGGGTGGGGGGTTTATGCATGATGTTTCAGACAGCTAATGGAAAGGCAGTAAGTAGCTGAAATGTGTCTGAGTGAAAGCGATACAGCGTCAGTCCTCGTGTGTGCCGCCGTGCCACGTTTGGGATCGGCGAGCGAGGCAGGCAAATGGAAGACGTGACGGCAGTGGCAGGCTGGCTGTGTTAACCGCCCCTTTGAGGGGTGATGGTGAGTCATGGCAGCAGGTGTCACATAACCACATTTCCTTCTGAACCACCCGGAGTAAGAACTGCCTACCTGCCCATAGCTATTTGAATGGCCTAGTGCACATGGTTGGGTCTGTCTTCCAGTGCAGGCCTGTGTGTGTGTGTGTTGGGATGTGGGTGGGTTATTTATGAAAAATGTGATGATGCCTGGGTTTATGTGGACATGCAGTAACACTGTGGCTCAAAACAGCAAGCCAGCATCTGATATGTGATTCGGACTGTAATCTAGATGGACCACTGGTATTTCTGACATATTTAGGTAACTGGCTGGCACATGGCAGATGCATGGCCCTGTGGCCATTTGCTATATTGGAGGACCTTTTGGTGTTTAGCAATGAACACACATATCTAAACCTGTACCTGTTTCTAATTTATCCTGGAATAAAGTATTCAGGGTAGCCCAGGATTAACACACAGCTGGGGAACCTTTTTTTGGCTTTGATGTGGGATAAGAGCCTTGGCTGGGGGTTTCAGTGGGATTGATACGCAGCATGGTAGTAATATGCACCAAGGTGTGTCACATCACTGGTGGCGTGTCTCTCCAGCCGCCAATAAACCCATTCTAACAGTAAAGGCTAAACCTAATGGTAGGTTACCATGATGAAAATGTTGGTTGGATTCACAACTCATTTTGGTAGTGTAAATCAGAGCAGGACGTTTTTTCCTATGGAATATTGTGATATCATGTGATATGCTATCACTGCAAAAATGGGTACAGTATATGAGAGATTATTCTAAAATGATGTCTTGGGTCAAGGTTTCACAAAGCTTTATTCCGGTGCCTGCTGCCATGTAGCATTTTAACTAATGGTAAGACTGCTTAAGTCTGCAAAAAAAAAGCCCACAGAGGACACATGATCTGGAGTAAACTCCTTTCTAAGCTGCGCTGTTGACCTTCCACGGCACCAGCAGGTGTGACCTCCTGATTCTCCTCTTCCCTCTTGGCCAGCCCTTGTCTCAGCCATCAACCGCGAAGCCCCACGGGCTCTTAGTATTCCACTACAAGGGAGGCCGTCAGAGTGCAGTTTTTTTTCCCGTCCTGCATAGATAGCAAATGAGCTTATTTGCATTTGATAGCAACCATATTTCCTAGTGCTATCCATCTGTGCGGTGTTCTTTGTGTTTCCTTCTCAGTTTTTTTTCTCAGAGTGTACTTAGTGCAGTAACTGTATTTCATTAATGAAAAGTTGCACTTATCCTTTAAGCTTGGCCTGTAATTGCAGTTTTATCCCATAACCGCCACTGGCAGACCTCAGTCTATGTTTGCGGGTTTTTAACACAATCTAATCTATAAGCATCATTGCATGAGCCTGCTGACAAGCTCTTCGCTGTCAGCGAGAGACATGGGGGAAATCAGAGGGATTTGCGAGTGTTGGTTTCGCCTGCCCATCCCTGTCGGGTCTATTGTGTCTAGCTGAGTGGAGCTCCATGCATGAGGCTGCAGCTGTGAAGCACCCGGCTCACCTGAAAATACCTCAGCCATTGTCTAGGAACTTTAGCCCCATTTTAATCCTGTGGCCCACACGCCAGTCAAGACGAGCCAAGGGGTGTAGTGAGGCCTGTGTGGAGAGAGGGGGCCTGTGTGGAACTTGGTCGTCACTGGTTGACGTGTTGAAACATTCAAGGCTGTTGTTTCATAAAAGGCTGGCGTGGTGGCAAGGCTGAAACCCACTGCCTTTTATTTACGCATCTGAATGTGTGATTGGCACAGCCCTCTCGCCAGGCCTCTCGCTGGTCACACTCCCACTTACCAACCTGTCACCCTTCCTCCTCACAGGCCACATCTCTCTCTCACTCACTCTCTCTCTCTCACACACACACACACACATTTGTTTTTTCACACTCTCTCTCTTTCTTTCTTGTTTTTCTTACTTTCTCTCCTTCTCCTTCAACCTCCCCCGCTATGCTGCAGTCTTCCGGCTGAGAGCCCTATTGATCCCAGAGTCGCAGTGCTCCACCTCCCAAAGGGGCCATTTCCTGTCATCTGTTGACACCTCTCCCACTCACACTTCAATTCTCCCTCATACACACGTATGCACAACCTTTTTGTCTTTCTTCCACAATCACACTCAGGGATGACAAAAGCTTTGCTAACTGCTTATCCACCACCCTCGCTGACCCCTGGTAACTGATGTTGCTTTGTGTCTGTGTTTAGCTGGGGACACGTAGGGCAGATTGGAAACAGCACAGTTTGTGCATGGCCAATCACAGATTACACAACACGCACAACTTTCAATTATCAGTCCAGTCTCCCAGCCAGAGTACAAGTGAAGATGAAAGGAAATTAAAATCTAAATCATTTATAGCATATTTTTCCCCACCAGGAAAAAAGTATTCTTTGGAACACATAGCAGAAATGTCCTAGTCACAGAGCCATAGAGGTGCATCCTTACGGACATTATTTTGGCTTTTATTAGTCAGCTGTGGGTAGGAAAAGTAAAGGATAACCTATTGTCAGGCTTTGGGCTTTAAAAAGGGAATCATTTTGTTAGTGTTAACCTCATTATAATAATAAGCTAATAACACATGGTGAACAGTCATCTTCACCTTGGCATAAATGCATCCGTGATTACTGTGTGATTCATGTCATTAGCACACAGAGGCCAGGAATTGAGGCCCTACGGTTTGCTCAAGGTAACTGCATGAGTAACCCGACTCTCTGGGCAAACATTAGCCGGCTTACAGACATGACTACAGGGGCCTGTGCCACTGTTGTCAGGACGTAGCCCCAAGGGTGTACCCAGTAGGACCATAGCCCTCTCCGAAAGGTTATAGAGACAAGCAAATACCAGGGGTGCTTCAGTGCAAGCCTTGAACCTTACACATTATAGCAGCCCAAATAAGCTGTAAATTTGGTTTTTCATGTGGATAGTTTCAGAGCAGTTGTGTAAGAACAGTTGCATTGTTATGTTTGAATTTCATGGTCCATTACCTCAGTATGTTCATTGTGTGTAGGTTTCGTTATTATCACTAACTCACACACATACACACATACACACACACGCACACACACACACTTGCGAGCGTTTTCAGTGAGGAAGTCGTTTAGTGTCAATTGGATGACGAGGTTCAGAGAGCACACACAGCGGGTCGAAAGCCGGCAACTTGCTGATGAAAATCCCTCAGAGTCATTCTTTTCACACGCACCACATAATCCTCATTGCTCCTCCGACAACACACACAAAAAAGCAGCAAGCAGCCCTCTCTGGGAGACATCTGTTCCATCCTGACGCAGCCAGCAGGGCCGCCCACTGTGGGCTCCTCTTGTGCTGTCTTCAGCCCTGTCTGAATCCCCCCCACACACACACACACACACACATACACACACACACACCACCACCACCACCAGAGGAAAGGAAGAGCATCGTTCCTTCCTCATACAGTGGTTTCATGGAGAGTTCGCGGTGGGGGACAGAGTTGTGTGGTGGGGTGTGTAACAATGTTATTAGATACATTTTCTCCAGAGTGCTGAATGTGTTTGAAGAGATTTTTCAGCCCATGCGCATTGGGGAGCTGGTGTAGTCTCACAGAAGTAAGAGTATGGCCAACCCCAAGGGAGAGAGACAGAAGACAAAACTCATGTGACTTTAAATTTACGGATTTGTAGTATTTTAGGAAGACTTCCCTAAAGATTTGAAGCACTCTATTTAGAAGTGGTGTTACATTGCGGCTTAGGGACACTATGCGCAGGTTTTGAGCCAGTTAATACTGATTTGATTGTATCTCTCTTATCTCAAAACCTCTCATTTAGCTCACCCCAATACAGCGTCACCTTCAGAGTATATTTACACATCACTATGTTTCTTCCACTTTAAACCATTTCCTCATAAAAGCCTGGTAACCTTTTTTTTTTTTTTACTTTTTTTTTTACCTCACTCTTATTTTCATACCAGGAGTAAAATGTGTCAAGTTAACTCTGATAAGCCAATTAGCTTGTGAAACAACAGTGCCACAGATGACTGCAGTGGCGGTGATTTCTCGCTGCCTGCGCAGAGTGTAGAGCGGTGCGGCAGGGCACGGCACGATGTGGTGTGGTGCGGCGGCCTGAAAAGTGAGGCATGTTATCAGCATCTGACTCCACTCACACAGTGATCCCCGGCAGCTGCTGCCACTTATGCTTACCATCTCTCCTGCCACTACACACATACCCCCACACTCACACACACATACACACACTTGCTCACACACACACGTTTATACACATGAACACACACACACACACACACACACACACACACACACACACACATACGTTCTTACACACACACAGGCATGCACACAACATGGAGGCTAATATAAGGATATTAAAATGTAATTAACTTTTAATTATCACCCACATTGTTTTTTTTTTCTTGGTTACTGATAATCCTCTCATAGGAGTGTTGCCACCCAGACAGACATGGCGACCAATTAAAAGTGCAGCATGACGGACAGACAGGGCCAATGTGGTTGACTCCCATCTTCCAGAACAGACAGAGGCTAAAGCGGATACCTTAAAGTCAGGGTGGAACAACAACAACAACAACAACAACAACAAAAAACACAAAGTTCCTCATCATCACACCAGCCACTCCATTGAAGAGCGTCTGAAATACTTCTAAGGTTTCCTGGGGCGGTTCTTCCCACCAGGCCGGGCTCAGCCGCTTCCCCAGCCCGTGACACCCACTCCCTTGCAACTCTGAGCCCCAAAAGTGAACATATTGCGGTCTCATCCGGCAGTCATTTGCCGGGGGGCCCAAGGCAGGCTCATGCATCAGCGAGGCTGGCTGGCTGCTTCGGGCGCTCCTCTGTGCTGTATTTTCTCATTATGTCAGTCCTTTAATATTTCCTCCATCAGCGCGCCAACAGGACCGGCACTGGGGGGTAATGGATGTGGACTCGTCCATTATCTCCATCAGTCTCTCCTTTCTTTCTTTCTTTCTTTCTTTCTTTCTTTCTTTCTTTCTTTCTTTCTTTCTTTCTCTCTCTCTCTCTCTCTCTCTCTCTCTCTCTCTCTCTCTCTCTCTTTCTCTCTCTCTCTCTCTCTCTCTCTCTCTCTCTCTCTCTCTCTCCAGTGACATCTATATGCACACACAGATACACATAACACACAGATGCACACCGACACACACACACATATTCTCACAAATTCACACAAATACACACTAAATACATAAATACACTCACACAGATTTACAGACACACTCAAACAAACCTCACACACAAACCTACGCAAGCTTAGCAGAGGAGTCACAACAATAAAAACCTGCAAATGGCTGTCAATTAAGTTTATGGAAATGTTATATATGCAGCCTTCCTGGAAAGTCTTGTCACAAAGGAATGAGGGCACTACTGTGTTGCCTCAATGACACCTTGAGGATTTTTTTATGTGATGGATTTATAATGTTGTCTGCATATAGTTTTCAATTGTGTTGATTCCTAATACGGCTCTCTGATCAAATGAAATCCATTGTTTGTGTTGGTGGCATGACCATGCAATCATGTCTCTTTACCTTTCATTGTCAGTAATGGCCTCCATATAGGTGAAGTGTCTGCACTCAATATGAGTGTGGTAACAAATCTGTTAGAGCTAAAGAAACTGCTGGTGATATTGCTTCTTCCCTACCACTTTTGTGGGTAGTGCAAACTATTGATAAGGGGGATGTTTCAAGTAACATGGTTTAGTGACAAACCTGAGAGTAAGTT
This sequence comes from Coilia nasus, assembly GCA_027475355.1. Classification (NCBI taxonomy): domain Eukaryota; kingdom Metazoa; phylum Chordata; class Actinopteri; order Clupeiformes; family Engraulidae; genus Coilia; species Coilia nasus. Next base: position 28,683,800 of record CM050221.1, read on the forward strand.
AACTGTTGGCTGTAGTACGTTAGCTTCTATTACCTTGTAATAGAAGACCCCATGGGTTTCATTCGGGTTAAAAACAAAGATAAAGACCTCCCGTGTTAGGATACGTACCTTGAGTTACCTTACTCAGGTTTGAGTCTGTCACTAAACCATGTGCTTAAAAGTTTATCATATACAAATCATTTGACATTGATTTTTACGCTGTGTGATTCAGGCTCTATGTATGTGACTCACCTATGTTAGTTCTCAAGCCTGTGGTTAGGAGGTGCAATGTAGCAAAAGTGACATTTCATAAACTCAGGTATTCAGGGAAATACATATACAGATGCATACATACACACACACACACACACACACACACACACACACACACACACACACACACACACACACACACACACACACCACATACAGATGCATACACACACACATATGCACGCACACACACACACTCACACTCACACTCACACCACCACCACCACCACCACCACCTCCATGACCACCCACACACACTGAGTTAGTGAGCACCCCAGACATTCACTCGGCACTTTACCGGTTTGCATTATTGGGTCTCTTCAGAGGCATCATCTAATGATCAAAGCCAATGATGCTTGTCCACATGAACGGTGGCGAGGCTGTGGCAAAGCAACTCGCTACGCATCAACATCCTGAGGCAGCAGCAGCCTGTTTAATCAAAGACATGTTCGTTTTGGCTTTGCATGCCCAGGTTATCTCTACATCCCCGGCCTCAGTCATGGAGTCACTAGCACCCCGAGTCATGGAGTGCTAGCACCCATGCTTTGAGGATTGGTGGTGGAGGTGGAGGTGGTGGTGGGGGAGGGGGAGAGGGATGGGGATGGGGATACAGCTTATTTTGTGTGATTCAGCTAGCTCCTGATCTAGCCATGAATAGGAAAGCAGCTCTGGAGCATTTCTTAAAAAATGCATGTGCTTGTCCATCATCTCCACTGAGATGTAGAGGGGTGGAGTGCGCCATGTAGTTCATTAAGGATATCGTTTAATATCACATTGTAAAATTGTACCATTGGGGAGGTTACTATTTGCCTTTGGTGATTTTACCCCTTTTTGAAAACATGTTTCTCGAATACTAATTTAAACAACAGTCTTGCACAAAGTATGTAAAATGTAATATTTAACATTTGCTCATCTGGATTGGTGTTAGAGGCCTGGTGTTAGAGAGGATTTCAAATCATGTGTAAGTAAATAAGCACTGGCCTACTTTTAGTCATACAGTGCTTTTAGAAATGCACATGTATCTGTTTCACAAAGAATGAGACACTAGGACTGTGAATGGTGCAGTGTTGTTCTGTTAATTTACCAAGCCCCGTTTGCCATAGCCTACCTCTCGTTTTATTTATTAATCTCACAGAGTGTCAGGTTTAATGTCATCACTCAACCCCCTTTCTGGTTTCCCACAGAGCTGTGCTGCTGACTTACAGACAAAGATAAAATTAGGATGTCATATCTCAGTGTTATTAAAAGCATTTTTTTATAGGTAGCACTTCTCGACTGCATGGTTTATTTTGCATTATTGTTTCTGATGTTGTGCATTTGCTTTGTTTTTACTGTAGTGAATTGTGTTGGCGTGTGGAGGCAGATAGACTGGAACTTCGATGCATCAGTCCAGGCCAATGTAAAATGTCTACTTAACCAGGGTAAGATGTTTTTATGTATCATCTTGTTTTAACATTGACTGTGGAATAACTTGTAGTGAGCTATCCCTGCAGACATGAAGCACTCAGCAGAACAATAATCCTTTTTGTCTCTGATCTTGTTTGGTGTTTTAGGTTCCAATTTCTTTTTAACCTCTATAAATAATATGTGCCTTAGTAGGTTTAGTTAAAATGCTGTTTGCACAACCCTACCTATGACATAGATCTAAGGTTGACGAACACCTTTACTTTATATTATCATGTCATTTGAAAGAGTATTATTGTGTGCCAGCAAAATCTAAGTTCGAGTCACAGACCCAACTTCTAAATGTTACATTCTGGCATGGGAGGTAAAGGAGTCAATCAGCATTTGGAGGGTCAGCATTTGGTGTGATTCCAGAAGCCTCTGACTAGGCCAAAGTATCCCTGAGAAAGACACTGAACATCACTACTTCTACTTGATGCCTTGCATGGCTGCCTTTGGTATTGCTGTGTGCGTGTGTGTAAAGTACAAGTATTTTGTGTTTTTTGTTGATTATATGGGGCCACAGACCAGTCACTAGAACTTTATCCGAGCTTAAGTCCTTTATAGACAATATCACTATTTTGACATTTTAGGGACTACCTGATATAATTTTGGTACTGTTGAAGCAGGATTACGTATGTTTTTTACCTTTTAGTTAAATATAAATATTCAGATGCAAATGAACAGATGGAACATGAGCTAATTAGGAGAATTGCAGTCAGCACAGGCTGGCTGTTTGAAAATGTATCATTGCTGCTTTCTGTCCTTAATAAATCCATATGTAGTTTTGAGGATTTAAGTAGTTTTATTGTAATATATATACAATAAATGTAAGAATGTAAGAAATAAGACCTTAGTTAGGAGTTGAGCACACTCATCCATCTCTCATCAATGTGATGGTTTTTTCATGCTCATATTTCAAATGTAGTGGAGTAAAAAGTATACTATTTGTATTGAAAATGTAGTGAAGTGAAAGTCACAAGTACTGAAAATGTTTAATACTTAAGTATAGTACAGATACTTAGTTACTGTCCACCTCCATGTGTGTGTGTGTGTGTGTGTGTGTGTGTGTGTGTGTGTGTGTGTGTGTGTGTGTGTGTGTGTGTGTGTGTGTGTGTGTGTGTGTGTGTGTGTGTGTGTTGAGTAAAATAAATGCAGGTATAAATAAATGCAGGACTAAATAAATGCATAGTATATATAAACTACATACTATTTTACTATAACATAAACTATTTACCACTGCTGTTCACAACCCTTGAATATGAGAACATCCATGTTTTGAATATGTCCTGTTTAACTGTAGATTGTATGGTTCCGTCGTAAATATAACATGCAGAAACTTGCAACTTACAATAAAATATAAGACGCTAAACATCAAGGACTGTGCTGCAATAATGCATAATAATAAAATGGCATTCAAATGCACTTTCTGTTGGCTTTTTTGAGGGAATAAAATACAGAAACACATTTATCGCAACATCTGCCCAAACAACATTGTAAAAGTTGCACATGTAATCAGAAGATAGAAAAGGACTTGCTGCCTGCTGTGTAGCACATTGGCGTATGAAGCCTATTTCTCAACACAAAACCCTAAGGAAATAAAACTCCTGCTTTTATGACCGTCAGTTATATATTTCTGTTCTTAATGTCTGCTCAGAAGACCTATATTGTGCATCTGGCGATGATTAGCATTCATGAAATGGGATTTGTACATGGTTGTTTGGTTAGCTAGCTGCACTGCTTTTTCTGTTGTCATCCAGCTGGTCAGAAAGACGTGGAGTCACTGCACTGGAACATAATATTTGTCCCTTTTAGCAGGTCAGTGTCTCCATGATTAGCCACAGCTAACAGAGAAGATGCTATCAGGCTGCAGGTACAGTGGTTTGGGGGGGGGGGGGGCTCTGACGTTAACACCGCTAGTCGCCCCTGCAGGCTTCCTCTGATAGTGCGGTTGGCCACAACTGGGGAACTGTGGATTAACCTGGCAGTACAGGAGTCTGAAGAATGATCTGATAGTGGAGGCTGTTTTCTGCCCCTAGAGAAATCCAGATGGCAGCCCACACTTTGTGTGTGATTATGGCTGTTTAGTTATCTGAGGGTGCACGGTCTGACACACAGGGTCTGACATAGGCTGATAAAGCACTGCTTGGGCAAGTGCTGCTCTGACTGAACACCTATACTTGTTCAGCACATCTACTGCAGTACTGAAGTAATGTAGAATTTGATAGCAGTCCTAGAATGCAGTCGTTTCTGGAATGTTCCCTAGTCATTGTTATCAATTGTTATCAAATGAATCATGTCAATTATACTTGCTATGATTCACCCCTATTTAGATTATATGCATTTTGTTTTATAGGTTCATGTTCAAAAGAGCCCAAATAAATCTTAAGGATGGGTGTAGTAAAAGACTAAAGACAGATTTCAGAGTAATCTGCAGTAAAGCTAATGTATTCAGTTGTAAAGCTTGTGCCAATTAACTTTGTGTTTTATGTAGCCTACAGCCATTCTCTTTCCAGAAATGGATCAAATTAGTACCTTTGCTCAAGCCTACAGTACAGTGTATGAAACATGCCTGTCTTGCCCCCCTCCCCTCAAATTTCTAAACAAGGCCTTTTATTTTATAAATATAGTTAATGTTTCATGTCAGACAGTTTGGATGTAGAGGCAAAAAATATATGTTTAACATGTAAAAGAACTGCAGCTATCTCAGTCTTTACTGGAGAAGTGTGCTCAGTCTGAAGTTACATTAGCATTGACCGTATGAGTGGAGAAATTGCGATATGTGAAGAGTCTGGGGAGGGAGAGCTCATTAATTGAACAGAAGAGATTATATCATGGAGGAGGAAGGAGATCGGATCAGAGGAGAGGAAGGAGGGAGGGTGAAACATGGAGTGGAAGTGAAGAAATCTGATAAACAGCGCGGCAGAGAGAAATGAACAAGATGTGTTCCGAGGACTCATGCGAAGGTAGAGGACAGGGGGACATCTGGCTCAGTGGCGGCTGATGTGGTTTTGGCATCCAGGCAGCATTCCATATTCAGTTTGAAGACTGGCAGTCCCCTAACCGAACATCAGAAGGATATAATCCCCTTTCATGCTGCTGCTGCCTCTTGTTTCGCGGCAAGATGTTAACCTTTCAGTTTCGACACCATTTGTGCATTTGCCATATTTTGTGTGGACACAGAATGCCCTCTTTGAGCCCATAACTGGGATTCTCTTAGGTCCAGAATAGTCACATTCAGAGTGGGCAAGGCCAAAAACATCCCACAATCACTGTTTTCCAAAACCCTGGGACAATTTAGACTAATCATAAGCCTTTTTGTGGCAAATTTCACAGGAAGTATTCTAAAGCCATGCCCATATATTTGTTTGTTTGTGCAGGGAAAATGGAGCAATGCTTTCAGCATGTGGTGAAAAACTAGCCAGCTCTTGGCACTAGGGGCTGTTTTTTTTTCCTAAAGTGCACTAGAAGTTGAAACACGTGGTGCACAAGGCACTCAATTGGAACGGGTGTTCTATTTGCCCATAGCAATAGCACTGCTCATTAAATTTTAACCAGACACCTCTATATTTTTCCCTCAGATTTTAGGTATCTCACCAACATCTGAAAATATGGTACAAAAAGCTGAAGGCTGAGGTGCTGCTGGCAACACTTTTAGGATGTTTTTAAGGACAAATTACAGACAAAATAGTCTGTCTTTTTTTTAAAAACAACTAATGATTTCAACATGAAGACTGAAAAACAGAAATTGAACATTTGGTACATGGGGCTGGACAAGGTCAAAGACAACTCAGCAAACAGTAAACTGCAGTGATGAGAGTGGCTGTTTTATGCTGACCTGATCAATAGTCTTTAGCTATCAATGCTGAAGTATGAGTCATTCCATGTGTAATTCAAGCATCCAGCGTGGGATTCGATGTATAACTTTGCTACTTGTCTTGGTTATTGAACATCTTATTATCCTTATTGTCACTATTCATTCTCATCTGATATACTGTCATAACTATGTGCTTATAGCCGTTTAGGCATCTATTAAGATCTCCTTGAGCTTAGGTGTATACCATTGTGCTATTGAAGCCTGGCTAGACTGTATAAGTTTGTAGAGACTGATAAGGCTGTATTAAAATTAGAGGTTAAGGCCTTCATGGGAATGCAGAGCGGTTATGAGGTTTTCGGTGTGTTGCCCCCCTAATGAGAGTGTGAATGTAGTTGCAGGTTTGCTGGTGTTGTTCTACCAGGTGCACTGCTGTGGTGACTGATTCCTTGGCTTATATCCCCAGTTTTATGTTGTGAGTTCCTGATGACTAGGAATATGCACCCCATTTATTACCTTTGCAGCTGAAGTTGTATTTACCTTCCCTGTAAGTCATTTTGGTCGGCAAAAGTCATTTATGCCAGCACCATGCAGATTAAAAGGTGCCTCTCTTTGTACCTCCAACTCCCCGGTATCGCAGTGGAGTGTCAAGTAGCGAAAGTGAGTCCTGTGCAAGTTTCCACGCCAAGGTTGAATTTTTCCCTTTGATCAAATGCAGATGAAAGGCTTTGTGCCTGTGACATGGAAGCCCATATTTTAATCCAGCAGTCACAGCTGATGAGCATGGAGGGGGGGGGGGGCGGGCTGAGGGAGGGTAGGAGGGGACCCTCGGGAGAAACACACTCATGTCACACTGGAGAAGGCAAATTGAGTCGTACAAAGCAAGCCATCATTCAGTAAGGCGCAGGGCAAAGCAATCAGTACCAGAAGGTCATCGGTCACCATGACTGGAACATGTAAGCTGTAGCAATGGCTTTTATCCTGTAAAAGTTAAAGGATGTGGATCAGATAGTGCAGGAATAGGACTAGCCCTGAGCTCAGTTTAAGACATTTTTGGATGGCAACAGCTTCATTATTTGGGTATGATAAATTCATTTGCACTCATATATTTAGGAGCTTTCATATGAAGCAACTTACAAATGAGTCACAGTAGGCAGTACAAATTATTCATAGTGCCTTTGTGAGTTGAACATGGTGAGTGAAATTAATTGGTGGTTTCGATCCTCAGTTGAGTGAGAAAGCTGACGGTCATACATTTTTAAGAATTCTTAACCATTCAAAATATGTTAACAGTCTATGTACAAAAGACTTACTTCTTCGTTAAAGTGTAACAGTTAAATACCAGTAAATTGCCTGATATACTGTAAGAAGACAAACAATTAATGTTTCAAGTCAGATGCCGTAGTATTTTGGTAAATTTTTCTTAGAATGGTTCCTTAAAATCGTTTTAAAAAGTATTCTGACCATTATGCATATGAGATCATGCTGAAAGTTTACAGTTTGCTATTGGAGGTGTAGCACTGATTGTCATCACTAAAACTCATAGCTGTGTTTAGTGGTAATGTTTGGTAATTGTAGCATTTCCATAAGCAGTCCATCTGTTACAGTCAGTGACCTGGCCAATACCAGTAATTTACTAATTCCAGTTCAAATAAAAGGATCATAAAGATCACAATGATCAATGCAGGGAAATCTACCTCATAATAGCATTACAGTGGGGGTATATCTGGCTCTTAAAATAATCAACCTTAGAATGGGGCATAGACAAATGTGGAAAGGCAAGAACAGCATCAACACAAAGAATCAGATCACTTTGATTAGTTTGTGAACATCATTGTACACATGACTATCATTGTGCATGCATCATCATCCTTTCCCATCAAAAGAAATGAGGCTCTTTGTGGGAGTTATTTCATATAATACTGTTCATTTCTTTTCTTCTTTTTCTTTTTGCCAGAAAAAGACTTTAATCATGAGGTTAATGTGTTCCACTCATATGTAATTTAAAGTCAAGGAGACTGGTAGGTGCAGGGAGTGGTAGGTAAATGTATTTGGGTGTGCACGAAGAGAGGACTTTGTGCCAATGTACAGAATTAGCAGTCTCTGGTTCTCCAACCCTAGATGACAAGGCTTAGAAGCCCCAGCACATTTCCACCCTGTTTCCATGGGGAAGGGGACTGCTCAGAGACGGCTTTGCTGCCCTTTTCACGGAGCCCAGGAGAGGGTGGTGCTGCCGTGATAGGAGTCCTTGCAAAGAGCCTTCTTTTTCTGAGAGGTAATTAACAGACTGAGAGCTCCCAGGCTGGATTAAGTCGAACTCTCAGAACCAGAAAAGACCTCTCTTTCTCTCTTTGTTTCTCGCCCAGCCCCTCTTTCCTTTTTTCAACCCACATTTGCTGCCACGATTCCCTTTGTTTTCTCACAGCCGGCATATTTCCCCCCTGCATGTGTCTTACATAAACGTGCCTCCGGATGATTGGCTCTTTTTCCCCCCCTGTTAAGTCTCCCTCAGAAAACCCACGGACCTTACCATCAAGGCCATCACGTGTCATAGATGTACTCTTGAATGTGCTCGCTGCGTGTAGCCTTGGGCTTTACCCAGCTCCAAATGGTCTGTCTGTGGCAGGGTGTCTCTCTGGATGTGGCAACTTAAAAGATTAGCATATGCATTGGAGGTGGCATCTCGAGTGCCTCATGTACATTACATCTAATGAGACTGCCCCCCTCCCCCGCCCCCCCCCACCCCCCCGGAACACCCAGCCTCCGCTGCCCCTTAGCAGGATGAGTCAATAATGACTTCCTCCTCCACTCCACGACACAGACCGATGATTCTTCCCCTTTTCTGATGACACGTTTGAACATTGACCATTTACGTGTTTAGCCCTTATTTACAAACATATAAAGGGTATTATATAATTCATCACATCCCCATATTATGTAGTTGGCTAATGTCCACTGTTTTGTGCTTACTATAGACTGCACTTGCTATGGTGCCTTCAGTGAGCTAGATAAGTGTAGGTAGGGCTTCACGCCCCCATAGGGTCTCCCCACCTGTTCTCCTGACACTGAAATCTGTCATTCATGCCTTCACAGTCACTCCTGGCTTCCACTGTAATCCACTTGTGCTGTTGTGCTTCCTGAGTACTGCCTTGTGCTGGATTAAAAATGACCCTCCAGCTCCATTGTTGCCTCTGCTGTTGGGAGAGCAGTTCCAGTCTCTGTGTGTTTTATGTCTGGTCTAGGGGGATTTAGAGAGTGGCATACTGTTGTCTTTCATGATGTTGTGCTAAAAAAAAATTTTTGCCCATGATGCGAGACAAAACACTGGGCTTTTAAGTCTGCGGGTGTTGATGGACTGAGACATCCAAAACGTATTGCTAAAAAAAGGCCTGAATATCTTTTCCTTACAGTGAGTACATACACTTGAATCTTTGTGTCCCTCATCGTGGTTGGAGATTGTTCAGTTGAAACTCGTTTTCTTTTCCTTTTTTGGTGTTCTACTTCTACTTTGCATAACATTGGTTTAAGTCTAAAGCACTGTTTATGCAAATCACACAGCCCGGTGCTCCTCCAAGTCATCTAACTGTAGGCAAGACAACATTAAGAGACTGCATTTGCATCCGGGGGAAATGTTAAGGCTGCCGCCGTTTGATATTTGTTTTTATTTATTTATTTATTTATTTATTTATTTATTTATTTATTTATTTATTTATTTATTTATTTATTTATTTATTTATTTATTTTTATTTTTTTGGTTAGGGGAAAGTACTGAAGCACATTAATGAAATGGCTCTTGCCTGAGGAGCTGTGTTCATGAGGAGCACAAGTGTCTGATATCTACTGCATGCAATTTGGGAAGGCAGCCAGACCACTGCTATAACAGCCATTTTATACTGGACACATTAATCATGTCACAGACTCACAAACTCACATTCAATTTTTTGAAGGTGTAGGTGAGTGATGAAATATCAGCATGTCCAGTGGATACTACAGCTTTGCAAATAAAACCCTGTAAACCTATCTGTATATCGTTTATCAGCACAGATTGAGACGTGATGCTTTGGTGTTGAATGGATTACACAGCTGCCCCTGCAAATAGTATTGAGTGTGTGCATGTGTGTGCGTGTGTGCGTGTGCACGCGTGTGTGTGTGTGTGTGTGTATGTGTGTGTGTGCATGTGTGTGTGTGCATGTGTGTGTACGTGCTTGTACATGGGTAAATGCGTTTGTATTGTTATGTAGGGATATGCTATTTATGCATTCATAAAGTCCTTGACAAATGTGTTCATGCAGAAGTGCCATATCCAGAGCTCCAGACAGTTGCCAGTGAGTTCATCTGTAGCCTGTTTTCCAGTGGTGCTGTCGCCATTTCTCCCTTTTCTCCAGTTGCAGCTACTAATGTTGCAGTGTGCTGCTGTGTTTTGCTGCTGAACCACCCCCACTCCCAGCCCTTCCCCCTCACTTTACATATCAGATCTTCTACAGCAGCTAGGAGAGATGAGTTTTGAAGAGAGACAATGAAAAGACTCTTTCTATCGCTTTCCTTCCTTCCCTCCCTCCATTGCTTTCCTTTTTTCCCTCTTTCTTCTTCCGTCTTTCTTTTACTCGATTTCTCATGTTTTTTTTGTTCACTCTGTCTCTCTCTTTCTCTCTTTCTCTGTCTTCCTCTCTGTCTCTCTGTTTCTCCCACGCTTGATGCAAGCTGAGTTGAATCATAGGAGTGAGTGGGTGGGAATGTGAAGACACATTCTGACGTATCCCATGCGGACAGGAGGACAGGAGGATGCTGCCTCCGGCGAATTTCACTGACAGTTTTTTTTTCCTCCACTCTTTTTTTTCTCTTCTTTTTTTTCTGCTGCCTTTTTTTTCCTCCTCATTTTAATTTGGTCCTCTGATGTATAATGTATTTTGGGCTGCCCGCGTGACATCATCAGTTCATCATCAGCCTCCTTCTAATTGTCATCAGTTCAGCCTCCTTTCCAGTTGTTACACGATTTTGATTCTAAACCCGATGCGCGACATCCGTCGATGACGGGGTAGGCTGTAAAAAAAAGACCGCCAAGGGGTCACACTGTGAATAAGAAAGGCAGTGCGTTTCTTTTCTCTTGCCTGTAGTAATACCTATGCATCAGTGGCGGACATACAGCACTGTGCCGAAGGGAGTTATAATCCTCGGCACCGCACATTCAGCAGTTTAATCACCACTGCCCGCCTTTTGTCAGCGCCAGGCACCTGTTCTAGTAAGTGCTGTGGAGGAGCATGTGCTCTTGATGAAGCACTTGTTCAGATGCCATTTATATGCAATGACTCAAAAACTGGGTCACTGTAAATAATCAGGGAAAGCCCCTACAGGCAGATAGGGAATATTGTTTGGATTTTTGAGGAACCCAGTGGGCACACAAAGTGCTCACATTTCATGACAGTCTCATTTTTCTTTCTGCGATGCACTCACAAAGAGTGTCCTCATTACAATCCCGGACGCTAAACTGAGTTTTTAGAGGCGTCTCAGCTCTCCCCCTTTTTTAATTTAATCACCAATTAAATCTCCTGTCACTAAGCTGTGCACCCTCCTACTGCCTGTCAGAGGTTCTTCCGGCCTGCCCCTGCTGTATCGCCATGGGAGCACAGTGGCAGCACTGCTGCCCTCCTCCTCATACACACAGCATGCTGCATCACCAGCCTGAAAAAAAGAGGGATAAACAAAAGGAGGACGAGTGGAGCCGTCGGAGGGAAGGAGGCACTGCAGCAGCATGGCGTCCCCTCGTTTCTCTCACTGCAGTGGATACTGGAGCTGTCAGAGGAGGGGGGACGTGCCCATAGACATAGACATAGACACACACACACACACACACACACACACACACACACACACACACACACACACACACACACACACACACACACACACACACACACAAACACAGGGGTTAGTGTAACTGTCTGTAGTTTGATCGTCACACGCTGCACACAAATAGCATCACTTCCTCCCCCACTTTGCCCTTTCCTACTCTCCCTATCCCAGCGCCTGAGTAACTGTGAGCCTGCTGAGACCTCCTCACTCTTTGTGCAGGAGGTACGTGGGTTTTTCCTGGGTAACTGTTGTCAGACTCTGCCATTTATTCAGACTCAACTGTATTGATGTATGGGTCTATTTTTTACCCCATTCCATGTGAGGACTGAGCCCTATAACCAGACCTAAATTCATATCGTAAATAGGCTCTGGCCTTGTTCTATTCAGGACCATGTCATGCAGTGGGGTTGATATTGGGTTCATTTTGAAACCACAGAGTCATGCTTTAACCAGTCAATACTAACCAGTATGGGTTTCCTACAATTTCTGTACCAGTAATATTCAAGCTGCTATGTAAGGCTTTTCAGAAACTTCACCATAAGTAAGGTAAGGCAAGGCAAATTAATTATTGCCAAGTTAATTAGTTTATTCACACAGGCATTTCAGAGCAATTCAGTGACAACATATAAAAACAAATATAAACAAATATAAAATATATAAATAAAAAGGTAAATAATAGAAGAACCACATTTGACACTGGAGTTATCCAGAGTCAGCTGACAGATGACTTTGCGTTTATGGTTGATGCCAAAGCTGTGGCCCGCATGAACTGAGCACTGTTGCCCTCTTTTATCTGTCTTTTCTCAATTGGCACAGAGCGTTTTTAAATATCTAACAAGTAAAAAAACTAAGGGTATCTAATTATGGTGATAAAAATCCAGGCCTAAAGTGTGGCCTTGAGTGTGACTCTTTCACATGTTGCCAGCTTTGAGTATTTCTAAAGCTGAAATTTGCTGGTGCTGTTTCATAAGTTACAGTAGTGTTACACCAGCCTTGTTTGGTCCAGTTTGGACCAAAATAGCAGGTGTGAAAGGGGGCCGTGGACCCCAAACAATATTTGGTCCAACCTACGTGCCAGTCCAGATCAAACGGAGCCATACTTGGGATCGTCGGCAATGTGAAGATGCTTTATCCAAAAATGAAAACTGAGACAGCATCTTTTGTACAGTAACTACCTTATTGTACATATTGTGACTACCTTTAGCACTTTCGCTGTTGTTGTAAGTACTCTTCATAAGTCTTCAGCTTCATTATCTTTCCTATTCACTAATAGGGAGGCTACTCACAATGGCCAATAGTTTCAATGCAATAGCAGGCTATAATCTCAGTAAAACCTGACCTTGGAGCAATCGACAGATAAATCTAGGACAGTGAAGACCTTCTGTCAGTGTTGTATAGCATTCCAGCAATACACCCACCAAGTGTGAAGATTGGTGAGATATACAAAAAACAGAGGAACACAGATGTCTTGTTTTGTAGAGAGATGTACTAATATACTTATTTGTATCTAAGCTATGTATGTAAGCTATTAAGTCTTACAACACTTGATATGATATTGATAGATAGATAGACTGATAGATTTGGGTTTGCCATGCCCTGTTTTGAGTGTCGAAAATCTATTGGGTTTTGACAGTTTTGATGAAAGCTTGGATAGCAATTGTGCAAGGTGTCATATCCAGAGTTGTTTCTATGTAATTTTTGTAAAGCAGGGGTGTGCTATTTGTGTGTGTGTGTGTGTGTGTGCCTGTGTGTGTGTCTGTGAGTGTGTGTGTGTGTGTGTGCATTCGCACGTGTGCTTGTATGTTTGTTAACCCATACTAACAATCTGTACCCCAACACACAGCTTGAACTGATTGATTGGACGTAAGTAACAGATTGGCTGCTGTGGCGCCACCTCAGGCATCCACTGATTGGAGGAATGGGCCTTGCCACACGCACACAAGCTTCCTCATCAGTCTCTCATCCTCCCTCTTCAAACAGGCCGGTAATCAAGGCCGACTAGCACCGTAGCTACGTGAGGCCCACACGCCTTTCACTCATGTGTTCAGTTGTTGAACCTCACATGCAGTAAGAGTGTGTGGGTGGACAGAGTGACATGTATGACCACAACAGACATGCTTGTTGACCGTATGTGAATTGGTGTATTTCTAGGGCAATGGGTGTATTGCTAGCTTACTGGGAGGGAAAACAGGCTCCTCCCCCCACCACACACACAAACACACATGCACAAACAAAGAAGTACACAGCCACCCACCCTCCCTAGACACATACATAAATGCACACACACTACACATCCGATCATATCCTGGGGGTTGTTGGTTGCTATGCATGAGAAGGCCCTGAGGCTGGTAACCATTTGTTAGGCCAGCAAAATATAATCAATGTAGTCAGACCTGAAGTGGCACCATCAGTCAGTTTATATTGATGCATCATTGCAACACCAGCAGTTGTGCTTTATTGCTTGTCATAATTATCCACATCACCTGATAACTGTGGGTCCACTTTTTCTCTGTGTTTTTTTTTTTTTTAAGTTAGCCAAGAAGTCATCATCATCATCTTAAGCATTTACTGCTAGTAGCGTCTCTCAAGCTGAGTTTGCCCTTTTTTTAATGAGCCCAACATTACCCCCACCCCCCGATAAAATATTCAGCACTGCCCTCCTTTCCTTTGGGTCTGGCGTTACTATTCACTGAGTCAGCAGCGCTCATCCTCAGATGCAGCGGGAGCAGTGAGGCTGCCATAGGTTTAGGGGAAAGAACCTCAAAGATGGCAAAATCAATGCGGAATAAAGATGAAAGCCCTGACACACAAAGCACACAACCAACAGCCAAGCCTCTGTGAATTAACACCGTAGCCAGGCTTACTGGAGCGGGGTGACACAGGATTGAGGGAGGGATACCCCCACCATGTTCATGTCTGTGTGTTGCTCTCAGCCAAACTGTAACTCAGTTTTTCTTTTTTTTTCCTTTCCTCTGGTGCTCCATTGAGAGAGCCTTGTCAGTTTGAATTAGCACATCTGTGCAAATCCCCAACAACCTCTCTGAAATACATTTAAAGCAACAGAGAACTCGATGAAGCTGTTTATTTGATTACATTGAGAACCATTTATATTGGAAACCAGGTAAATATTATAGATTTACAAACCTATGTCCCCCTAAATGTACTCTACAGTAGCTGTTTTACAGATGTATTATCAGAAATAATAACTGCTGGAAGGTAGATTTAAAATACAGTAAAGCAGGTGATTTAAAGTGTGATTTAAAAAGCAATTCCATTCACTATTTAGTTGATTATTGTTTATTATATCAATTTATATCATGAATCCTTGTGGCAAAGCTGTTTCTAAAGACATGTTAAGTTTGTGTGTACTATGTGTGTGTGTGTGTGTGTGTGTGTGTGTGTGTGTGTGTGTGTGTGTGTGTGTGTGTGTGTGTGTGTGTGTGTGTGTGTGTGTGTGTGTGTGTGTGTGTGTGTGTGTGTGTGTGTGTGTGTGTGTGTACTATGTGTGTGTGTGTGTGTGTGTGTGTGTGTGTGTGTATGTGTGTATTTATTTTCTGTGCTTTATTACTTCACGTGAGATTGTGCCTCATATGCAGTGGACCACGAACAACAAGTATGCTTCCTCATCTCGTCCATTTAGTGCACAGGCTGGCTAGTATGGCCCTGTTTTCAGTTGGCCATATCGAAAGGAGACACACGCAAGCTGTTGCCGAGATGGAACATAAATGTTTTCTTGCAAGGTTGCTGCTATTTTTGAAAAAGCCATCTGTTTCTATGGTGGCGACCCAATCCCACCCCCCGCCCCCATGCCCATTCCCTTGCCCACCAGTGGCCTTTATTTTCTGAAGCATAATCTATTAGCACCACACTGGGCATGTTCTGTATCCAGCTCACACCCAAGCCATGTCTCTGCCTGTCAGTACTGTGGTCTGTATCTGGTGCGTACGACAGTGCTGCTGTCGGCTTCCTGTTTCAACGAATGTCGTCTTCGGTTCGTGCAGCAGATTCATATTCGCGCCTTCGCTCTGGAGCCGTGTGTGCTTCAGCTGAGAGGGAGATTGCAGTGTGCGGTCACCATCGCGTCACACTCAGGGCTATTTTAGAGGCAGCGAAAGCATCTGCAAGCGCTCGAGCACAGCGATGTGAAAAACCCTCGTCACAGAGCCCTTCTCAAATATGACAGTGAGCACAGCAAGCCCTCTGGTTTTTACTGCACTGTGGATGACCGCATTATTGACTTCTGGATGACAGAGTTTTGATTCTAACATATGGACTGAAGAAATTTAAATGTGGATTTATCGGTACGCTAATCCACTGTTGTCCACCGATGTCTGAGTTCATTGGAGAAAGACAGATGTCAGAGACAAATCAATGCACAAATACATGTGCCTGTTCATTTATGGTGAGGAATGAATGTTGACTTCTCTTACTAATACTGTGTTCAACATAATGCAGTTATAAGTGTAGTAAAATCCATATTTGCTTAATTGGGATGAGGAGCACTTCAGAAAATCAACATAACTGGCATTTCACCTGCGAGGCAATGTCCTTGGTAATGTATTGAATGGGCTTAGATATTCAGTCCTTAATAGGTCTAAGGCCACAGTTATTTGTTATTGGTCCATGATTGCACTGTGGAATTTGAAACATTTTGATAGTGTTCTATTATTGCAGATGAAAAAGGGCTACAAAACCAAGACCAGTCATATGTGTGGACACAATAGCGGCATGCATGCTTCTAGTGGCATGTAATAAATTTCAGAATGCAATAACATTTGACTGCTTTCCTTGGACCAAGGCAGCCTATCTGACTGGAGTACAAGCCAAATTCCCGCGGGGAAGGATGCACATGAAAATCAGATCAAACTGACAGCCAAAGCCTCTTACCGCTTCTTTGCTGCCTGTTACACACACACACACACCCACCCACACACACACACACACACACACACACACACACACACACACACACACACACACACACACACACACACACACGCAAAAACATGCATGCACGCACACACACACACACACACCAAAGAGGGAGACAGACAGAGCAAGAGTGAGAGAAGGTATCTATTCAAAACTGGTTTATTTCAGGGTTTTCAGGCAGCCTGAAAACAAAGACTCTTTTGAGTCTCTGAGATGCACAATATGCATGGATTGGATTCCAGGACTCAGAGAGGACATAAAAGGGTATCTCTGTCTCCAACCAATTATGCAAAGCTTGATTGAAGACTTCCAGTGTCTCAAGGTACATCTTCGTCCCTTATTTTTGATACCATAGATTGGCAGTACTTAAATGTCTTCTTTTCTATTTAATTACATTTTATTACATTTAATTTACATTTATTAAAGGTTAACAGTCATTAGTCAACAGTCAACAGTTATTAGTTTAGGGATATAAGACCCCTTTTAAAATGCCATCTACTTTATGTTTTAGATGATCTTCCCTCTTCACAATCATTGTGTGACAGGGTACCAAATGTAATTTTTTGAAAGATAGCATGCTTATTAAAATTAGCAGTATTGAAAGTCTCACCAGAGCATGTGCTAATTATTGGATTAATTTCTTTTTCTCCCTGAGGTTAATTGATTGTGCTCAGGCTGCTTATAATTGTTAAAATGGGAAATTGAGTTATGCAGGTGGAGAGTAAGAGGGGCCCAGTGGGGCCAGTGGGCCTTGCGTCAGTCACAAGGGGGAAAAGCCACTAGCAGATGGACACTTTTTCAAAATATGGCAACTAAAATAGCGCAGGTCAGTTTTTGATCACTTTTGTTCATCATTGCTTGTTCTGCCTATTTTTGTTATAATTCATCATACAAGGCTATATCTAGACGAGGTAGCTGCTAAAAAATTGTGCTAATGCCTCAGGCTTTGTTTTGGATGAACCTCTTAGGTATTTTTGTGAATTATTTAATGCAGCTTGGCAGCTCATTGTGGTCTTTATTTTAGGGGAAAGTACAAATCAGCTTTTTAAATGTTTTTTTTTTATTTTTTTTATCACAACCTTTGATATCCCAGCATCTTTTAAACATCTCTTTCAAGCTTTCCCAGAAGCTCTGAAGCTCAGCTGGATTCTTGGAAGCCACAAAAATATATTTAAATTTGTAAATATAGTTTGAATGACTAAAATTGTCTCTGTATAAAAGGAGTGGCAATGCTTAGTGTTGTGTAAGTGTTGAATCATTAAAGCTGTCTGTGTATTAGGGGAATCATAATTCCTAGTATTGCAGGGGTGGTGTAGTTCTGTTTCATTGCTATCAGGAGAAATATATTAACACCTGACAACAAGCTACTTAGATTACAATCAAACCCTTGAGAGTCTTAAAATCGCAAAATGCTGTCACTATACTCACCCAATGTGCTTTGTGGAAAACTACAGCACTATTCTATACAAAAATGTTACTGTAAATGCAAATAGCCAGAATCCATGTGCTTAGATTAGGTTGTACTGACAACAAAATAGCTTCTGCACACATAAAGCAGGGAAACCTTGTAAGCAGAAATGTGGATGTCTGATCAAAGTCATCATCCTGTCAGTCTAGCACTGTACTGTAGGTAATTTCTGTGACAGATCACTGTGATAATGTATAAAAATAGAGTGAACATTTGTTCAGATGCTGCAGCAGTGTCAATCTCTTCCCACACACATGTGTCCTTTGGAGTCTGTCTCTGTCTTTGTTCCTTAATCAAGAAGCCCTTTGCAAACTACTAAAGCTCCATATCTTACAGCTCACTAATGTATTATATATATATATGTATTTCATAATCTAGCAGTATAAAACTCATTTATTTCAACTGACTCTAAACATCATTGACTTCCATATGCTGTCTTAGCCCTAAGACATTAATGTAAGAAAAGTCTTTCCTGATCAGCTAATACTTTCTAATTTTAAATTAGACAGCATTTGAGTAATGATCAGAGCAGTGTTTGGTTTGGACTAGTGTTCCCAATCCTGGGAAGATGATTAGACCAGTGTTTGGTTTGGCACAATGTTCCCAGGGCCCTAAACCATACCCATTGTCCAGAGCCTAGGGGAACACAGTGAACATAGGGGAACCTTTCTAGATCTGGGGAACATAGTGTTCTAGGAACATAGAATCCTAGAACTGGGAAATGTAGGTGCCTGAGAACATAGGACCCTTTATCTGGTCAAGCTGATATTCTTTACCACATAAATCTGGGGAACATAGGGCCCTGATAACATAGGGCTGGCCTTGGTGGGATCTCTATGCCAACAGCATGCCTCACTGTGGCCATGCGGTGCCCTAAAGAAGGCCAATATGGTCCAAACATGTAGGCCATTTTGGTTAGAAACAGTTTTCAATGCTTGCAATAAAGGATTTCTATTGATATTTATTTACAGTGAGAGTGTGCCTATAACTCGCAACTGATTGCAAATTAATAACTGATAACCTGTTGAAAATGAATATCGCCATGAGTCTCCTAGTTGTTGTTTTGCTTAGCCTCTTTGTTTGTTGGACACCTGGTGTCTGGACGTCAGGAACCACAGCATGCATTCTATAAAAACCCTCCAGTGTTATACAGGAAAAGAAGCTGTTTTTTAAAAAGGTAAAACTTCAATATTGTTGCGACAACAAATATCTAGAACTTTGTTATGCTGCGTAAGCAACTAGGTTATGTTTTTTACAGTATTTCCCTTATGGTGGATCTGCAGATCGCTCTGTGAGATAATGGAAAGTGTTCAACATGCGTAACCTAATCTTTTGGGGTACCTCATCTTGCTTTAAGATGTTGTCTTAGCATAGGTACAATCGTATCTGTGACAATGTACATATACAGTTTATGTCTCCTACCAAACAATCTCCAGAGTTATTTACGACAAACTTGTTCCATATAGCCATATAGCTCTTACCCAAAAATGCTAAAATGCATATGTAATATTCATCAACGGTCACTGTGATGATAGAAAAGTTGTCCGTGATTTGGCTCATGTCAGGTGTACCTTGTATGTATCTCTCTATCTCTCTCTCTCTCATGTTTATTTTTACTCTATCAATTTACCTATCACTTTCTCTCTCCCATTGTTCCATCTGTACTGCTTTCCCTATGAAGTGACCCTTTTCCCACAGAGACTAATTACTCACTCAGCGCAATTCTTCTCATTAATACTTATAAAACAGACAGATGGATATTTCTTATGCAAGAATGTGGTAATTAATTAAACATGTAGTTGTTCTTTTTTTCAATGAGTGCACCAATTGAGGCAGCTCATCCAACAGTTTTGGATGGTGTGAAACCATTAGACATCTTGTATATTTCAAAAACAGTGGTAGACATCAGATGGTCTGATTGCTTTTCTGCATTGCATTAAATTGGACTATATCTTAAGATAGTGTGTAGGCCTAACATGTAGACATGATGGTTGTCCCTGAAGCCACATCGGGCTGGATTGGCATGCATGCATGTGAATTTTAATGAATGCAGATGGATTGTGTAGGTTGCAACAGAAACTAATGGGCTCCCCTCTAAGAGAGGACACAGATTCGTCACATCATGTCAGGAGATCCATCACCATTAGCGTGACTCCCTGACAGGTGTTGGCTTTCATTAAGGCAGAAAAATATACAGACCACCGAGGAAGCAGTCAAATCAAGAGCCCTTCCTGATCAGTGATCTGATCGGTTGCTCTAACTCACTGCCTTCAGAAGGAAATCTCCTTAAGACGTGTTTTTTAGTACTGCTGAGCTTGAGTTATACTTTTGATATAGCCTTTTGCTATTAGATGTGTTTAATTAGCTTTTTGTTCATTTGTGTTTAGTTCAGTTTTAGCTCTGCTTTTTAGTTTGTTTTAGATTTAGTTAATTTAGTTTAATTTAGTTAAATTACCAGTGCTCTGTAAGTGTTGTCTAATTACGCATCCAAGTGTTTATATGAGAAAATGGTCCTACGGATTTCCATATCGACATCATTTGTCCTGTTTAGTCACTGTGTTGAGTAAAACAAATGGGCAAGTTAATGGAGAAATCTTCATGTTAGCTTTGATCTGTTGGCTTTCTTGTCCATTGTAAACCCTAATATAGAACAGGCAAAGCTATATAGGGGCCTCCAAACAGAGATCCCACGCCCACAGGAGTTCATTGTATTGGTGGCTGCACCTTGTTAGCTGCTCTAGCACTGGCCAACCTGTCAGCTGACTGTATGCTAAGCCACCCCTAGAGAGGGCATGGCAGAGACTCATGGCACAGGCTGACAAAGTCGCGCAGTTCCACTCCCGTAAATTAACATTGCGAGCTCCCCCCTTCTTCTTCTTCTTCTTCTTCTTCTGTGCCAGAATAGTAAACAAGGTGTTCTGCCATCAACTCTTTTGTATCGTACTCTTGGTATCACTTCTCATGGTACTGTAACTCTGCGACACACTGAGGTTGGCTAGATCAGTGGAGTGGTGTTTAAATTTTCATCCCGTGTGGTGTGTGGGTTGGGGGGTGGGACCAAGCAGAATTTCACCTCCCATTAGGTAGCAGTGAGTTAACCTGGTAACCAGACCCTCGTACTTCATTTTTTATTGGGTGGTTGCCAGGGTGATGGATTGCTTCCTTGAGGTGATGATTTCTTCCCGGAGGTGTGGACTGCTTAAGTTTAAACAATCGGGAATGTCTGGTCGTCACGTATGCAATTAGCCTACCTATGCACTACAATTCAAATGTAGCACACAAGTCAATGTCATCGCTCATGAACACTCCCTCTGTTCGCTGATGTTGGCTCGGACTCACTTGGTCCGAATACATGAATGTCACGAAGGGCAGGTTTATAGGCTGCTGTAGCAAGTGTGAATGTGAAGTACGAGGGCTGGTTATAGGATGCAGGTGATGTGATGGTTGAGTTATGAGATCTTGCTCTCTTTCACCTCTCCTCTGCTCCTTCTCTCAATCACACGCTTTTCCTGTGTCTATGTGCATCTGTTTGTGTGTTGTAATGTGAGTGTGTGTTCGTGTGCATGTGTGACTGTGTGTGTATGTCTGTTTGTGTATGTGTGTGTGTGTGTGTGTGTGTGTGTGTGTGTGTGTGTGTGTGTTTGTCTTAGAAAGTGATCAGAGTGGTGGCAATCTGAGCAGACGAAGCCCCCTGTACCATTACCATGCCACAGCAACTAATAATAGCTTCGATAATAACAGGGTCTGCTCTCTCTCTCTCTCTCTCTCTCTCTCTCTCTCTCTCCTCTCTCTCTCTCTCTCTCTCTCTCTGTCTCTCTCTCTGTCTCTCTCTCTCTCTCTATCTATCTCTCTCTGTAATTCACTCACACTCTCGCCGTTTCCTGTTGAGATCACTTCCTGTGTAGTGACCAAATTAGCATAGCTGAAAGAGCCCTTGCTGTCTGCAATTATTTTGATTGGGCTATGCAACAAGATGAATGGACGGATGCATGTGCTCTTTTGAAGCTGTTGTTTCTTGTAAGGAGCAGAGAGCGTGTGCAAAAAAAAAGACCAGGATCGTGAAGAGCGCAGGGGTGAAGTATATCGCACTGCTGAGCTCCTAAGCCGCGGGCTTTCAGTGAGAGGGGGAAAGCCTCGGGGAAGATGTGATTCAAAGAGTACTTCTTTCAAGACTCTACCACTGGAGGTGATGCTGCTAAGGAGCTGGTGGCAGCATGCACAGATGAGCTCCCCCTCGGTTTGTGGGGGACTCTGTATTAAAAACAGAACTGCTTGCAAACACTAATCATAAATGATTGGGAGATTGCAGGTTAATATTGAATATATGAATATTTTAAAAAGGCCATCTAATAGGCACAGCTACTAGCAGGTACAATGGCAAATGTTCATGTAATATACTACAGTATAAATGGGCTTAAAAATACTCCATTTAGAGAGCGTTTTTAGATGATTAGAACGAAAAGGGTCTTGTCCCCCATTCATGATTTAAATTCTTTTTACCTATTTGTGTAATCATTTATATATTTATATCTTTTTGTTATTTTTGTCTTTTTTTTTTGTTACTAGTTCACTCTTAGTGCTTTGATTATCGACATAAAACAAACCTAACCATTTTAAGTATTTGATAAATCCATCAATTATAGTGGTTGGCATGTACATGTGCTTCCATAGAGGTTAAACATAGTGGGTCTTTGATGAAAGACCTGTTGATGGTGATCATGTCCTGTTTTCTCTCCCTTCCTCTCTCCCTCCAGCAGCAGCTGCCTAATCTCCAGTTTGGACGTTCCCGATCGATGCCCTTAGCCCGCCTTCTCCCTCTGCCCCCGCGACCATCATGAAAGGGCTGTCCAGCAGCCGCAGCCACCATCACGTGATGGCCTGCGAGCCCTCGTACGACGTCATGGGCTACCACGCCGAGCGCAGCAAGCCATACCTCATCAGCCAGGTGGACGCACCTCACCCCGCCGACCACCCTTACTATGCCCAGCGCAGCATCACCTCCTCCCCCTACCAGCCCGACTGTGTGGTGCCTTACGGGACCTTCCCCCGCCGCCACTACAGCTCCCACCACGAGCTGAAGGACGAGTGTGCGCTGGTCCCTTACACCGGAGGTGGCTGCGGCTCGGCGGGGGGCTTGGTCAAGGGCAACCGGCTGCCCGTCAACCTGCTGGACCAGTTTGAGCGGCAGCTGCCGGCCGTGGCATCGCGGGACGGCTACCACACGCTGCAGTACAAGCGCACGGCGGCACTGGAGCAGCGCAGCGACAGCCCCGGCCGCATCCGACACCTGGTGCACTCGGTGCAGAAGCTCTTCACCAAGTCGCACTCACTGGAGGGCCCCCATCACGTGCACCACCACCACTCTAAGGGCAGCGTGAACGGCGGCGGTGGGGGCAGCTGCAAGGTCAGTCCGGACAGCGAGACGCCGACCCTGCGGCAGCGCAAGCGCAGCAAGAGCCGGGAGCGCTGCAAGTCAGCCGAGCCGAAGAACCGCTCCACGCCCGTCCCGGCCTCTGGCTACTGGAGCTCGGACGACAACCTGGAGCGGGACGTCTGCCTGTACCGCAGCCCCACGGTGCCCACGGCCGGTGTCATGACGATGGGCCGGCACCCGGACAAATCGCAGTCGCAGTACTTCCTGGAGGCCTACAACACCATCAGCGAACACACGCTGAAGACGTCACGCAGCAACAACGACGTGGGCAAATGCTCGACCTGCATCGGTGGCGGGCCGCTGGGCATGGAGGCGGCCCAGCAGCTGGTGAAGAAGAGCTCATGGTCGTCCTCTCTCACGGTGAGCAGGGCCCGTGAAGTCTACCAGAAGGCCTCGGTGGTAAATGTAGATAAGGCGCTAGTGAAAGCTGAGGCTTGTCAGCAGGAGCGCTCTTGCCAATACTTGCAGGTACGCCAAACCTCTTTTTCTACGACAAAGTTATCTTCCTTCTCCTCCGCTCCCCCCCTCTCCCCCCCGTCTGCCCCGCCTCCCCCTCAACCCCCATGCTCACCTCCAATCTAATCCTCACCTCCACCTCTTTCCCGACCTTTCACACTTCCACTGCCACCTCTCCTCCACCGCCACCACCTCTCCCCCGTCTGGAGCGGCCCTCCAGTTTTGAGTTTCAGTTTCTGGAGAGAGAAGTAAGTGCAAAACCATTAGCTGCCTTACTTTCCGGGTTAGCTAACAAGCATACGGTTTCTTTCGGATCTTTTTTGGTTACCTGCCAATTGGTTATTATTTCTTCTTCTTCTTCTTCTTATCTGAACCTTGCTTTCTCCCATTTCTTCAATCCTTCGTTCCTACTTATTATGTCATTATGTATTGTAACTGTGATTGTAATGTGCTGTGGTGATGGTAAACTTGGTGTGAATTTGTAGTTTGTAGTACTAACTGACTCATAGTGACTGTGCACTCAGGTGTAAGTTGCCGAAAAACAAACAATTGAGCCGTAACCAAATGTGCAAAGTATAAGTATGACTTACTAGAGCAATACAGCCTGCCATCAAATAGATTCTTAGAAGGGAAAAACTCATAAGTAGCAAAGCTTTCAATTAGAAATGTTGTCACAGTGATGTAGTAATATGATTACTACAACTCTTAGAAGCTCTTAAAAATCAAACACAGAAGGAGGTGTTACACTCCCGTGTGATACTGGTGGATAATTTTCCACAGCAGCTAAGCCTTTATCTAAAGTATTGTAAGAGCAGGTTGCACAACAGTCACCATACCATTAATTAACAATACTTCACAACATCAACAACAAAGATGCCAGCAGGCCTACAGGCTCATTTGCTAATGACTTTCAGTGTGCCATTCTCTGGCATACTTATGGTAAACCTCCCTCCTAACACCTTCAGGAGGCATGCTAATGTCAGACATGCGCACCTATGTGTTTTTAGCTTTCTTGCTAGCATACCTGTGTGGGAATCCTGCTTTCTCTCAGATATGTGATGAAAATATTTGTCTTTATCACTAAATAAGCTGGTTTTGTAGTCTTTAATGTTTTATATTCTATAGCTCAGTTGGGTGCACCTGCAGCTATTCACACTGACACATGGCTATCCATTTGTTGTCAGCTGCCCTGTTCACTAGGGGCTCTGGATTGCAGGTGCATTTTGGTTTGACACAGAAAAATATGTTACAGTCCTTGTGCTATTGATGACTTCCCACATAGCCTCACTGTCACAAACAGGTATACAGAAACCTAGCCTAAGCACTATAACACAACAAGGTGCACTCCAAGAATTATACCATTACTTACTAACAGTTATATACACTGGTCTTTTCTCATGATAGATCTGAAATAGCAGAAGTGAAGGGGAAAACTGTCTTCCTTCTAAGGCATACTTTCCACTTCCACTTGTCTTTGAAGTGGTTAGAGAAAGCAGCCTCTTTGCTGAATTCAAAGTGAAAAAACTCAGTTAGTCAGACGGGTCAAAGCTACACGAAGGACTGGAAAACTTCTCTGAATCACTGTATATGCATTTGTATGAATCATCAGGATTGTACTATGACGTTTTAGCAGGGCACCATACCTCCACCTTACGTCAACCAAACACAAACACACACAAGCTTCCACACCCACAGCAGCACATACACAGACACATGCACACACAACTACCCTGGTCTAACTTGACTTTGTGAACAGGAAAACTGGCAGCACTCGAGGTCTTTAAAAGCCTTAGGAAGCCAACCAGAACAGATGAAGGAGCTAAAAGTAGTGTTGTCGCAGCACTTTACTCTATCCCTCAGATTTTCCAGACCAGGGAAAAAACAGACTGCAGCAAACATAAGGCTTAGAAGCATCTGGAAAGCCCCATACCGCTCTATTCAGCCCCATTAATGAGAGCAAACCAAAGTTCCCACCAAAAAAAACAAATCTAATGTTTTCTTCTGCAGGAGGAAATTAGTTCTTGTATTCCCCTGAGTGACCCTTGCTCTTGGCCCTGTCTCTGAAAGTTGGACAGTAAAACCTGAGAGCCATTAGGACTGCACCACGTTTGTGACATTCACTTGCTTGGGGGACTGACTCATGTACTCACACATTCACTTCACTTATTCACAGAACAGTGCAGTACTCACCCTCACACTCACTTAGTGCCTCACTGACTTACTTAGTTACTCACTCACTCGCTCACTCACTTACTCGCTCACTCACTTACTTGCTCGTTCATTCACTCACTCACTTACTCGCTCACTCATTTACTTATGCAGTCACTCACTTTTTCTGCTCACACACTTATTTACTCTCTCACATATCCACTCAATCACATACTGTCTCACTCCCTGAGTAGCCCTTGCTCACTCGCTCACTCAGCTTTTTCGCTCGCTCAGCCTGGACTGCTGAAGAAAATGGTTGTGGACATTGTTTGTCCAGATAGTGTGGCAGCTTACTGTGCCTGAGTGGTCTGTGTTTGAAGGGGGGGACGTGCGTTAAGCACGTGGCCACAGTGCTGCCATGGTCTTGCAGCCAGCACCTGTGCACTGATGTTTGACGTCCGCTCAGGTCCTGTTTCCAGAGAAACTGCAACTCAGCAGCACGCCATGACAGGGTGTTTTTACCTAAATGTGGAGTGGAGATTCTAGAACAGGGCTTTTCTGGTTCTTTTCTTAGCAACATTAGTAACAGCCCTACTCTATGACTAGTGTGAATATGACACTGAGCCACTCAAAAAATCTAATTTAGGACAAACGTGATTTGATGGGGCCTATGCTGCCATAGGATGAATTACTCTCCACACACACCATACATCCTGTGACTGGAGGAATCTCACAGGACTCTGTCTAGGCCACACACACACACACACACAACACACACACACACACACACACACACACACACACACACACACACACACACACACACACGTGTTTGCAAAGGGCCAATAAAATCTATGAGGTCAGATCAATATCCCTCCCACATTCAGACTCTCTAATGATCCTCTCTGCATTTGTTTCATTTTTGTTGTTGTTGCTTATTTCCAGTGAGGCTCATATTGATGAGGGCTATGCCTGAAGGAAGTTGCACTGCAGACAGATGGCAGGCTGTGCAGGCAGGCAGGCGTCATTAGTGTAGTGATGCAGGCTGAGGCGATCGCCCTCATTAATTACCTCTGCTCAGTGCCTGAACTGGGGCTGGCACAGGACAAGAGGGCACAGGGAGAAGTTAGGTGTTTTTTTGTTGTTTTTGTTTGGTGTGTGTATGTGTGTTTGTGTGTGTGTGTGTGAGAGAGAATGTGCGTGCACCTGTGCATGAATGTGTGTGTGTTGGTGTGTGTGTGTGTGCGCGTGTGTGTTGGTACACTAGCTCAAGCTCCAGCTGTACCATGCAGTCTCACAGCCCCATACCTTACACTGGCACACTCTTGGCCCCTCCCACAGGTGCCACAAGACGACTGGGGCGGGGGCTTCACCCCACTGGGCAAGGAGGACGACATACCATGCCGGCGCATGCGCAGCGGCAGCTACGTTAAAGCCATGGCAGAGGACGACAGCGGCGACTCGGACGGCAGCCCCAAGCCCTCTCCCAAGATGCAGGCGCGGCGGGCCAGCTACCTCAAAGCCACGCAGCCCTCACTAACTGAGATGACCACGCTAAAGTAAGATTGCCCTTTCAGACAGAAAGCAATTCTTTCTGATACTCTCACATCACCACTGGGGCAGTTGGTTAAGGTGGTTAAGGTTTCGAACCTGTGACCATAGGACTGCAGGTTCGAATCCTGGGTCACCAGTAGCGCCACTGAGGTACCCTGAGCATGGTACCGTCCCCACGCACTGCTCCCCGGGTGCCGTTGTCATGGCTGCCCCCTGCTCACATGTGTGATGGGTTAAATGCAGAGGTGAATTTCATTGTGTGCACTGTGTGCTATGCTGTGCCATGTGATCGCAGTGACAAAAATGGGACTTTCACTGTCATGTGAGAGAATGTTCTGGATTTACTTGTGCAAATCAGTTTGCTGTGGCATGATTCACTGTGTTCATCATGTCCACTATGACATGACCAGTAGTTTGGTTGTGTTACTGGTCCTTTGGAGTGAGAATGGGTGTTAGTGTGTCAGACTGTGGAAAAACAGGAAAACTGTTATTGACGATCTTGCCCAAAGGACTTATTTGAAGTGCACACATTGCGCAAATGTTCAGCCAGCATAAGGCTAACACAGTTAAGCCCTTTTTTGTTTATGTGTATTTCATGTAT
The DNA here is from genome assembly GCA_027475355.1 of Coilia nasus. Lineage (NCBI taxonomy): Eukaryota > Metazoa > Chordata > Actinopteri > Clupeiformes > Engraulidae > Coilia > Coilia nasus. The sequence continues at coordinate 28,711,752 of CM050221.1, forward strand.
TCCTGCTGTAAATACTCTCGCAACTAAATATAAGGAAAGCACTTGGACCTGACCTGAATGTTCCACCAGTTAATAGGCACTCGTTGAGGAGAGATAATGTATACAGGAAAAAGGCTTGAAATATAGTGAGGGAGAGGAGACAAATGTACAAGAGATGAGCAGGTATCGACAGGCAGGCAGTCACAAATGACTGCTGCAGTTACAGACTGCTTTTAGTGTCCTAGTCTTGCAGAGGGTCTGCTCAGTCTTGGTTTGACATATCTTTGACCTTCATTTTAGTTTTGTCTCATTTATTTAGCAACCAGTTAAGATAAGAAGTGGAAGCACTTTCTTTCACTATGTCAGATATGATTCATGCACTGCATTTACTTAAAGATACTTCCCAGGTTGGGAAAGCATTGCAGTTTTATCTTCTGAGATTTTGATGAGTCACTTAGTTTGTTAACATTTGTGCAAACCAGAATGCAGAGAACGGAAGTGGGAAAAAAGTTACTCTTAAAGCAGAACCTGTAAAGTAAAGACAAGTAAAGGTTACATTTTTAACCTGTTTGTATGAACGAATGTGCCGCCAGCATCTTCCCCTTCACCCTGAATATACAGTAGATTTTAGTGAAGTATAACTGAAAAAAACCCTGCAGTTGTATCTGACTCATGTACACAGCCATGCAGCCACCCTTTCTCTATCTCCAGCTATTTTACGCTTATTTCTCAACTGAGGCTTTGACTCGACTGGTGATTTTTTTTTTGAACCCGCCAGCACAGCACGCTTATTGCTGACTAATGACAGGCTAATCACAGCCCATTCCGTCTCTTCTCCAATCAGCTACCTGCAGATATGAAGACTTGTCTCTTGCCTTCGCAAAAACAAAAAAATAATTGCGCAGCTTGTGCACATTCTTCCACCAATCCTTCCCCCAAGCCCACCCCCACCACTCACCCCCCATCCTCCGAGGGAGCATGGCTTCGCGGACATGCCGCACACAGCAGGGATATCAATTAGAGTCTCCACGGAAACAAGCCTCCATTATTCCTGGGTGTCAGGAGCCAAGCATGCCTTTAATTAAGTAAGCTCCCAGCTATGGAAGGTATGAGTAATTACACTAATTAGCCCAGGGACTTCTTTACGAAGTGCTACTCTGCCACAATACAGTGCCTTCTCCCATGTCCCTCAATTTTGAAGGTTAAAGTTTAGACATGGTGCCAAATCACTGTAAATCTGTTTCAGTGCAGTGTTGTAGCAAAGTGCCAGTCAGTCCAGAGAGTAAGTGAATGCATTTGATTGTGGTGACAGGGGAGTTCTGCATAGTTAATGTATATATAATTTAATTCAGAATACATACATGACTTAGCAAAATAAATCTGAAGTCAGAAATTCTCATTTTAAGGTATAGGCCAATTTTGGTACAGAACCTTAAAAATATACATTTTTATTTTTTGTTCTTTTATGAACCAAAAGGTGTTCAAAAACATCTCCCCATTTTTCATTGTCAAGATAAGTATGTTAAGGTTAAAAATTGGCTATCTGAAATTTCTGAGGTTTTGAATTTTAAAAAGATGGTGGGATGTCATATTTGAAACGAGTCAAACGACTATATATTGACAACTTTTTAAAGGTGTGTCTCTGACCAAGACATTATTTTGAAGTGTATCATCGTCTTGGTACCAAAATCTCAGTTTCGAACTTTGGTTCACTGTGACTCATTTTGTACTGACTTTAAGTGTTCATGTAGGCATATGATACTGCTTATGATGATGGCTGCCCGTTTCCACTCTGCCCTTGTATGTCATATGGCCCATCAGATACCACACTTTGTCATCAGAGAGGTTTCCAGGCTACAGCAGCAACTGCAGACAGATAGCAGCAGTCAGCTTCATTTAGCTCAGGGAGAAGTATTTCACAACCTTAAGTGCCTTTAACTGTGCTCCTAAATGGTACTATGTAGTAATAAAATATACTTGTAAATATCGATGTTGTTGTGGATTTCTTTCAGTTATTCCTGTAGTGTTTTTTTTTCCTAATGAAGGGCTAGGAGGCTGCCTCAGATGAGGCTGTATGTGCAGAACACAGTTTGAAAACCAATGTATGTCTGAGCCACCACAACATCGAGAAATAGGAACACTCAGTGGTAGATGGCCATGCAGCAATGCCCTACAGTGTGTCCAACTGACTGTCAATAGGTCCGTCGTTACGTCACCTGAAAAGACATGAGAAGGAGGCATTTTAAATAGAGCTAGACACACCTCTCTACATAGTGTCCATATAGTGTGACATACAGTAATGGGTGATGAAGCAAACTAATGCAGAAACATAAGCTGGAGGGTTGTGATGGGGAGATGGTAGATGATCCACTACCCCACCCCACCCCACCCCACATCTTAAAGTGTAGGTGACATAATTGCAAAGAGTCAGAACCTTATCTGTGTTTAGTTTGTAACCATCAACAAAATTGGCATGTCGGGGACCTTGAGGCAAATTACCTAGTGTAGATACGTAATAAATCCTCTGCAGACATGACACAAAACACCATCAGATATAGGATTAACACCTGATTTCTAGTGTCTAATAGTTATTATGTTGAAACCTAATGTTTATTAATTACTCCTTGTAGGCAGGATTATTGAAATTGTTGATCTGAAGTGTCTCATAGAAAGCGTGCCTAGCTTAACTTTCTTAAGCTTTGACTGGGACGTGTGTGTGAGTGTTGTGCTGGTGTGCTTGAGTGGTCCATTTGTGTGGGCGTGCAGTGTTCTTAAGCATGCATGCTCCATGGTCGTGAGTCCAGCCATGCAGACACATGCAGCAATTCGTCCGCTCCGTGCTGTCGGCTCTGTCCTTCGGGCTCTCTCTCCCCTTCTCCTTCAGATGCCACAGTGCAGCTGCTGTTGTATCCAGCTGTCTTGACTGTTCCTCTGCGTATTGCATGCCACTGTTGTGTGTTGACTTCTGTGTATGTGTGTATGTATGTGTGTATGTGTGTATGTATGTGTGTATGTATTTTGTGCAGGTATTCACATGTGCAGCCATTCACATCACACGTGTCTTTGTGTGTATGGATGATCAAGAGCCCGGGTACACTCGCATGTGCACTGGAACAAGTGTGTGTGCGTGTGTGCGTGCGTGCGTGCGTGCGTGCGTGCGTGCGTGCGTGCGTGCGTGCGTGCGTGCGTGTGTGTGAGACGCGCGGGCTGCGTGGGTGGCCTTAAGTGAGTTTAGCTGTTTTCTCCCCGGCAGCCGCAGTGGAGCATCGGTGAGGCGAGCAGCTCTGTCCGTGCCCGCTGGAGCTGCCTGCCTCTATTTAAAGTGCCATGCATGCATAATGCAGGCCCGCGCTGGACAAACAGGGAGCAGGAGCTGAATCAGCCCAGAGACCCTGTGCTTGATGGGCTCTCCTGGAGACCCCTACCCTCCCACCCCCAGCCCACACTCACCCCCCACTCCTACCCTCCCACCCCCACCCTCACCCACACCCACTCAGATAGAAAAAAAGGGAAAAAGTCAGTGTCCATCGTATTTTTCTTGGCATCTCTCTCTCTCTCTCTCTCTCTCTCTTCACTGCCACTGTGCTGCCTCACTCCTGTCTCTCTCTCTCTCTTTTTCTATCTCTCCTTCTCCATCTGTCTCTACTCACCCCCTCTTTCTTAATGCCTTTCAAACCCTTCAATTTGAGGCTGATGGCGCATGAACCAGGAGTACCATGCCATCTCCTCCCACGACGTGTGATCTTGTCAACAGCACTTTCAAACGCTGATGTCTATCCAAATAATTGACGCTCATCTGTGCAGTTCCAAATGTGGAAGACCATGTTTCCCTCATTGTAACTGCTTCTTCACTGCCACTGTCCTGCATCACTCTCTCTGCCTTTCTTATGAATTTTGTAAACAAAAATGTAGTTTGCCTTGACAGGCCTCAACTCTGCCATTACTTACCCTACCCACCCTAACCCTCTCTCTCTCTACCTCTCTCCCTCTCTCTCCCTCTCCTCTGACCTCCAGGATCTCCACTGAGCACTCGCCGAAGCTGCAGATCCGAAGCCACAGCTACCTGCGGGCGGTGAGTGAAGTCTCCATCAATAGGAGCCTGGACAGCCTGGACCCTAAAGCCCTGCTCGCCTCACCTCAATACCGCTCGCGAAACGAGAGCTACATGAGGGCAATGAGCACCATCAGCCAGGTTGGTGGACCTCCCCCGACTCTCGACCCCACGCAACCGTCTCTGGTGGCCAAAGCCGGCTCCCGATCCTGCCCTCACCTGTCCTTTCTCTTTTGGTGGGGGGCCGGGGTGGCAGGGCAGCCCGGGGGGTGCAGGGGGAGGAAGGTCAGAGTCCAAATCTGAACCCAAGAGCCCAAGCCATGCCAAAATCATGATGTCCACCCCTGTGATTCATCTCCTGGTGAGATGAATTGGAACCATAAGCCGCATGGTGTTGTTCATTCACTGAGGTGTCACAACTAACATGGAGCTAGTCACAGCTCTAGTAGTAACACAGTTGGCTGTTCTCTACTAACACCATTCGGATATCACTGTTCACATGAAAAAAAAACATTTGAAACCCTCTACATTTGGCCTAATTTGAACTCAGTTTTATCAGATTAACACTTAACTTGGATACTGATGGATCCTTGATCAGATATCCTAACTGCATTTTCACAGAGGGCCTAGAGAACTAACTGAAAGTTATTTTCTGTGGTTCTGCCAACATTTTATAAATAATTCAAAAGCCAACTCACTGAATGCTTGGCCTTCTGTTTAAGTGCCTGTTGTCAGGCCCATGGACAAAAATACTCTTTAAGTACAGTTCAATTTGTGAAGAACAATGTAAGTGAATTCCCTCATGTATGATTGTTAGCGAGTTTTGAGCTAGTCCTCCTTGTCATGTCATTTCCACATTTCCTTTTCTTAACCTTTTTTGATATATAGTGTGTTCTCTTCCCACCCAGTGCCTTCCCGGCTTGTAATTTACCTTGAATGTCTTCACTTCAGTTCATTACTTCCACCTCTTCCAGTTCTCATTTCTTTGCCTGATCAACTGTGAGCTCTTTGGCTAGCTAACTAACTATCTACTTCAGTGCTAGATCTCATTGCTTCTATTAGCCAGTGCAGCACTGTTAGCTTGCAGGGCATCTGGCATCTTTCACAGGTTAAATGTTAAATTCCACCCCTCCTTCCTCCTTCTCCACCCAAAATGCACTTTGGCATCCAAGTTTTTTTTTTTTTTTTTTGTAGTAAAGGCTTGCACATTCCGCCTTGTTCTTTTGAGTGATTTTTGAATTTCTCTTAGAGAGCTTCAATTCTTTCCACCCACCCCTGCTCTGAAGACTGTTATTCCTCTTACTCTTACTTATGCCACTGCATTGTGTTTGTGCTAGTTTTGTTCATTTGTTCTTATTTTTTTTGTCCTGTTAATTCACAACTTCGTTTCTAAGGTGTCTTTTCAGCCTTCAAATTTACCCCTGGGTAAGGGGGGTTTTCTGGTGTTTGAGTTTTTATGCTCTAAATGAACGTACATGTGCTGACGCTGTGGTCCCCCCTCCCCATTTTATACCCATCTATCTACTTTCCTTCCTTGTCCCATCATTCTTCCTTCTCCTCCTGCCCTTATTCTTTTTTTCTACCTTTCCTCTGCCTGGCCTCTCCTGCACTAAAGCTGAGCGAGGTCGAGGTGAACGGGCAGATTGAGGCTGTGTGCGAGTCAGTGTTCAGTGAGATGGAGTCACAGGCAGTGGACGCACTGGACCTGCCGGTGCCAGGCTGCTTTCGCATGCGCAGTCACAGCTACGTGCGTGCCATTGACCAGGGATGCTCACAGGATGATGATGGGGGCCCACTGTTGTTGCCCGCCTCACCACCCCGAACCACCACCACCGTCAGGACCATACAGAGTAGCACAGGTGGGTGTACACACACACACACACACACACACACACACATACATACAAGCAGGCATGTGTGCACTGAAAACACGCTCATACTTTGTCTTGCTGTTCATTACACCCCCCACCCAGACACACACACAGGCACACACAGATATTGAATAGTTAAAGACACGTGCACATGTAGCCTTGCAGTCCTTTGGCATGGTGCCACAGTCGCATAGGGAAACTGCTGTTATCAGAAATTATAAGGATTTGGAGCAGGCCTAAACATAAATAAATAAACAAGTCAGCGAATCCATAAAATAAATAAATAAATAAATAAATAAATAAATAAATAGGCACACAGTAAACTAAGGGACACATAATTGCAACAGCACCAAATAACACTATGACAGATACTGCATTCCCCATCTGCACAAGCAAAGCAGTCATTTCTCCTGAGACTCAGGGCATTTGGCGACAGTAAAGAGATTTCAGATTGTGCCCTTGGCTATGCTCACACAGACCTCATGTATGGCTGTCTGTTTTATGCATGATGCTTCTCAGTGCTGGACACTAACAGGCATCTGTGCTTTATACATAAATGGCCATTCTGGTAAAACACTTTGAAAGACTTTAAACAGCTGTCCTAGACAGTGTGTCAAGCAGGCAACCACAAATATCTGAAATGAGATTCTCCCTGCAAGATAATAAATATTCATCTGTTGACTTTTCAGCTGTGCAATGTCATTACCGGCTAAGATGGTCCACCACATAAAGATTTTATCATGCATTAACCTCTTGGTGGAGCCTCGTGTTAGCATGTTAACCTCAAGACCACATTACTGAGATCAATCAAATTCCAAAGGGATTATATGTGTATCTTTGGGCAGAAATCACAGTAGTATGAAAACAACATCCATCACAATTCTGCCAGCATCTCAAGTCACTACCATCATCGTAGGTGGTTTGTCTCAGAAACAGGCCTAAGCAGCTGACCTGGAAATATCTTTTGTGCATGTAGCTATCCATGCAGCCACACACGATGACTACACAAGCCTGCGAGTGTGACTGACCTACAGACCTGCTCTGGCTGGCAGGCCTGGACATACATACATGCACATGTGTACACACATAAGCGGGCACACACACACACACACACAGTGATCTGGACTGAACTCGTGATGACCCAATTCTGTTGCTGCCCTCTGGGGGTTTGTGAGTGGCAGGACCCTGCAGCCTAATCCTGCTGACAACATCTGACATCTCAGTTTGATCTCATCAAAATACATGTCACCACAAGGGGGCCTACCACAGGCACTAGGCTTGTATAGTGCTCTCGCCAACCCTAAGTAAAGTGGAGAACCACTGAGCCTAGGGCCCCACTTTTAGAGCCCTAGCTCCTGTTTGCTGCCTCTCCTTGTTTCTGACAAACCTGTCTCTTTTTACGCCGGCTTGACAGCTAACAGTGGTGTGCGTTTGCATGTTTTTGACTGGAGACTTCTCTCCACTTTGGAAAACCCAAAAATCATGAATTTTACTTTTATTTTTCAGTTGAGTAATGCTTCCTAAGGTGTTTTTCCATCACCAATAACTTCCAAATCTGAAGAGTAGTTAGTGGAGTGATTAGCTCAGAGCTAAAAGCGGAGGACTCAGGCTGTTTGGCAGCGCTGTTTGCTTCAGGCACTTTTATGTCCTTCCCCAAGAGTCTGGCTCAGGATGAGCTCTGAATGTGGAATAGAGGTGTGCAATGCTTCCTCGGCTGAAAAACCTGTCTCTGTCCCTTGCTGTGCTCTGGCGCTGCTCGTCTGGGGTGAGACGTGCTCCTGTGATGTTCCTTGGCTACTGGTGGCTGCTGGTAGAAGACACATGGGCAGGAGTCTGTACCACAAGCCACATGAAGACACTTGGGGGGGGAGGGGAGGGTGGGCAGAAAAAAAAGAGGAAAAAAGTACAAAACTGTGTGTGAGGTAGAGCATGTGCATAGGCTGGGGAGTTTGCGCTGGATTTATGAATTTTTAACAACTGCCTTTGGGGTCTGGGAGAGGCAGGGGGAGAGGCAGGGGGAGAGGCAGGGGGAGAGGGAGGGAGGGAGGGAGGGAGGGAGGGAGAGAGAGAGAGAGAGAGAGAGAGAGAGAGAGAGAGAGAGAGAGAGAGAGAGAGAGAGAGAGAGAGAGAGAGAGAGAGAGAGAGAGAGAGAGAGAGAGAGAGAGAGAGAGAGAGAGAGAGAGAGAGAGAGAGAGAGAGAGAGAGCCCACACAGAGAACACACAGCCCAAGATCCTGGCTAAGAGATGCTCCATTTTGTAATGTCCCTGCTGTATTGCGCAGCCTTAAACCTTGCGCCCTCCAGATCAGGGGTGCTGACTGCAGCTGTTAGTGGTGTGCTCAGGCAGCTGCCCCTGTCACAGCACAGGACCAGTAGCCTGCCTCCGACTCTGCCTCTCTGACTTCAAATGAGGATGGGGCAGACCCACCCACTCTGTACACACTCAGCCTCCCATTAATCAAAATGGTTCCCACACCTGACTGATTATAATGGATGATGTTGAGCAAACATATTTTTCCTCACTGCCCGGAAGGGGAAAAAAAAGAGACCAAAAGTAAAAAAAAATAGCATCAGTGTGAACTAGCCTCGTCATCATGAGAGCTTTTGAGAGTAATTATGGTGAAGAGCAGTGCAGGGAGCTGACCTTCAAACAGAGATCGAAGCCTGGAGGCAAAGCCATGCAAATCGTCTATTATTTTTTCCCCTTCTGCTCAACACTTCTGCCTCTTCACAATCCCTGCTGCTGGATTATGAACTTGTTCTTCAAAGTATGAATTCAAAGTATTGGGGTGCACTGTTACTATATTTATTCAATATTTTATTTTTATTTTTTTTGCTATATACACAAGGGCAGGTCTAAAAATGATTCAGGGACAGGCTAGGTCACAGACTCAGCATGCATGCATGCATGCATGCAGTATGTTCAAATACCAAATACCAAATCACTCTGCATGAACTTATACACAAACAAATGTACATTTCGTAATTACCAAAGTCTCTACACCTTATCATCTTATCTGCCCTCTTCAGTCACTTCTGTTTTTAATATGAATAGGATTGTGGCTCTCGCAAGTAAGAGAATGTAAACTACCTGGTATGTAGTCAGCCGTGCTGGTTCTTTGGTGTGCAGAAGACCGTAATCAAAATAACCAAGAAGTCCCAGAACACAGGTAGAAAGCTTTCTCTGGGATTCTTACATGGGAGAAGTACAGTAGGAATGTGACCTGCCTGCTGATTTAGACCACAAGGAAATCTGCTCTGATATGTGGTAGTTTCAATGTTACACATGAGCATGTGTCTTAGAGAGACCCTGAGATGTAGAGGCAGACAGAGGGAGAGGTTGAGAGAGATGGTAGAAGAGGGATGGGTGGGGGGGGGGGGGGGTTGGGGGGGGGGGGGCAGAGAGAGAAAGAGAGAGTTTTTTTTTTTTTTGATCCGAGACAGCCCCCAACACACCCGTGGTCACGGCAGCTGCAGCTCTTCCTGTGACACTCAACTGACATTGACGCAGAGAAGGTGGAGAAAGACTCCCATCAGTGGCACGTCTCCGTCTGTGTGTGTGTCTCTCTCGCCCTCCACCCACCCGCCTGCCTGTCCACGCCGCGCCTCTCCCCGCTGTGAGGCAGATTTATGCCACGGCGCTGTCAGGGAGAGCCCACCATGGCTAATCCAGATGTCCGCGCCACGGAGACCATGCCCGATGAATTATGGGGGGACTAATGGAGAAAGCTGTCATTGAGAGGGCACATGACGCTCACCCCTCCCCCAGCCAAACTTCCATGTCTTTGAGGGTGTGTGTGTGTGTAAGTGTGTGTGTAAGTGTGTGTGTAAGTGTGTGCGCCTGTGAGTGTGCGCTGTGCATCTCTGTGTCTATATCTGTTTGTCGTTTTTGTGTGTGCGTGGCCCTATTTTGACCTGATGTTATGTTCAGATGTGTGTGTGTGGACATACCAAGCATTAAAATGTGTTTCCACATCTATCTTGAACATCCACGTTTAGTCAGACACAAGCTTCCCACTCTACCAAAGACTTGCATGACTTACACATGCAAAGACCAGGAGGCAGGAGGTATGAATATACCCAGTCTGCAGTAAAACAACAGTATTTCCTTCATTACAAGAGTGTAATGCATCTGCCTTTACAGAAGTTTAAATTGCAGTTACACCTAGATACGAATGTGCTTTTGCTTACACCCATAATGTCAGTTGAACACGCTGTTTTACTGGGAATAAGGCCACATTTGCATGCACACCCCTAAAAGAATAAGCGCACAGATGTCCTGGATCTCCTCCAAATGTGGTTTTAGCCATCGATATTCAGTGCAGTTTGAGAACGCATTAGTTGCATACACATCTGTGCTCAAAGCTCTGTGATCACATAACATCTGATGTTAATGCCAGGTCGAAACAGGGCCTATGTGTGTGCGTGTCCCTATGTGTGCAAATTTTATCTACATCTACTCCCTTGAATGTGCACCTCTATAAAATTCACCACTACAGTAATGCATTGCATACTGAGGGATTTTAGAGGAGACATTATAGTTGTGTAGTGTTTTCCAAATGTTTTAATTATGCAGCTTGAATGATGATAGTATCAGTGTCTGGTTTCAGATTTCCTATACATGGTCAGCTGCTGCAGTCTGTAAACTGGTATATTGCTGCACTAATGTGGTTTGGTGTGTTATGTTTGTACTCTGTCGTTTGGAGTGTGACATTATTGTCATTACTGGCCACTAAGGGGCAGACCTAAGATGACTGATCAGTCACTTGCTTTTGGGTGCATTTAGTTGTCTTGTATCATGTGTGTAGTACTTTCTTGCATCGAGGTATTATATGTTCCATTGTCTAAGGTATTTTTTTTTACAATATTATATGAAATGAAATATGTTTATATATTTTATCTCAGTCAAAGACCCTCAGAGCAGTGTCTTTAATTATGCTTGATGATGCACCACATTTATCATTCAATGCGACAAAATGTAGCTTCACTATGATATGCATTCTCTCCTTCTCTCCCTCTTTTTCTCTTCCTCTCTGTCTCCCTTTCTCTCTCTTCCCCGCGCCGGTCTCCCTATCTCTATCTCTCTCTCTGACTTTTCTCCCTTTCTCTCCTCCTCCTCCACTAAATGCCCTCATTAGCATGCATGTGTTGCTTGTACTCAGGGCAGGGCTGGTACATTAGGTGAGTCATGAATGAAGATGATGAAATAGTACTGGACCTATTGCGGATGTGTTTCAGGCTTAGGAGGTCCACGGGACAAGCCGGACATAAAAGAGGAACAGAGATGTTACTCTGGGCCTACACTCATTTTACTGTAGTGTCCGCTTGTAGCAACACAGCCTCTTATCCACTGCCCGATTTGAGCTAGGGAACAATGTCTCTTTGTGTGCATTTATACACAGTGTGTCTGATGTTGTCTGTATAAGTTTCTTTTGATGGTTTAGAAATGTTGATGTGTGCTGAGGACAGTGTCACAATGAGGACACAGGACTGTGGACAGGGATGAAAATGCCCCGCTGCGGTAGAATAACATTACAGCTGGTCTGAAGGGTTGTGTGTGTGTGTGTGTGTGTGTGTGTGTGTGTGTGTCTTTGTTTGTTTGTTTACTGTTTGTCCAGACTGCGGCTACTCAGGCCAGGTCTGTGAAGCATAACGTTCCCAAACAAGACATTCCGCCTGACAACCAGCACCAACCCCCTGCCCCCAACTGAGCCTTTCTTTTTCAGTCCTGCCTCCCACGACAGACAGCTGCCCCCTCCTTCCCTTCTGTTAATATTCCGGACAGCATCAGATTGGATACCCCCCACCCCCAAGGTCTGCATCAGGAGACCAAAGCTGCCTGCATATGCGACTGTGCTTGTGCTAATGCCGATCTCTGTGATGGTGACGGTTTCCATGGTTATGATGGTCTTCACAGCTGATGAAGTTGCTGATGATTATGGTGGTGTTGCTACTGATGATGTAGGTAGCAAGACAATCAAAATGAAAAAATATTGTGTGTGTGTGAGTGTGTGTGAGCTGTTCTCTGGAGATAGGACCAACTCTCAAACATTCTGTCAGAGTCAGAGTTAAGGTAACATACAATGTGAATGTGTTTGTCTGTCTGATGGTATCCTTCCTCTCGGTTTCTCTCTTTCTCTCTTTCTCTGTCTCTCACTCACTCAGTATGTGTGTGCATGCATGTGTGTTTGTGTGTGTGCGTGTGTGTGTGCGTGTGTGTGTGTGTGTGTGTGTGTGTGTGTGTGTTTTTGTGTGTGTGAGGAGCTGGGTCTTGAGGGGGCAGCAAGCAGCCATTAGCAGTGCGAGCCATACTGTCAGTTTCTATAAAACCCAGCCTGTGCCAGCATGTCTCATTTGTGCCTGTGTCTGTCTGTCGCTTTCTCTCTCTTTCTTCTGTCTCTGTGCCTGTCTGTGTCTCTCTGTCTCTGTCTCTCCCTCTCCCTCTCTCTCTGAATGAGACCTAATGATCATAGACCACACTGCAGGGACACACACACCCTACATGTATTCATCCACACAAGCTGAATGAGAGCTAAGGTCATTAGTTTGTGTGTGTGTGTGTGTGTGTGGCGCTGCCTGTATGTTGGTGAAATTGTGTAGAGGCCTCCCCTACTGTCTCCTTTTCTCTGTGACAAAGCATGTGAGAGCACCCATCATCACCAAACTGCAGAGGAGGTAGCGTAAGGTGACCTGCTGACGTGCATAGCCAGACTGACTCACACACACACACACACACACACACACACACACACACACACACACACACACACACACACACATGTACGCACATGTGTGTGCGTCTCCTGGAATGGGTCTTCCTAGCATATCTCACCATTTTGTTCATAGTAGGACTACAAATACAAGTACACAGTCATTTATTTATGTTCTGTAGACTATGTACTGCATTGCATCCCTAATACAGACTGATTTCAAAGCTGCTTTTAAACACGTTTTTTTTTTTTTTGTTAAAGGCGATACAACTGCACCCCATCTTCACGCTTCTTGTATGTGATGCCATCTGTTGGTGGCTGAGCAGTCGAAGGAAACCCATTTTCATTCCAGGGTGATTAGGCCCAAGCAAAAGAGAAAGACTTGATTACAAACATTTGCACTGTTAGATTTTGCTGCCTTTTTGGTGTTTAAATGAAACTATGAGTTAGTGAGCATAAGGCTACCTAAACAGTACTGTGGTCAAACAAAACACCTAAACAAACAATGCTGTGGTCACAGTGATATTAGTACACATTGCTACATGTGTGCTGTAAGTTTGAGGCTGGCACAGTAATTAGGCTGCAGCGCACTAATGGCCCTAAATGTGCGGTAACAATATCCCAGAGGATGGCGGGATCGGTCTCAGGAGGGACTGTGGCTTGGATTACAGTTGACCTCTATCCATCCTGCTGGACTAGCTAGTGCGCATGTGGTTCAGGTTAATTCCCTCTCCTGAGGCTGAGGCACTGTAAACTCCCTCTGATCTGTGTTTTGGTCTTACTTTAGAAGAATTTGAAAGCTCAACATGTCTTTTTGACTGCTAAAATCGTTTAGGTGATTTATCAAGACTAGTATGTCGGTCAGAACCTCACTCATGCAATTACACAAATTCTCTCTAGTGCATCAACATGGCATCAATAACTCATTTTTCTTATGAACTAAATGCTTTAAAAATAATTACCTACCAGTGTCTATGAGAAACTGAGGTTGTGTAATGCAGTTTTTATTATTTCCCAACAGAGGACAGAGTCCTGGGTGACTATTTTTGTTTCCTCATTGCTGGCAGGGTTGATGTCAAGGCCGTGCATGGAATGGGCTGCCACTGAAATGGAGAGTGATGGTCAGAGGCAGAGTGAAATGTGGCTGTCTGGATTTGACAGCATGATTCACTTTGTCCTTTACGGGCCACGGTCAACAGCCCAGAGATGCCAAAACTCTCACATCAGAGGAAGAGAGAGGGAGAGAGACAGAGAGAAAGAGAGAAAAAATGAGACATTGAGCGAAACATAGAGAGAGAGAGGAGGAGAGAAATTAATGACCTAAATTGCATTATAATATCACCTACTGTAAGAGAAGCGTAATTGCTTGACAAAGGCAAAAAAGGAAAAGGAAAAGTAAAAGTAATGAGGAACTGAGGCAGAAATGTCAGGTTTGGGAGAGAAAAAGACAGACTGACTCACCGCTGTGAATGACATCATGGGCGACCGATGACTGAGACTGAAAGAATCCATCAGTGTTAGCCACTGAGTGAGAGGTACACTTCAGAGGTGCTGTGAGGGGGGCAGCTAATCAGTGGAACACATTTGACAGCATAATTTAGCAGCACAGGAAGGGGAATATTTTTACATTTCCTGGAAATGTGGTGATGCCACTGCAAACTCCTCTTTGGGGTGTACATTTGCATCAGACTCATGTGTCCAGTGTCAATATTTAAACAATTGGTATAGAGCTGTGTTTAGCTGCAGTTTGTCTCTCATAAAATGCAGAATAAACACATACTGTAAGTCTGTTATTTTAAAAATGCAAGATGGTTATATTTTTCTACTTAATGTGAAGATGTCTGTTTCAAAACCCTATAAAGAGTCCTCTCTTGCAGTGATGAACACAATTCAGTGTTGACTTATTGAGGCTTCACTGTTATGGGTACTTAACCATCACTGAGTCATCATGCGGTGCAGACGTTTGTGCAGCAGGTTGTCATGGTTGAATTGACAAAAGAGTTGGGCAGGGAAAAAAATCCATCTGTCTGAAGTCCTTCAGTGAGCTCATGAAGTACGTCAGTTTTATGTAAGAAATTAGACATGGCATCCTGCTGCTGCCAAATGTGTTCGATGGGAAGTCAGTAGGTGCAGTACTGCAGGTTCAACACTAGAGGGACATATGTGACACATAGTGCAAGCAACCCCTTTGGATGAAAATGCCAAGTTTGTTTGGTTTGATTGTGCTGAACACAAATGAGCATGATTCAGATGCCTAATAGATCTCAAGTCCTCTCTGGCTGCAAGAAACAGATGGCGTGTGTCCCAGATGAAATAAACTGCCATTTCTGATATCATAAACTTGGTGCTCAGAATTTCAAGGTTGACCTGTTGACTGAAGATAGATAGACTAACAAACATAAAACTATCTCTCTCTCTCTCTCTCTCTCTCTCTCTCTCTCTCTCTCTCTCTCTCTCTCTCACTCTCTCACTCTCACTCTCACTCTCACTCTCACTCTCTCTCTCTCTCTCTCTCTCTCTCTCTCTCTCTCTCTCTCTCTCTCTCTCTCTCACTCTATCTCGCTCTCTCTCTGTATACATACCATAATACTTCATATAATATCCTCAGTTTAAGGCCCATCTTAAACTGTCACATTTTATTGCCTGTCCCTTCTACTGGGGCTCTGTGTTGTGACGCGAATAAAGGCCTGGTTAGGTCACTGGGCATCTGCTGTAAGGCCAGTCCCAAACCTCAATCCAAACACTGACATGACATCAATTACAGGCCACACCAACTGCTTAAGCTGCTTAGACCATGAACAGGAATACACAGGTTATTTTACTTTGCCAGTTTTTTGTGTAGTTTCACCCATTTTAGTTTGACATCCATTTCCAAAATGGCTCAGAGAATGACATATAGTGTCACACAATCCCCTTATGCCTAAATGTAAGATACAACATGTTGGTTTAAATGATCAATTTGGCAGTAAGAACTGTAAGTCTGTTGAAGCCTATTGAAAGCTAGTCTTCCACATTAAGAGCTACAGTAAATAATGTGACATGGGATGATGGCATTCCAAATGAAAACAGCAGATTTCTAAACGTCATCAAAACCCCACACTCATTTAGACAGCCCAGAACAATTAGTCTGTATACGCATTTACATGAGCCCTCTTATTTATTTATTATTATTATTATTATTATTATTGTTGTGTGTGTGTGTGTATAGCATGTATTCTTGGCGACCCAGTGTGTACATATGAATATGCAGGTTTGTGTATGTGTGCCTATGTACATATCTGTTTCTGTAAGCCTGTGTGCTTTGTTGTGGTGTTGTGGCTCTATGGACACAAGCCCATCCACAACTGCTTCTGAGACGGTTTCACCCCTAACCAGCAGTCAGAGCAGACAGCATTTGGCCCACAGCCAGAGCTAACCCCCCCCCCCCCCCCCACCCCCCCACCCCTCTGTTCTGCCCATGTGGTCAGTTGCCTTTTTCCAGTCTGAACTCAGAACACGTCCTACCTGACAGGATCCCATCTCACAGTTTGAGAGAATCTATTCCACTTGCCTGCTCTAATGCTCTGTCAGGTAGCATGGTGTGACAGATCAAACCTGCAAAGCTGAGGAAGACCCTTTCTCTTTCTTTCTGTCTTTTTTCTGTGTGGCGTGCTGAGATGGTTCTGGTAGTCCCACTGATGTGACTGCTGTTTCCTCAGTCCAAAGCCTTTGCTGTTTTGTGTCAGTCATTTCATCTATTGTCACTGACTTTTTTTGTTCCTTATGATATTGTGACCCAGATTCCACATGAAAAAGACCCTGCTGTCAGCTTTTGTCCTGTGTGTGTGTGTGTGTCTGTGTCTGTGTGTCTGTGTGTCTGTGTGTCTGTGTGTCTGTGTCTGTGTCTGTGTGTCTGTGTGTCTGTGTCTGTGTGTCTGTGTCTGTGTGTAATGGAAGAGTGTGGTGCTTTGATGAATGTGACATGCAGACAAAATCTGTTAACTCTCCCTTCCTGTGTAACTATATACAGTTTTGTATGTATATATAATTATTTGTATAGACACAAAAAAATAACAAAATGATGGTGTTTTCCTTCAGAGAGAGGTACACTCCCTTTCCTCTTTTTCACATATACACGCGCATGCACATTTACACACAAACATATCCTCACACACTTGCACACACTCTCTGTCACAAACAGATTTACACATACCCACACACACACACACACACACACACACACACACACACACGCACTTTGACTGTTCCCTTACCTCGCTGGTGGCCAGACACACTCCATGGGGATGATCTCATGTTTAGTCTGGCTTCTCCCACCTACGAGGCCACTGCTCACTGAAGTGACTCAGCTGTGCGAACAACAGTAGCAGCAGAGATAAGGGCCTGGAAGAGCACACAGAGCCATGGCAAGCTGTCTCTGTCAGATAGCTCTGCTGCTCATTTACTGCGTCTGCTCTGAAAGCTGAAGCATTGCAGCACACACACAGACACATTTACACACACACACACACACATGGACACACACACACGGAAACACACACACAAACAAACACACACACACACACGCACACACACCACTCGTTTTTATACACTCTGTCTTCAAGTGTTATCACAGGTGACTTTTCCAGTGAAATCTACCCGCTCAATTACAGTTTGAGAGAATAATTGTGTTTTAGCTTTAGTGCCTTGTCAGCCAAGGCATAGCTGTACAGTAAACTGTGCGAGTGTACAGCAGATCAGCACCCCAGACAGGGTGACCTAAATGAATCACTGGACCAGTACTCCAGACCTTTCTGAACAACATAGTTGGAGATGGAGACAGAGATTTTAAATTAAAATATGGATGCTGGATGCGATGCTCTGGTGCTGAGTGTGTGTAATTGGTCCTCTATGACATGATTGATGGTGCCTGTGTAGGCTGAGGCCCGACTCCTCACTGACTTGAGTCATCACATGCTCTTCTCATCATCGCATGTGACACACTAACCCCCCATTCATGGGTTCACACACTCTGAAACACATGCATTCCACATTTACACAGGTTTTCCTGGACAAAAACTCATGTGTGAAGTTGATAAATCATTTTTTTCTTAATTAAGGTTATTTAAATGTCTTTCACATTTGTAGGTCACACTGGTATTCAGTGTAAGCTGTCTATTTGTCAAATATTGTGGTTCCAGAGTTTGGCTTGAATTTGTTTATCTCCTCTCCATGCTTGTGAGATTTTTCTTCATAGGCGAGGTGGTTAGAATCCTGCAGTGTCTATAAAGTCACTTGAAAAGGTCATTTTGCACACTAATGGATTTGATTAACTGCTTTCACAACACTAGGTCATGGCCAAATATTAAAGGTGAAAATGTCATTTTTATGAACAGTGACTTGATTCATCTGCCATACCTGAGCAGTGATTCATGACTCATGTAAAAAAAAACATCAGCCATTACAGCTTTAAGTGGAGCTAAGATCTTAACATCTATTGAAAAGGACTTTTCAGGACTTCAGGACTTTTTTTAGTTAGACCTTGTGATTTCTGCAGGTACATTACAGGTACATTTAATTACCTCTGCCAGCAGAGGTTGTGTAATCATTGTTTGCTTATTAGTTTGTTAGTTAGAATAACTGAAAAAGTTATGGATGGATTTTGATGGCATTTTCAGGGTAGATCAAAATGGGCTAACTAAAAAGTGATTAGGTTTTGGTGGTGATCCAAGCTGCACTGGTGGAGGTCTGCACTCTCTGAGTGCTTTTCTAGTTGACAAATGTTTTTACCAGAGTGACTTACAATACAAACATGTTTGCTCTATGAGAAAGAGTAACTTCTGTGTCACAATGCCCACACTACATTATATTAACAATTACACAATTACTTCTGAACTCACTTTCTTACTGATCCCCTTGCAGTCTCCTCCTGCATCACTACCTACAAGAAGACCCCTCCCCCAGTGCCCCCCCGCACCTCCACCAAGCCCTTCATCTCCATCACCGCACAGAGCAGCACCGAGTCGGCGCAGGACGCCTACATGGAGGGCAGCGTGGGGCCGCGAGGCACGGGGGGCAGCGGCGAGGGCCGGGCGCTGCACTCAGGCCTCAGCAACTCCACGGAGAGCATCGACAGCATGAAGGCGCTCACGGCCGCCATCGAGGCCGCCAACGCCCAGATCCACGGCCCCGCAAGCCAGCACGTCAACAGCAGCAGTGCCGTCGCCGCCCTCTCCCTCGTCAGCTCCAGTGCCTGCACCTCCGCCTCGCCTTCTCCAGCGCTCCCCTCCATCATCACCGCTACCATACCCGCCCTCACCATGGGGCCAGACGAAGGCCCCGCCATCACCCTGGCCTCGCTGCCCCAGCTGCTGCCCTCCTCAGAGGATGCGCGCCGTGAGGCACTGCGCAAGAGCCGCTGCCTTTCCATTGGCATCCAGGTGAGGGCGCTTTGATCGCCAAGACATTGAGATGACGGGGGTATAGGCTAGTTATCCTCCAATGCATGTGTTCTTTTCAGACACGTGCTGTTTCACTGATTCTCTTTAAATTTATTCATTTCTTCATTCAAGTGTATGAAAATAACAGTAATGCAGCATTGTAAAATGTTAACAACTACATATAAAATCACTTTAAGAGTGGGCAGTGGGGGCCTAGTGGAAAAGTTATCGGACCTGTGACTGCAGGATTGCAGGTTCAAATCCTGGTTCGCCAGTAGAACCACTGAGGTACCCTGGGCATGGTACCGTTCCTACTTCTACTGCATGTAGTTTAGAATTATTTACAGAAATGAATAATGCTTCTAGGGATTGTGGGCAATAGAAGGCTTCAAAAGAAGCAATCATTTCAGGATCCCTTACTGTACGTCTGTGTCCTTATATGAAGGTCTTCTCTCTCTCTCTCTCTCTCTCTCTCTCTCTCTCTCTCTCTCTCTCTCTCTCTCTCTCTCTCTCTCTCTCTCTCTCTCTCTCTCTCTCTCTCTCTCTCTCTCTCACTCACTCACTCACTTTTTTTTCTCTCTTTTTCTCTGTCTCTCTTTCCTTGTGTAACTTGTCATTTCAGGTAGATGCCTTTTATATCACACTAATGCTAAGTGTACACAAGGGCTTGGGCACTTTTCCTGAAGTGGAGTGTGTGTGTGTGTGTGTGTGTGTGTGTGTGTGTGTGTGTGTGTGTGTGTGTGTGTGTGTACGTATGTGTGCATGCACATGTGCATGATTGCAGGTGGATGGACCAGAGGACACTCTAGATGCAGAGGACCAGTCTAAATTCCAGTCAGTGGGAATCCAAGTAGAGGAGGAAAGAGGGTGAGTGTTTAGTTCTCCCTCTATTTCCCTTACTCCCACCCTACTTACCCCCCTTTCTACCCCCATCCACTTCTTTTTTTACCATCTTACTTACATACATATTCATGTCAGCACGTCTTTTCAGTGGAGTGGCACAGAACTCTCTCCATATATTTCTGGGTGGTATGAAAGTGTCTGGCAGGTGCATTAGGCTGTGTGCGATTCCACAGCCAAGGCTTTTCACACGCACAGTCGGTTGGGCTGGCATGTTGCCATTGCTCTCTGGAATGATGTTTTGGATTTTGGTCCTTTGTCTTCTACACTCACAGCTCTGCCAGTTTAGCCATTAGGCAATTTCTCAGCTGAATTCATTGTTTTAGATGTCACAGCCCAGGTGCCCTCCGAGAGACAAACAGGACACTCCGAGAGTGACCTTTCCATCAGCGTCCTTGGCCAAAGACAGTAGAGTACCTTCAAGTGTTCTATTTGAAGAAGCGTTGACACTAGAGGATTACAAAACCACGATGTGCATTCCAGAACACCAGGATATAGATGGCTGTGGATTACAGCCACGCAAGTGCACCATCTTGACTGGCGACTGGATTAACATTGCACTTTGAAGTGCTGATTATAACTCCAGAGACAGTGGTAACAGCTTTACAGACACCACAGATTAAAAGAAGACACTACCACTCGGTGCTGGTCTAAAACAGCCAGTGCCATTTTATCTGCAGCTACAGAGAGAGGTAAGAGAAAACTGATCAGCTGCTTAGCCATTGGCTGCGCGGGGCTCAGCACACAGCTGGGTGCCAGAATAGCTGAGGTGCATAAATGGAAATGTTATTAGATGTATGGTTAATATAATATATGGAGAGAGTTCTGGGCCACTTTTCCTTTGATCACAACCATAGCAGCATGTTTAGGTAAAAAAAGTTTTTTTCCAAGATACAAACACACACTCTCTCTCTCTCTCACACACACACACACACACACACACACACACACACACACACACACACACACACGCACACACATGCACACACGCACACACACACAAATAGGAACACAAAGAGAAATAGACCATGAGAAAGTGCAAGGGAGGGCTTATTTTTGCTATTGTTTCATTCTATTTTTACAACTCAGCTACCGGCGTTTAGCACGGTCCAACAGCGTGACCACGGCCGTGCAGGCAGACCTAGACACACAGGAGTATTCCGAGAGTGCCGGCAACTCGCCCGAGACCGACATGCCCTCCTCCTCGTCGGGCTGTATGACACGGCAGTACTCGCGCGATGCCGCCACCTCCACCGTCAGCATCCAGGGCTCGGGCAACCACTACCACGCCTGCACCTCCGATGACTACGAGGATGTGGTGGGCTTCGACCCGTCCATCCTGCCCCCGCCTGACCCTTGGATAGACAGTGTGACAGAGGACCCGCTGGAGGTGGTGAGTCGCTCGGTGTGCCAGCGGGATGGCCACTGGTTCCTCAAGCTGCTGCAGGCCGAGACAGAGCGCATGGAGGGCTGGTGCCACCAGATGGAGCAGGACGAGCGGGAGAACGACCTGCCCGACGACAGTGAGAACACACAAGAACATACTGGCAGCACAAATGGACACGCGCACCTTACACAGACATTAATGCACACATGCAATCCTAATATGAATACTGAGATAGTCTTTAGACACACACAATTGTTTGGAATACCAGTCAAGCTGAAGAATTCTGTAATACAGCTATGCCGTATGATTTTGTGTGTGTGTGCAGTCCTAGGTAAGATCCGCAGTGCTGTCGGAAGTGCTCAGCTCCTCATGTCTCAGAAGTTCCAGCAATTCAGAGAGCTCTGTGAAGAGAACCTGGTGAGAAGTGTTTTTTTTTTTGGCAAGGAATCAGCTGAAAGATGTCTGGGCTAGCATTTTAAACAATAAAACATTGTGTTCCTTCTCATAATATATACTGTATCAGTAATGTAGTTTCCTATACTGTCATACCTGAGTAAGTTAAAGGACTCAGTTTGTGTGACTGAGCCACCGCTTTCTGTCCAACAGAATCCCAATGCACATCCCAGACCAGTGTCCCAGGACTTGGCTGGGTTCTGGGACATGCTCCAGCTGTCGATAGAGAACATCAGCCTCAAGTTCGATGAGCTGCACCAGCTCAAAGCCAACAACTGGAGACCCCTGGACCCCCCTGAGCGCAAGGTAAAGCTGGGTCATGGTGTCCCTCCATGAGTACCAGATGAATGATTCATTGTCTGTGTTTGGGAAAGGTACTGTGTGTTCATCCCGCTGAGTGTAAAGACAAACCCACCTCAGCCTCTTACTCATTTGCATGCAGGACTGCTGTTGTTTTAACCTAGAGTTTCAACGCGTGTTCCTTGATCAGTGGTTTGGTGATCACCATGCTTGGAGGATGTGTGTGGCAAAGGCATAAGGCAGAATGGTCTCATTTATTCATGGCTTCTTCAAATGAGCAGTTCATCAAAAAAGTTAGCTGTACAAATTTGCTTCTGTTCTCAAATCTTATTCAAGTCGTGCTGACTTCAAGTGGTGACTAATAGCATAACCTACAAATGGTAACTCCATGACACTTCTAAGGAGGTTAAACAAGAGCCTTAAAGCCTGAACATGCACACAAAAGTATGGTGTTGCCATCCACTGGCAGTCTGTACTGTACTAATGTCAGTAGAGTTGTTTGTGTACCTGTAAAGTCATGGCTGTGATTTTATTATTTCTGTCGTTTGCTCTTAATTTCAGAACATCGTCCCCATGTCATGTTTTGTTCTGTTTGTTTTTTATTGACAGTGAGCGGTGGTTTAACCGGCGTCATTTCATCTGGCACGCACCGGGGAAGGGGCACTACACCCCCTCCCCCTCGCCCCGAACTCTCACCTTTGCCTGGCCATGTTCTCATACCGCACACAATTGGCCACTTTCGCACTAACAGCGGCTGGCCACCCGTCCGTCCGTCCGTTCGTCCTTCCGTTCGTCCATTCATCTGTCTTATGCCGTTGCTCTGTCTGTCTCTCTGTGCGGATGCTTTTGCACGCACCCTGGTGTGGCTGTCCATCCGCACCTGTTCTCTCTCTTTCTCTCCTCTCTTTCTCTCCTCTCTGTCTCTCCTCTGTTTCTCTCTTTTTTTCACTGCCCCGCAAGTGGCGACGGTGGCAGCAGCAACAGCAGCAGCTAACTGACTGTTTGTCATTCCCTGTTCAGGAGCGCAAGCTGCCTCCCCCTGTGCCAAAGAAACCCCCGAAAGGCCACCCGCCGCTGGCCAGAGACCGCTCTCTGGAGAGCACCGAAAAGCAGCGGCAGGAAGCGCGCAAGCGGCTGATGGCAGCCAAACGGGCCGCGTCTGTGCGACAAAACTCTGCAACGGAGAGCGCTGACAGCATTGAGATCTATATTCCAGAGGCCCAGACCAGATTATAAGTCTCTGTGATGCACACACACATGGCTTCTCACACAGATACAAATGCACACACACACACACACACACACACACACACACACACACACACTGTTGCACATGCTCACCACTTTCACCAAGGCCAACCACATTAGAGCCTAGGCCATATTAAAGATTAGTTCCTCAGGCGTCGAGTGGACTGTAAGCCACATGCACACTCACTAACTCAATCACTCAAAGACTCTTAAATTAAACTATATACGCGTGTACTTACAAATACACTATTCCAGCCGCCCATATCATATATAATTGTATTCACACTGCCAGTGCCAGGCTGGGGAACTAGTTACAGCTCTCTCTTTCTCTCTCTCTCTCTCTCTCTTTCTCTCTCTCACTCTCTTTCTCTCTCTCACACACACACGCACGCACATGCACACGCACACGCACACACACACACAACACACACACAACACACACACATACATGCGAGGACATATCCAAACACTTGAACTGACAAACTCAGAAATATTTGTACCTTTTCTCTGACTGGGACATACATCTCAAACACTGACATAGAGACATGTGCATAGCACAAACGCACTCAGTTGGAAAGCATAGGCATGGATACAAACCCAGGCACAAACACTGACGCACTTAACACTGAAGTGAAAGGGCAGGGTGCTTGTAAAATAATCTCTCATATATGTTTCTTTTTTCTGTAGAGGACAAGAGGAATGCCACACATTTAGTTCTTTGTCTCTTTCCTCCACTCCTCCAAACTTTTCCGTCTATCTTTTTCTCTCTTAACCACCAGATTATATCCCTCTATCAACCTTTGCAATGTAAGTTTTGTCCAGTTAAAAAAACAAAAAACAAAACAAAACACAAACAAAAAAAAAAGTTACCCTCCTTATCAAAAGGTTCTGCCAGTGCCACTGTCCACTCATAACCTTCACCGCTAGGCCGGCATAGCAATGTTACTCAGCATTTACACCTTCCATCTGGTCGCCGGCCTTTCTGTGAAGCTCCTCCACAGGCTGTACCCATGACTTAGGTTCTCTCAAAGCAAGGCCAAGGCGTAGCACATTAATTGCAGTAGTGGAATGTCAACATAGGGCAAGAAAACACAACAAACATTAAGTATGTCTGCTGAAGACAATATAACAGCCATTCTTTCCAGCTGTGCTATGCCTAGAACTCATTTATACACGCAAGGTCATGTAGTTGTGTGGTGTGGAACGATGTGGCTGTCCTGGTTTCACACAAAGTCAGGACACAGGAAACACTTCACTAACTGATTCACCAAATGCCACTACTGCCCTGTCTGAAGCGAACTTTCCTCCCTTTCCTCTTTATGTTCGTTTGTACCATAATTGTCAAAAAAGGTGAACACAGAACAGGGTATAAAATGTTTAAGCAATATTTGTTTGAAGTGCACGTGACAGACAACGACGTTCATGTGTGCACTGTAACATTGTGGTATGAAGATCCTTTTTGCAAAGGTTGGCTCACAGACAATGAAGAGGATGCCTTCACTATTCTGTAGCTGTTTATGTTTCTTTATAATGCCAATGCTTGCTATTGTGAATGAGTGTCAATGCTCTTACACTAGAGAGAGTGGATTTTCTCTTTCAGAACCTCTCATGTCATTTGTGGGATATCCCAAAAACACTCTATTCTTTCATGTATATTTCAATAAGTGATTTCCTGATCTTTTTCTAGAATGGGAATCGTATGTGAATTTGTATGTCAACTCCTGGAGCGGATACGGCACTCCAAAATAAGAAAAAAAAACTATAAAAAAAAAACATAATATAATATTAAAGTGAACGATGGGACTTCTAAATGCAAGTTTCACCTAATTTTTTTCTACATGATACATGTATTTCCAGTAGCAAGTTCAGTGGCTTACTGATATTCTCTTAAACCTTCTGTTCTCTTGGACTCGGCTGTCTTTCTGTCTTTAATGGGAAAGGTTTGTTGCTAGCAGGTGTTAAAAGCCCCCGATGTGGGCGTGTGTCTGAGAGGACCATGTGGCTCATCCTGTCTAACCCTGTGGCCTGGTGGGCACGGATCAGTTAAACTCTCAGGAAGAGATGGGGATATGGTTGGTACAGTAAATTCAGGGTTTCCCAGTGGTTGTATTCTCCTACTGTGTGTGTGTGTATGTGTGGATGTGTGTGTGTGTGAGAAAGAGCAAGAGAGAGAGAGAGAGCAAGAGAGAGATAGACAGCAAGAGAGAGGGAGAGAGAGAATGTGAGGACAGCTGGGGGACATGGGGGGATAGCTGGAGGTGTTAAGGTGTTCTGAAAATTAAATTGTGTGTGTGTGTGTGTGGGTGTGTGCGTGTGTGTGCGTGTGTGTGTGTGTGTGTGCAGGTCTTAAAAAGTGCTTCCTAATTACTTAGGTTCATAACATGTTTAACCTGTGTCATTCTACGGGGATGAAGTCAAGTAGCCTCACGAGCATATACAGTATGTACAGAACAATCTCAGCCCCCTCATCTTTCTTTGGGAGTCCTTGGTGTTTGTACAAAAAATGAAGAGGATGTTCCTATAAGCATGCAGACACACAGTAGATCTAGGTTCGATCTCTACTATCATTTATTGTTTTTATTCAATTGTTTATTTAGTCATTTATTTATGTATTTATTTATCAAATGTATTTATTTATTGACAATTTATTTTTTACTGTTTGAAACATGTTTAGTGATCTGTCATGCTGCCCTCATTTTGTGAATATGTTTTAATGTATGTATAGATATTATACATTATGTGCATATTTATGATGGACACCAAATAAAATAATTACGGAACTCTCCCCATTCATGTTGTCTTTTGGAAAGTAAGCAGTTGGCTGATATTGAATCTGTTTTGGTGAAACCTTACCACGGGATAATTTAAAAGTAAGTAATTTAACTCCAATATAGCGTATATGGTTTCATGCGATGGATGCCACATGCAGTTGGTGATGGTATCTATCTACCTTTCTGTCGTTCTAGAATTTGACTCAAGCTGTCTTTCTTTGTAGTGCAAAAGCAGACCAAATAGTAAAGCCTCGGGCTTTGACGCCATATTGTCCATCAAGATCCGTGTTTTGTACGTCCAATGTGTGCATCAGCAAATATTTAAGCATTGGTAAGACCATAGTCTCTTCGGAGTAAGCATGTTTGATGTTAACACAGGTAGGACATTTTACATTCTCTGAATCTACTGGTATTATTTGGAAATGTGAGGAGATAGAGACCCATACTTTGCATCGATTGCTCTCTCCCCTCTATCGCACGACTAAGAGGGTTAAAAGGATTTTTGTATTTAAGCCCATTTAAGTCCTCAACCTTCCCAAAGAATGAGCAGTTTTGGGTATTAAACATTTATGCGATGATGTATACGATGCCTACTTTTAAAAGGCGTTCTAATGTCCGTATACTCCAAAACATGAAGCTCTTCGATCTAACCAAATAAACATGTGGTTACCTACTGCCCTCTACTGCCCAAATAACTGGCAAAGAAAAAGACACCCAAAAAATCATTAGCTGTTGGTCAGACCGTTTCAAGTGGCCGTGGTTACAAAATAATAAAAGGGATACCTGGTCACTCCCAAGCCGACATGATTCAAATACGTGAAACTACTGTTTTCCCATCTGAATAACTATCTAATTGTTACACTACATATTGTGTATGCTGACCACTAGAGGGGACTGTTGCGCTGATTTGTATTTGGCCATGCTTTGAATAACGCAGACTAAGCTGGCAATCCTGAGTTTAAATTGAAGAGGGTTATACCGTTATACAGCTTGGGTAAGCTTGTGCATGAATATATTTGACTTAATCAGTGACATTAAGCTTGCCACGTTTTAAACTAGCAGTGAAAGGAGGTGCCTTGCGCCCAAGCCACCGCCTGGTGTCGCCACAAGAGCTGCGTTGACAACAACCACTGAACCAAAGTGATAACCGACACAAAAGTGAGAGTGAAGTGAGAAAGGAAATGGTAACTGAGAGAACAGAGTAAATAAAGTAATAGTTTGAAGGAGAGTGGACACTAATGCCGTGGCTACACAGTGCTTAAAGCTGGCATTGTTGGTACTGGAACCGTCCTCGAGTTGGCTAAAAATTAGCTGCTCTTTGGCAGGAAAACCACTACGAACATATATTTAAAAAAAGAATGGATTATGGATAAAGAAAATAGCAGTTTACTTTAGTGGGTTACAATTTATGGTGCGTTTTGAAATAGTTGTTTCCTTCAGCATCCGCCCTGAAAAAAAGGTTTTAATTGTGGCACTACTACCCCGCGGTAATATCTGTTTTTATAATAAAGTTTTGTAGCATTTTCACCAAACCAAGGAATAAGTATGTGTGCATTGGCAGCACGTCGTTTCTTTAAAGGCCTATAGGATGCCAATGAGATGGCAGTCCGAATGCCCTACCTGCTTTAGTCTTTACATGGCAATTTGCATGACGGTTGCGCCTTGATTTAATACCCTATTCAAATATATTTTATCCAAGTCATTTCGAAACAATTGAGTCACTTGACGCTTCAGGCCTATATGGAGGGACATATTTCCTGGAAAAATATGACTAATTCGATTTCATGGGCTACCATATTTAACTCAACTGTTAATCTTAAAGTTTCACTCAAATAGGACCCAACAGCTGGACAGTCTTCTGAGATGTTCGGCGTCCAAGACAGTATCCGTATTGAAACATAAGGTTTGTGCAGTGCCATATCATGTTGTTCCTTGATGGGTGACTTATTTTCGAGGCCATCAGCTTAGTGTGTCTCCATAGAGCCAGACACTGTCCACTTGGTAGCCTATCCTGCGTTGTTTTGGGACGCCAGTGAGGAAATCCCTAATCTCCCTATGTGAAACAGCCTGAGGGCAACCACAGACTCAGATTAACCCTCGAATCAATTCGTCTGGGGAATAATGAATCAATAATCTTCTTAATTCTAAGTGAGGATAAACCAATTATAATTTCCACACCTTTTCACTGACTATGTTTGCCCATTCAGAGGATGTTTATCCCTTAAATACTGGGTTCATTTTTGACCTGCGATGTCTCTTTCACAGTCCAACTCCAGGTACAGGGCTGTTAGTATTTTAAGCATATGCATTATTTACCTCTTTCATTTATGAATTTGATTAAAATTATTCAGATGGATTATCTAATTAACATAAACATATTGCTTTTCTTGTAATCTGGTCAATGTCCTGACCCCAGCACTGGCCAGCCTTCACTGAACACAGTCTTTCCATTTCTGCGTCAGCCACAAAAATCGCATGTGTGTTGCATTTGTTTCTAGACTGGTTTCATTTATTCACGCACCTTGCCGTGTGGAGTAGCTAGCATCGCCACTGGAAAATTGGGACACAATGTAAAAGCCACACAAGTTTAAATGTGACAATTTAAAGAATGGCTCGTTTATTCACCTCTTTGAATAACGTGAATCTCTGCACACCCCATGACCACGGTTCTAATTTGTCTGGCAATCTGGAGAGCGAGCGCGCTGTTCTGTGCCTCTATGGCTGTGGCGCATGTGGCGGGATTCCCAGGAACTCCCAGTGTTAGGCAGCTTGCGCATCAAGGCAGCCTTCAGCTAACTCTGACCTCTCAGATCGGCGATAAAACAGTCCTCAACTGCTCTCTACCAGCCAGCCTTTTTAGGTACCAGGTCGATCAATGAGCAGCACAGAATGCGATCACAAGAAGCAAAAGAACAGAGCAGCGGGCTATTAGACCGAGGAGAATTCGCGTTCCTTTATTTTTAGATTCAACAAGTTTAGCTCTTTGCATTGCTAATATTCCACCGCCAAAAATAATATAGCCCGAACTCTAAAATGGCAGTGACTATGACATGATAAAGGCTGTGTGATATATTAAGATGATATGATACAGGCTATATGATATATTTGCCGTTCTCAAATCTATCCCTGCACAAAACATTTGTCTTCCATATGAGTCTGTTTATGAGTTAGTTAATTTACTGTCAGGAAATGACTCGTAAAATTTTCCTTTTATCTCCCCTTTCTCTAATCCTCTTTAACACAGATTACATGGATTAGGGGTGCCTCTAGGGATTAAGTAGACCTGTCGCAGTGGGTAGCAGACGCTTTGAATAGGCTCTGATACACTGTGTATAACATATTTATGATTTTATTTTATTCTACTGTTTACAATCAATTTACTATTTCAATAACAATTGAAGATATGTCTCTGTCTTTTTGTTTCAGACAGTCTCTAGTTCATGAATTGTAATGCACCATGACTTCAGCAATACGACGTCTCATTTATAACGTCTCATTGTACCGTCTGTTCAAGAAATGCAAGTGCTGTTATTCCCATGAATGCGTCCGGTCTGCAGAAGTCTCCACCGCTGAGACGTTTGACATTAGAGAATTGATTGCACAGAGGTGACGGTCACGGTCCTCTCCGCCTTTTATCGCTGGAAAGAGGTGCTCTGTTGGGCAGCAGGTGTCCACCCAGGTACGACCAGCCTTGCTCGACAGCCATCCTACAGGTGTAACTTTAAATCGAGCAGACACTTCTTAAATGATTAGAATTGGAATCTTACATCATGTATAGACATAAAAAGGTAAATACAAGAGGAACACGATCTCATTATGGAATTGGCTATGTAAACAATGTTTATTGGCCATATTTAATAATTTATTCTCGAATAAAATCATTTTAAATACATATGTATATTATTTTTTTAAGTGCATATAACAGACTACATAGCCTATTCGGAGCTGTGGCAGCAGCGGGACCATGTCCATTTATTATTACCAATGGGTTTTCATTGACTAGCAAAGAGCGCAAGTGGTCCGTTTCCCACGGATTGTCCTTCGTTGTGCAGCTTGCAGCGTGGTGCGACATACACTTTTTCTTTTTTCATTCGAGGGAACAAAAAGACCCCCTCCAACTCGCTTTGTATACGCGTGGATAAGGATTGTTTATAGACTCCGACCAGTTAGCATCTCAGGTACCAGCATAATTTGTTGTGAGGTGCCTGACAAACGCCCTCTTTGGCTACCACTGTGAGGCCACGCTGCTTTTATGCGCATACCAGCCCCAGTCATAATAAAACCATACGCATGGCAGTGAGCGTGCTGTTGCCACTCAACTGGTCCATTCATATGTGTTTGTTTTTTTGTTTTTTGAAGGACGCTAATAGACTCTTGTGCAGTACTTTATAATATGTAAAAATGTTATAAGGGACAAAAAGTACCAGTCAGTTTTGGATAGCGCTTATAAAAGCGAACCGAAACTCGCTTTCGAGTTTGTGTAAACCTTTGGAAATTAGTGTCATGTTACATGTTATTTATATGTTATGTACAGTATTGATTGGTATTGTTGGCCTTAAAAGTCAAATAGGCCACATTATTACAAAAGCGATGCAGTTAGACCTATTATTGAATCGTGAACTATCTTATCGTGAACTTACTTATCAGACGCATTACAGATTCTGTCAATCATATGCTAAATGTGATTTTTAAATAAATGCAGCTTTTATACATTTTATAGAAATAGCCAAATAAAAATAATTAGGTAACAGTGGATGTCACATGTCTACCTGTGTTGAGGCTGTTTTATATGACCAAAGTGGCCACGCAGTTTTCAACAGGAAAAGAAAATCTGAACTGGGTTAGAAAGCAGGAAGAGTATAGACTATCACCTCACAAAAGATGTTTAATGTTCTATCTATTTTTTCCAAGCCATCTCTAAATAAAAACCCTCCCTATGTAGCCTGTATATTAAGTAGTTTACATGCATTCGTCTCTGATTAGCTGCTATTCACCTGTTTGAGTATGTGTGACGATTCCGATTGGAGCTCAGTTGTGCATTATTAGATTATCAACAATACGTATTCAAACTTTCAAATTACAACAAGAAAACTGAAATTCACAGTGAATTCATTTACACAATTCCCCTTTGTTCGCGCGTGCATTCCTTTTATTTAGCCTGCAGTTAAATACAAAATTACTTTGACTACTTTTTTTAGCGCATTCGGCCAGACTAACGCGTTTAGGGTTGTGTTATGGAAAATGTGTTTGGGTAGCAAAGTAACGGAAAGGCCAATTTAGGTTAGGTCGTGAAACACTTCAAAACGTTCAAGTACAAGTGTATTTTAAAAAAGACAACTTTGGGAAACATAGTCTAGGGCATATCTATGAAAATAGGCGTACAGCAAGATTGCACATTTTTTGGTGTTCACAGGATACGAGGAACAGTACAGTACAGTATATGGCTAAGACATCTGGTTAAATCTGACAGACAATCACTGTATGTCTATGTGTATGTGGTTCATCTACCATTTAGTGCTTGAAATATAGGATAAGCCTTTCATTCTCTTCATCCTAAACTTCAATGCAAGTGCAAGACGCAAAGGTAAACATGAAAATCAACAATATTCTTATTATGGAAAGTTGTTGAACTGAATGTGTGTTGAACTTTGTGTCATATAAACTTTTACTCGTTGTTATATTTCTAACATATAACATATTTTTCATATTGTCTATTATTTTCTGACTGTACACACAATTCATTTTTCCTCCTTTTATCTGTGCCGGCTGCATCATTCCCTCGGCTTGTTTTGTGGCTGTTTCACTAAGTGGCCTTTTAAAAGATAAGAACACTTAATATCATAAATTAGAGGCTGGCAAGGGCTATGTGCTGTTTCCTTGAATGGTCGACCGCTCCTTCTTTGTCACCACAAGTGTTTCCTTATGTTCTCCTGATTGTTCTGTGCACTGGCGGGTGCACACTGTCGATAACGTAGCAGGCCCGTTCCTAAAACCAGTGATTGATGTGCATCCCATTCCCCTGCCGACCAGTTTTCTTTAAATGACAGCGCCTTTCAATGACATTACTCGTATACAAATGTTTGCGCATTATCAGTGGTCCTCACGGAGAATCCGAGGGCGTGTTAAATGGACTGGACGCCTTGATAATTAAGTGCTCACGCGTTCTAACCTCCTGCCTAAGTGGTGGGCCGCTGAATGGGTGAACGTACCTGCTCAAGACGTGTTTCCGAGGTGACAGGGTCAACTATGTTTTTTTTTTTTATCCAATAAGGGTACGAAATAACTTGTACCCCTGTCTGACTCTGTTTTGTTGTCAGACAAGAACACAGAAGAATACAACACCTGCAGGACATTGTTGATTCTCCTAAAACTATAACAGAACTTTGACATCATTTACCAAACCCAGAGAATACATACTTTTAGTAAGAAGATAAAGTATCAGACCTTTCAACATGTAAAAAACAGTTATCTGATGGTCAGACATAACTAGGCTATAGCATTTCCGACTTGTGTCTTTATATGCTGATGATTAAACGTCACACATAAATACTAAATACTTTGCTCGGTTCTCATAATTGTATGGGCCTCCTAAACGTACAAGACTTTTTGGCAAGTTCCCTGTAACCACAGGCACTCAAGTTTATTTGGTTGTCCATGAAGGGAAATTGTATTCGTTTTTGTCCGTGGACAAATATAATACAGGCTTTAAGAGCTGTAAACTGATGGCGCAAATATTTTATTATCGTTATTTACAAAAGGAATTACACCAGAATCACGTTTGAGATGTTGGGCAGATGGGAGGGGTCAAGGGGAGTGGTTAGAGAGGCTTATGTTGTAGGTGCGCTGTCTCCGCTTTGGAAAGGAATGATGCTGTGCTCTGATTGGTTGGCGCTCCTGGTTGATGGCACGCGACAGTGGATGTAGTTATAAGTGTCCTCGCGTGCCAGTCCTCAGCTGAAGTAACTCTTGAACATCCAGGAAAGAGTACTAGAAGTGGGAAAGAGCTGTTACTGGGCAACGAGCAAACACCGTTTTGAGGGGAAAAAAATGGACACAGTGTTGGATCCGTTCTCTGGGCTGGACTCCTTCTCCTCCCCTTATTTTGACGACGATGACTTCTTCACAGACCATTCCTCTAGAGATCATTTGGACACAGACGAGTTTCTAGATGACGATGTCGAGTTTTTGACCAGCCAAATCCAAGAGTACTACAAAGACAGCAGGATTACACACAATGGGGAATATTGCGACGCTGGCAACTTCTCTTTCTCGTCTTCCTCATCGACCTTCTCTTACGGCTGCGCGGACAGCACCTCGGAACTGTCCCCTCATAGAGACGATGGGCCGCTAATTAAGAGGCGGAGACGCATGAGATCCGAAGCAGAGATGCAACAGTTGCGCCAAGCTGCCAACGTCCGAGAGCGCAGAAGAATGCAATCCATAAACGACGCTTTCGAAGGACTAAGATCTCACATTCCAACTTTGCCGTATGAGAAGAGGCTCTCCAAAGTTGACACTTTACGCCTAGCCATAGGCTACATAAACTTTCTTGCAGAGCTTGTGCAGTCCGACATGCCAATACGGAACCCCCACACGGATGCTCTAAACCAACCCAAAAAGGTCATAATTTGCCACAGAGGAACAAGTGAGTATTATTATTATTATTATTATTATTATTATTATTATTATTATTGATGATGATGGTGGTGGTGGTCGTGTTCGCGTTTGTCTTTGAAATAACTGAACTAAAACAAAACATTTTGTGCCTTAGGATCTCCGTCTCCAAGTGACCCTGACTATGGTCTGCCACCTCTCGCTGGTCACTCACTCTCCTGGACAGATGAAAAGCAGCTAAAGGACCAGAACATCATAAGGACAGCAAAAGTCTGGACCCCGGAAGATCCGCGAAAGTTGCACTTAAAATCATCTCTCAATAATATTGAGAATGAGCCTCCATTTGACTTAATATCCTAAGCTGTGTCTTCATGTAATTGTATACACATGTGTGTATTTAAACTGTATGGATGTATCCATGTTTTCACATTTCGTTGTATAAGTATGTACATATTTATATTTCTAGATATCCCTCTTTCTTTGTTTGATAAGGTCACTGGCAATCATCTTATGTAGTATTGTTATTTAATTATTTTCAATGATTTAGTAATATATTGTTATTTGTTAATTTAACTTTAATTTTATGTACATATCAAATAGAAATATATATTTTTATAATGAATGAAACCTATAAATGGGCCCTATTTATGATACCCTGAATAAAAGCTCTTACACTTCATGACTTTGTTGTGCTCTTATATATCAATTTTAAAAAAAAGCATAATTGTCCATAATATAAAATAACATATGAGCAACAAATGGTGTTGACAATAAAGATGCCAGACCTGCCCCTTTTATGATCTTACCCATGAACTTGCGACAGAAATGATCAGAAAAGTGACAATAATGAAAGATAATGAAATCAGCAGCCCTAAATCTAGTATCATGACAGTTCAGTCTGCATAAGGCCTAATACACCGAGAGAAAAAAGGTTAGTGTTTACAAATATTTCGTTGCCACGTTTGTGACTTATATGGATAGATGTTTGGAACTGAAATGAAGCTATCACATGCTACTGATAAAAGCAATAATAACATCCTACGACAAAATGGTCCAAAACTATTTATCACTATAGCCTACATAAACTTACTTATATTCTGGTACTTAAGGGCAACACTAATGGAGCAACTAATGGCAAAAACACAATGGTGATCAAGTATAGACAGGCAACCGGGCATCCCGAGTGTGGGACTATTGTAGTGTTAAGAGGCATGACTGTTTGGAAGCCCATGTGCTGCCAGGGGCTGTTGCCCATATACACTGCAGGTGCTTCCAGGCTATTTTTTCCCGTGGTATCGGCTTCTGTTCCATAATGCTGGCCTTCTGTCATGTCTACGTCAGCTTCGGAGTTATTAAGAGGTAGTCCAAGCAGATGTCCATGCCCACACATCCTACCCAAACATATGAGGAGCACCTACAGAACTCCATCCGACCCAAACCTGACAAGCGCACCTAAGGAACTCCATCTGACCAGCTGCTGCTACCGCAAAAAAACAAAGGACGCAAGGTAGTATCTAGACTTTCTGAGCAAACTTTGTGACTTGCATTGATGAAGATTATGATGATGATGATTACCATGATGATGGCGATGATGATTATTATCACTATTGTTTTTGTTGTGGCTGTTGTTGATGATGATGATGATGATGATGATGACGATGATGATGATAATGATGATGACGGTGATGATGATGAGGGTGAGGAATATAATAATGATATTTTTTATTAGATAATATTAGGTTACATGTTGCCGAGTCAAATACGCAAAGCCTAATTAAATAAGAGTATTATTGTTCCGATCTGAGCGATATTGAATATTGACTTTCAAAATGTATGCTGTTATGTAAAGACACCTGATTAACAGCACCCAAACCTGACATGTGAGGCAACAAAACCATGTAATCTCATTACAGTCATTATAAAGTCTAATGCTAGCAAGTCAGACTTAATAAATGAACCCTGAA
This sequence comes from Coilia nasus, assembly GCA_027475355.1. Classification (NCBI taxonomy): domain Eukaryota; kingdom Metazoa; phylum Chordata; class Actinopteri; order Clupeiformes; family Engraulidae; genus Coilia; species Coilia nasus. Next base: position 28,747,416 of record CM050221.1, read on the forward strand.
TCTTAGAACTTGGTCTTTGGTCAGTGTAACATTTCAATTCGGCTTGGTAATGTGCCCGAGAACAATAAAGCAAAGCTGCTATCATTGTTTCCTGGCACTTTTTACAATTGTGTTCACCCACAAAACCATGCAAAAGCATCCTTTAGGCAAGTATCGGTGAAGCGGAAGGGATAGGCTTACCCAGTGGAAAACCAATGTCTATCTTGTCACTCTGGCGCTTAGTCTTGGCAAGTCCTTAAAGACTACCATTTACTGCTTGTCAGGTTTTATACGGAGTTTAAAGCAACTAAAAGTTGAGACACCCCGGGCATAAAATGGTTAGTTCTCATGGGCATAAAGAATGTGCATTCTTCGCACGATTTCGGGACGTTACTCAAAAGCGGCGCTTGCGGCACATAGATAAACTGGCATTTCCTGCATTAAAGCCTTTCCCATCTCATCCACAGTCATTTTTAGAGCAACCTAAATGCAACGTTTGCATGTTATAATAGTAAAGTGGGGGAAACGAACAGCTAAAATTGATTTTTATGTGTTGATATTTTCGTGCGTATTAAGTGTAAAGTGGACTACTCAAGCGGACCCCTGACAAAATGTCACTGACACCATATCTCTGCCAGTGAAAATGGACCTTCTACGAATATTTAATCCAGTCCTAATTAAGCCAGTGTTAATTATTGGGAGCGACGCCTAACAAGATTCTCATAATCTTTAAATCTGATGGATTATCGCTGTAAAAATATGGATGGCAACTGCAAATCCATGAACCCACCGCATTTTGATTAATGCCTCTTCACTCTGGCATCGGGATACCAGCTGCCAGCACTGAACAAACACCAGTTGAGCCAACGCAACATAGCTCACGTGGGCAAATCCTGTTTCCCATAGCTCCTTGGTGCCCTTTGGGAATGGTGTGAGGTATGGCGCCATTTGCAGTTTCTACATATTTGTAATCATTAAAAGGAAATTATTCCCACGACGGGGTGTGATGTTGGGTCGACCAACAGGTGTTTGAATTTGGCTTAGACACACTGGCTCAGGAGGGAAGGGAGCACCGATTGCCAGAATGCAGGCTGCTTAGGCGCCCCTCATTTAACACGGCGTGGATGCCCTGAACAATCGCAATGATATCTTTATTGCAAGGCCTATGTTCTAGGCAGCAGCATATCCATTCCCGCCGAGGTTCTCTACGATGCACCTGGTATTTCAAACTTGCTTTTTGTGCGCCCGAGTCCTGGACAGCAGCTGCTTAAAACAAGCAAAGAGAGAGGCCCTTGCCTCAGCGTCTCCAAGATGTGTTGGCATGGTTTTCTTGTCTTTAATGCACCATTAACCATTGTCGTTGCACAATATGGGAACTGTAAGGCATGACGTATGTTATAATAAAACACATTTGCCACGATAGACTCCGGGCTGAAAGCTCTAATGTGAGCCAGCAAACTGTTACAGTCTTGTTTTGTCTTTTACAGCAAGCAGACAATTAAACTCGTGACCATTTGGCGAGCCTTCATCAGCCAATTAAATTTATGTCTGCTAATTTTTCAAGCTGAAAAAAGAGACTTGATGTGGGCTCCCAAGGACATTGATTTTGTGCCATCACCTGGCGTCCAGACTATGGTCCCATTTACAGAGGAGAAAATGCTGAGCGTTTCTTAGAGTTAGAGAGACTGCTGACACCAGGTCCCCCACCCCCACCCAACTCCACCCCATAACAGCTCATAAATGTATTAAACACGACAATGTATTTGTGTTGTGACTACATTTTGATATGCAAAATTTGGTAGTTGCTAGGACTGACGAGTCCGAAGCTACTTTTACTAAAAAGAATAACAGTGAATTCGGTGTATAGCACAAATGGTTTTGGGGAGATTAAAAAAAACATGTACCACGGATAAACAGACTTCAACCTGCTCTATTTCAGCTATTGTGTCTTTTTGAATAATTAAGGTTAATAAGAAAAGGTCTGTATACTTTCAATGCCAGGACCACAGGTGCGGGGTGACATGATGAATGATGTGCCTGATTTTTGCCAAGCTCGAGGGCCCTTCTCGTGTACCTTAAAGCTGATAGAAAATATTGTCATTTCTTTAATTCACAGCATTACTTTCATTCGAGACAAAGCCTGGATGAAAAGCGTATGCTGCAATGAAGCACACTACGTGGTGGCTGCTATGCCTCCAAAAAGAAAGAGATTCAATGCCCGAAGCGCGCTTTGGTTTGTGCGCAAGTACTCCATCTAAATCAAATAAAGGGAACCTTTCCAACTTTTAAAAGACCACATTTTACCTTTATTGAAGCTCCTACGGCTGTATCCATTAAGCATATGGTGCTTAGGCACCAGGCTTTTGTATTGAGGACGCCCTCGAGTCTGCAACCGGTGTCTATTGCGAATTATTTAACTTCTTGGGAGCCTGTACCGATCCCAGATAACAAGTGCACAAAGGCGCACGCGAGTAGACTTGCCTCAAAAGTAACATCGTTTAGAAGAGAATAAGTGGCACTGACTGACATGGACTGTCCACACCTCCCTGGTTCCGTGGACAGTGTTCATATCAGCTAAAAAAGTATGTCTTCGCGTCTTATTGTACTGAATATACCTACACAAAGCCGTCTTTTGCGCACGGGTATACTATGGAAACATTAAGGGGCAGTTGGTGCAGTGGACTTTTGCGCCCAACAGCCACGTGTCTCTACCCATGAAACAATCAAATTAAAATGAAAAAACATTTGACATTGGTTTTGTTTGTTTCTCTTGAAATAAAATATTTGCAAATATACGATTATTTTTAATATTTATTCAAAATGTGATATTAATATTGTACTGATTATAAATATTATTTAGATTATTAAGATTACTATTGTTGTGATAGATTTTACTTCGCCCATAGTAATACATTTGCACCTACTATATGATAGCCAACTAACTGCTGCTATATACGTTAGTATATGGTATAGTTATAGTGATAGACATTGGACATGTGCTCGTTTTAAATATGTCATCTTATTAGCTTAAATGAAGAAAGATGCATTTGTAGCACGTGTAATGGGGAATGAAAATGCTTTACACCACTTAAATACGCGATGTCATGAAGAAAAAAAAACAACGTTTGTTTCCATTAGTAAAATATGTAGGCTATGTATATGCATTTATATATTTTTCATAAATATTTATATTTGTAAACAATAATCTGTATAATAATAATGTGCAAATGCTGTTTTAAGACGTAAAATGTCAGTAAAATCAGAGCTGAACTGAAAGTTATGAGGACTTTTTTTACAAAGGTTCAATGCGGTTGGCAATCTTGAGGGTGGGTCTGCCTATGAGCAGAATATGACAGAGACAGCTGGCTCAGCCCAGTCATGAAATCCCCCCCTCGGCGGACCATACACATCGGCAGTGACCTTTCTGCAGGGGAATCTGGGAAGTGCCTTTGACTGAATTAGCCATAAAGACGGCTCACTATGATCTTTGTTCATGAGAGAATAGGTTGAATATCGCGCTTAATATGAGAGGTATTGTGCCCAGCTTTTGCGTGCCCTATATGAAATATGACTAGCTATTGATAAGCATTCGCGTAGGCTTGGGAGGCAGCCACCCCGTTGGGCTGTGTAGTCTATGCTCTATTCAGAAAATAGCCCTCCTTGCTGTTTAAATACAACACAGAATCTGTTACTGATCGCCCTTCCAAGTTTTATGACTGTAGGAAGGCATGTATTCAAATGAATTATCTTCGGCAAGCTTTGACAAACTACGTGCAAAATATTAAGTATGCTTGTAAATGTGATGATTTTCGTTGAGTTAGACCATATCCCTTCTCGTGTTTTAATCCACACCCAAAACTTTAATCCAGAGGGTGACTGCACACGATCATCTATAGTGCATTGGGCCTGCTAAAATCGGTTCCACAATTCTTGTTCTACATCAAACAAAAGCGTTTCTTTCCCCTGTTGATAAACGCAGTTCTTTAAAAGAAGCGAGAAAGTGCATTGCGTGTGAATTATAATGCTCTCTCGGTGGTTGATGATTGATCTATTTTTATTCAATCTACTTTTTTACCTCGTGCAAAGGAACAAAAAGTTAAACAAAAATGTGATAAATTACAAATATGCTAATTTCATTCAGTTGAGTTGTAAGTGTGTCTCGCTAGAAGTGAATAAGGCCTTGCAGTCAGTCTGTGCGCTCTCGGGGAGCGGGGACCCTGGGGTGTGGATCAAAGCGCTCCATTCTCTTTTATCCCCGGTATTCTCCCCCAAACCATTTCGATACAATATGTTTCCGTGATGGACGTCATGTGCTAAGGACATAGAACTCGTTGCAACCTAGCAAAATGTGTCTAGAGTCCTTTGTTCTGTACGACGGAGTTTCTGAGGGCTTTTTCGAGGTTGCCAGGTTTCTAAAGTGTAAAAGCATGCATCATTTTTCACCAGGTCCCGTTTTAATATTCACAAAAGGGAATCTATGAAACAGACCGTTCACTTGTTTTCTGGCATGAACTTCACTGCTGTCCAACTGATCTCTTTTCCTATTATAATCATTTCACAGCAGGGATGTATTTGCAAGACAAATGCAGTCAAAAGTTGAGCCCCACAAACTGGGCCTTTTCAATTAAAGGGGATAAACTCAATGCATGCGATTAATATATGCATCTCTACAGAATGATAGAAATAAGCCAAGCAAACCTTTAAACACTTTACAAACAAAACATCTAAGTTATAACAGGGTCCATTTCAGTATAAAATGCAAACAGAATTTCTCCAGGACACATATTCCTTAAACATTTGTTAAACAACTTGAATTACTACTCTCACAAAATCTATTCAGTGTTCTGTATGTACCCTTGACAACCTGACTACTCACTAATGCACTCAGTGTAAGTTCATTGGATCACCGTTTTGCACAATAAGAGCTGGGGCAAGTGCAAAAGCTTTAGTGGTGCAGCTCTATCCAGTCTGACCAATGTTTCCGTCAGTGTGATTGGCTAAGATGGCCTGAAGCCAGGGCTGGGAAACTTTCCAGACTTGACTCCCATTAACCCTGTATGGTGAAACTCTGCTGGAATCCAACACACCAGCCATTGCCATTTATCCACCAACTAATGAAACCAATTAATTTCTGGAGCCAAACAAAAAATCACGCTTTGTGGTTTTACAACCTGAGCTTCAAACTCCCCCCTTTCCCCTCTCTAAAGGAAGTAAGTGGAGAAAGACACCCTCCTCCTGTGAGTGTTTAAGGTAATAATATATATCTGACACCTGATGGCCCTTTCTATGGCAACAGCTTGCCAGGAGCATGGCCCATGGTGGCTGTGCCCAGATCCACAGTTGAATTTAAAAGAGGCTTTAGATGGCAACAAGTAGCAGGCGGCAGTAACAGGACACACAGAGCCATAATCACATAATCTCAATAAAAACGGGCCATGGGATTTCAAAGGTAGGTTATGACACCCAATAACCATCTGTTATAAATGACAGCCAACAAAAGGGGAAATTGATAATTGATTCTAGGCTTGTCGGAGTGGGTCGTGGGGGTCTGATGTGAACAGAGCTTATTGAGGGAGAGCTGATGAGTTAATAAGCCACAAGTGGCAGAAAGTAAACTCAATTCTAACCTATGGGAGGAGAGGAGCTCAGGCACTTCAATACTTGGATACACATGACGAGGCTTAAAAGTGACAATAAGTCAGCAAACATTCATTTCACAATAAACAGAGGAGAATGCAACAGACTTTAGTTCTTTCGTGTAAACCACGAGACGGCTAAAGAAAAAGATCAGGGGAAATGACAAAAGCATTTGGTCTTTTTTTCTCTTTCTTAGTTTCTTCTTTTCTCTGTTACATTCAGGGTGGAACAGCACAGATATCCACCCTACTTATTGTACGGCCATGGCCATTGAGAAATTTCCAATGCCTTGCATTCCGGGGAGAAAGCTAAAGAACATTCCAGGAGTACCCAACACCAGTGCGCACAGAATGCCATACTGTTAGTCATGTCCCTTCCACTCAAGCTGCATTCAAGACTTCAGGCTGCAGTCCATTGAACTCATTCAGAATAGGGCCTACTGGAGTCAGCGGCTGCCATACTTTTTGTTGTCACTTTACTCAATGAAGCGTATTCTAAGAAAGGGTTTTGTACACTGAAGTCGGCTCCTTCTTTTCTTTTGAAATAATTCTTTTACAGTGCAAAAAGCAAGTCTTTTGGCAAATGTGACTTATCTGCATAGTGCTACATTGATGGTTTGGCAGACAGCTGACATGCAAATTAATTTTTCTATATAAGTTTTTTTCTTTTCTTCTCCTTTTTATAACACAAGAAATGTCTGATTATGCATACAAAGCCATGAAATCACATACAAAAATGTTTTGTACAAAAAAACACGTTGTGTGTAAAATGTTGCCTTGGTTTAATAGATGTGATGATGTTAGATATAAAGTAAAGTTAGCTCTCAGCACAGCCATGGTGTTGCCTGTTTGGAGGGGGTGGCAGGGGAAGAGGAAGATCACCATCCAAGCCTTCATCATCTTCACACTGGGATTGGAGTTCTAAAATAAAAAGTTTGACTTTTAAATGTGTGCCAAAACATGTTTTACAAAGTGTAAAGATTTTGACCAAACACAACAGTTGTGGTGGCAACCATCTCTCATGACCTCACACCTACTAAAATCTGTGGCATCTTTAGATTGCATGTTTCCTTCTTTCTTGGCCTCTATAATTCTAATTCAGAGGTGGTGGTTTTAACCATCCCAAGTCATTTTTTCGCACCAATCAAATGAATGTGGGTACTGCCCATAGGAGGGGCAACATGACATTTCCCTGGCCAATTCTAAACAGGTCACAGACCCTCCATACACCCCAAGATGGTGGGAGGGGCCGCTTAACCAAACCGTGTAACCGAATCAAACCAGTGGTTGCCCCCTTTCAGCTTCAGAGGAATGGCCACAACAATGCCCCACACAACAGAGCCCACAACACATTCTCCTTTAGGACTGACTAGAAGGCTTTTTATCACCTAGAGAGCTTTGTGGCTCTCAGGCAAAGGGGAAAAAAAGCTCATTATGACCTCTGGAAAACCTTGTTTTCTTGTTTTCATTCAAATGCTTTGTTAATAAAAATAAATGCATACACAGCAGATTATAGAAGGAGTGATACAGCTGAACAAAATGAGAAGTGCCAGAGGAGTAAAGGAATGAGACAGAAAAATGAACGGTTGAAGTGAGAGACAGAGAGGGACAGGGCAAGACATTCTAAAGTGCCCCAAGGGTGACCTGGGGCTTTCAGGTTGCTTGAACACATCAGAATTGCCTTTGTAGAAGTTGATTAATTGGGTCTGATAAGTTACCATGAATACAGATTGTTATAGACTTAAATGTGGATGGACTGGGTCCATCAATGCCTCATTTACATTGCTCTGTCGCAAAGCATATGGGCCAGACGTATTCATGCTCAGAAACACAACTTAAATTTACTATGCCTGGGTCTCATATCTGATGATACACTCTGATCCATTTGCTGCCTGTTAATTAAAATGGTTGAAAAATTCACAGTGATTATGATTAAAAATGGCATCAGCAGGTGTTCTATATTATGTCAAAATTGAGAATTTGTTTTATTTTAACAAATGTAGTCTGTTAATTTGTTCGTAGTGAACAGCAAAATATTTGTTTCATCCAAGTGTAATACTCAGGATGAACTGCACTGCCTTTCACTTATGTGACTATGTCCTTAAAAATCCTCTGACACCCAGAACTCAGCAGGTCAATCTGAGCAAATCGAGCATGAGGTTAAGCATGCTCTGCTGTGGCCAAAATGGCCGGGCCACCTCAGATTGGGTGACCCATTGAACAAACATAATCTGCAGTGTGACCACAATGTTTGCCAACTCCAAGTGTCACGACTCACAACTGGCTGGTGCCTTATCTCCAGCGTCTCAATTATGGGGTGTCAATGGTGATCTATGGGCTGGATTCCCAGGCTTTAGGGGTGGGGGGCTGGCTAGTCGTAGCAGAGGTCACTGGCCAGGCCCTCTTGGCTGAAGACCAGTGGCTTTTCAACCCTTTCACCCTCCCGCACGCTGCCTGTCAGCCATGTTGACTGGCTCTAATCTATTAGGGCCCTCTGGTCACCTCTCACAAAACTATCAGGCTCCAGGCCTCTGCTCCTCAATCAAACCTGTCTGTATACACACAACTGTTTAACCACCATTTGTTGATATTACGGCCTTTTAGAACTAAGTCTGTTACTGCAGATAGACTGCAAGTGGACCAACCCACTGGCTCATTAGCACATCATCCGAGAAAAATGTTTTGCGTTGTGTAGACTGCGAAATCTTGATTCGGATTAGAAAAGTTTTAATTTACATTCTACTAGACAATTTTATGCCAGTATGAAATTGGCAGCAATCTCTAAAAACTTTAGCATTTCTTTTGTGGCCTGTCAAGACACAATTGCTTGTGAAACCCACCTGCTCACAATGAATAAAAAAGTCTAGGCAGAATTTTGGCCCAACATGAATTCATGTCACTTTTGAGTTTTGATTATTAAGCTGAAACTCCAGATGTCCATTTTATTTTATGCTCCTTTGTTCCTTGTTTGTTCCTTTGTTCAGCATTAGGTTTAGAATGCAATACTTACGGTGCAGTGGGTAACATGAGAGAAAAAGGGGATTAGACACTGAAAAGGCATGGACCTCATAGAGTTCCTTTTCCTAATGCTACTGTTGTGGCTGGCAATGACAAAATAACTTTATCTCCTTGTCATTGTATAGCCATCACATGACATGCATGTTCCTAAAATTTCTCTCAACTCAACAAACACTTGCCGTGTCTCTGCAGAGTTCTGCAGGAGCCCTTCAGTAAACATTAACTTCCAGTGGCACACAGAACAAATCCCCAAGATAGCAACAGAGGGCAACATCACTGGGCAGTGCACGACACGGATCTATTGTTTTTCATTATTGGATTGCGCCAAATCATTGGTTGGGACAGCAGAGTAATCTAGCAGATTAATTTGTTGGCTTCTGTGCATCAGATAGCTCTGTCTAAGAGCTTCCATATTGATGAAGGGAGATAAGCCCCTGAGTTATCTACCCCAGTCATGTCGGCTAAGCTCATTAGCAAGGATCCTAATTACCAAAAAGTCAATAGTGCACAGATAGAGAGATTAAAAAGAGCTTAGAGAGGACAACAGATTCTCTCTCTCCTTCTTTTCCTCTCCCTTCTCTCTTTTTCACTCTCAGTTCCACACACTGTCTCTTGACCAATCAAACTGCATTTGGATACTATATGCTAGATTACGAAATGTGTAATATCGAGAAAGTTCTTTTTTTTTTAAATCACAAATGTCCCTTTGCCCAGTGCTGGCAACTGTACTTGTAGTAAATTATAATCCACTGAAAAAGGAAAATTTGATTTTTAACAAAAAAAAAAAAAAAAAAAAAACAAGACCAAGTAGATGCCTCCTTTTTAACCAATGAAATGACAGTGCTGGCTGTAACCCTACCATGATCTGTCCAGGAGGGTGTGTCTGTGACTCTATTACTTTGGCAACTGGATGTAGCACCTGTCCTCTGAGACACAGCACCTATGTCAGGCTAAAATGGGACATAGTTGTGGATAGGGATACTTAGTTGTCTGCACAGTTTCGGTCCATATGTGAACACATGTATGTGTAGCACCACTTTTTAGTACCCACCAGAGGAGTTCCTGCACTAAAGACAGACTGTTTACCATGGCTGTTGGCTGATATCTTTCCTGGCACATCCAGCTGGAAAAAAAAAGCATGCTGGTATGAGTGCACATATGCATTAGCATGTCTTCAAGTACTAATGGTGTCACGGAGGAACTCTTTTTGAAAGTCCCAACTCTCTTGGCCAAGTGAACGTGCCTCTGAGTCTGTGAGGGTGTATCAGATCAAAGCACGTGCACAGTAGCAATGGTGCTGGTTACACTGGATCTTGACAGCAGCAGGCCTTCTGTAAACACATTTTCATCTCTTTTTCATTTGAATGGATTTCTTTAATGGCTGGTTTCCGGCAAATCCAGTCTGCCGGCCCCTGGTGAATGAGGTGTTTAATGTAATACCGCTGGCTGTATGTGTTCATTCACACAATGCCACGCAGAGGAGAGGGCAAAAACAAAAACAGGCGAGCCAACACTTATGCATATTCATCAGGCATCACCAGTAGAGGCCAGAGCTGAGAGGCTTAATTGGGGGTGCACCTGTTAAAATCTGATCTGTGCTTAAAACCCCCACCCTACCCCAACTCTCTGTCTAAAACTCTCTCTCTGCCCTCTCTCTCTCTCTCTCCCTCTCTCTGCTCTCTCTCTCTCTTTCTCTCTCTGTCTCTCTCTCTCCCTCTCTCTCACTCTCTCTTACTCTCTCTCTCACACACACACAGGTGCAAATGTCCTCTCACATTAAGACTAAGGCATCGAATTACACATGAATTCAAACAGCTCCTTTTTAAAATAACACTACAATTAAACATTTAACATAGTTAATAGCCTGCTAAACAGAAAACTTTTTAAAAACAGTGTACACCATGTCTACAACCTACAAGATTGATTTGACCAAATACTTACCAGGTTGTTAGGCATACCAGCACCACTGTCAACATACCGTATAGCTAACCGAAGCATAGTGTAGGGCAGCGGCTTGTCTCTGCAAGTTATTCCGCAAGAACATCTCATCCTTAATGGCATGAAAGCTAAAGAACAGCACAACATTTTACATAGACCATTTTTTAAAAGAGCTGTAGTTTTAACTATTTAACGAGATATACTCTGAGAACAATTTGATTGTTATTACAATTATTACAAACAAAATGCAACTCTGTTGAAAATTAACATGACACCTCTTTTTCAGAATTTCAAATTTCTTCTCCCATGCTAGACTGGAACTGCGGTCCTTCTTGAGCCTTTGGTCACAGAGAAAAAGTTTCATTAAACTCCAATGAACTGCAACAGACAATAATGCTTAAACAGCTTGCTAAAACAAACTCTTTTGATGGAATGTCATATTAACAGTTAAGAGTTTTTATCATTGATACATGATGATGATGTTGTGTCTAAACCGTTTCAACAGGTATATGCCATCACAACGGCACCATACGTGAAGCAGTACCGTTGAATTTCTGCCTTCTGCTCCTCCAAAATGTGTTTCAGTTTCTGCATGTCCTTCTTGTCCTCCACACTGGAGTGTGCTGCTGCTGCTGCTGCCGCCGCCGCTGCGTGGGCGCGCTGTGCCTTCTCCATGTCCTTCTTCTGTTGCTTCATTCGCTCCTCGGCTGCAAGGGACTGCACGAAACAAAAACAGCGGTGTGTAGTATTTGGCTCTCAAATTGAGACGTAATAAAAGAATGTAATTTTGTTGTCAAACCAAACAGTGACTCTGTGTCTTTTGTAAGTGTGCCAGTATTGTGTTTGACTGACCACTGCTCTGACGAGTGTCCTGAGGTAGTTGCTCTCTTGCTACACGCTCATTCTTTGGGATAGCAAGTTGAACAGGAATTGGTTTAAAATAGCCTCCTGGGCTTTGATGCTGTGTGTTTGGGACCTTATTGTATGTCCATTATAGAATTCGATTTGGACAAAAGCCGTTTTTGTGGCCGGAGCCAAATGTCCACTCAAGTGGCATGTCCATTCACGGCCTGACCCATCTTTGTGACCAGTCATGTCATCTGATTTAGTGCGCATGTTCACACAAGTGTGAAGGCCAGGTCAGCATGGGTCAAACTGGACCTGTTTCTCCTCACATAAAAAAAGGAGGAGGAAAGAAATGACAAAAGAAAAGGGGTGGGTCTTGCATCCAGTTAAGAGTCCTTGAGGGTATTCTCTTAGATAGCATGGGTGCTCAATGTGTTTTGTTCGTCCAGCCCAGGCCAGTGCAGAAAAGGTGGTCAGTCTCCGGTTTTTGTTTTCTCTCACCCTTGCCTCACCATTCAAAAGCCTTTTGTGTGTAGGAAATAAAGGGGGTGTAGGCGTAGGTGTTTCCCTGTGACAATAAGACTTTCAGCTTTATATGTTTACATAAAGGCTGATGTGTTGACCACAGCCTCTAGTGTGGCAACGTCTCAATCAGACTAATATGCTCATAGAAACAAGCTACGGTTAAGGGAACACAGAGAATGGATCCCAAAATAAGCAGTTGTAACAGCTTTGTTTAGCATGACTCTGCACATTAACACTTGTGGAGTGAATGGAACAAGAATGTAATGTGCCAACTAAGTTGGATTATGCTTCTTCAGAACTAGCGGAGAACTCTTTTGTAAGCTGTAAATGCCTTGATGACTTCAACGTTAACACAGAATCAATAGAACAAGCAGTAAATAATATTTAAACAAATCGGATGTTCCCCTGTTTATGGATGTTGAATAATCTTACTTGGTTTCTAAGAGAATATTTTATTATACTAAGTTGAATTTTAAGACTGAGCACTGCCTGACCAAGCTGAGAACAACTGACCAATTTACCCACCGCACGACTGAAAGGGGCCACATCCACCCTTCTCTTGAGCACTATACAAACTGACCCCCCACAGATCCCTGGCTACTGTGAGCCCCCCTGTGCAGTTTGCTGTGCACACACTGCCGAGACCTGGCCCAGAAGCCACCGGGCACGTGCCAGTTGGGGACAGACGCACACACACACACACAGACTGGCAGGCGGGCAGGCAGAGGGGGCCGGTAGGCATGGCGGCTCAAGACAGATAAGAAACTCAGCACACACTCCGTAATAATGGGCGGGCGCAGCGCAGTGTGCTGGATGCTCCGTCTGAAGTGGACTTTAAACCGGGCCCATTGTCCGGGGCCTTTCAGGGCCCCCCTCTTAGCCCACCCACTCCAGGCCGCTGCCGTGTTGTGTCAGCTGCAGGCCGCATTCCGCTCGCTCTCGGGGGGCCTGCCTGCCTGCCGCTGTGCCATCCGCCCCAGTGACCGTTTCTATGTGGTCACTGTGTTGACAGAGCCATTGTCTGGCCCTGTGCTAGCCATCCACCCACCCAACTCCCCAACCCCCACCCCTCTTTCCCTCTTTTTCTCCCTCTCCCTCCATCTCGGTTTCTCTCTCCCTCTCCCCCTACATTTCTTTCACTCTTTCTCTCTCTCTCCCTCTCTCTTTCTCTCTCCCACATCTCTTTCTCATTCTCTCACTCTCTTTCACACAACACACTCCTGCATCCTCCCTGTTCAGTGCTTCCCACACTTTGTCTTGACAAGTCATGAATGGGCCAAAGAATGAGCCGTGGAGCAGTGGTTACTGCACTCAGGGTGAGCTGCACTGGCAAAGCTCTGGGGGACCTCAATGCTCTTTTTTCCAGTTAAAGGAAGGCCACCATTAACATGGGAAAGAAACTAGGTGACATTTCATTTTCATGTTATTACATTAGGAAAACTGCCCTGCAAAGTGTAACAACACCGTCACGACCCTACAGTCTTATATTCCATTAGCCTGCATAAACCACTTAAAGTCGACTTTCAATTTCATGGTTGAAGAATGAGGCTTGATTATAATTTCAGAGGTATAATAACTGTAATGATATATAATTCTTTAAAGACTACATCCAAATTAAATTATATTGAAATTATATTGAAAAGCGATAGTTGTGTGCAACTACTTTTTATGCAACCAGTTTATGTTCCAATATATATTTACACAATTGTTATGATTAACTGCATTTATAATACAGAAAAGATTTAGTGTGCTTCAGTCTAATATGCCCCCTTGGAATCATTAACCAGCACTGCTCTCTCCCCACCACACTGCTTTTAATGCAATGTAGCCAGAAAGCAAAGTGATGTCCAAACTTCATTTCGGAATAGAAATAAATGGGAAGAAAATGGAGAAAAAAAGATGGAGGAAGTGTTAGGTGATGACACCGTTCCATATCAACAGAGACAATAGTTGTTGTTTAACTCTCCTGGCTAAAATCAATAGATCACAGACACCTGTGCAGGAGCAACTCACAGCCCTATCTTTGTTTTCCTGGGTGTCTGCACTTGGCCTATTGACTAACCTTCAGCACAGGGGCCAGGGTCTTCAAACATCCTGATAGAAGATAGCCTGACTCCTCATCAAACCTAATTACAGCCACCCAATGACTACACATCCACTTTTTAATCTAGGTAAGCTGGACATATGCAAAGGTAAAGGGTACATGGCAGATGCTTTTATCCTTGGAGAGTGTGGGGCAGGGGTGCCACTAAGGAGTGGGGGTAGGTCAGGATGATTCAGGGGGCTGAGAGCTTTAGGGGCCCACAGAGGACTATGATATGGTTGGGGTGGGGCCCAAAATTATTTTCTTTCAGGAGGCCCACAATTTCTAGCGGCGCCCCTGGTGTGTGTGTGTGTGTGTGAGTGTGAGTGTGTGTGTGGGGGAGTGTCAAACCCTCGTTGACCACGTTCTAAGTGGCGATGCTTCCCTCTGCAACCCCACACCCACATTTTTTAGGGGCCACAATGGGGTAGCATGGTCTACATGTCTGTGTGAACTGTTTCTGTTGACAGAAATTTCTTATCCAAGTCAAACCTTGCAAAGATGAAGTGCAAAGCAGTGGTAAGTAGGGGCATTAAGAGAACAACCAGCTGCATCAGTAAGCTCTGACTATGGGACGGTTTCACCGAGTTCTCTCCAGATGTGTGTGTCATAGGAAGATGAAGCAGCCTCTAAAACGTACCTCCTTCTTACGCTCTGCCGCAATGTTTGTAATCTCCTTTTCCATTTCCTTTTTCAGTTGATTCAACTGTGGAGAAAACATGATTAATTTAGCATGATTAATTACATCAATCCATGTTTAACTATAAAAGACCAGATTTCCAATAGCCAGGTTCCCTACATGCAGTCTATCTGCATGTCATGTTGGAGTTTTTATATTATGTAACTTTTATGAAATCATGTAAGTTCATGTAATATAAAAAATCTTCTGTAAATAAGCATTTCTATAACCGAGCTGCTTAACAACAGGGCAATAAATTAACCTCTTAATGGACAAGGACAGTGACAGTTTGACAGGCTGCTTAATGACCTCTGGTGATTTGTCCCCACAGTCCTTTAGACCCTGTGGTTCCCAGTCCAGTGACGTTAGCCCGGGGATGCTGTGTGGGCGGACACTCAGATGCACCACACTGGTCCTGAGAGAAGCAGTGGGAGTAACCCCATATGTGCCCCACAGCACTGGCTAACACCTGCTTGCCTCTGTCATTTCATTTTAACCACACTCCTCACACACATCCTCTCTATACTTCATTCTCTCATATGATTGGATAGGTGCTTTACTGTCCACACTAGGAAACTGCTTTTTTCTTGTCTCAAGTGAGTAATAAATGTCAGTCATTGTGGGTGTGACAGTACCAACAAGGCAAACACATGGCCTTTTGACCAGTCATACAATAGTGTGAGTGCTGCTTTTATCCTTATAAAAGACAGACTCCAACAACATTCATTTTAAAAACACACAACATCAGTCCACTGTGCCCCAGTGAAGGAAAAGTAATAATACGTAATAATAATACAAAAAAATGCAATATGATTTGTTTCTTCAAAGTGCAGTTTGTATCAAAGAACCATTATTATATTCTCATATGTGTGGTAAGATGTATAGTTGGGCAACATGATCAATATCCAACAACAAATATTTCACTTAGTGTATTCCAAAAACAAACATCATGTCATATTTCCTAGCTTATGGTTTTGGTCTGATGTGGTATGAATGTTTTACGCATAAGCATGGTGCTGGGTGGGAGGGCGGTGGTCATGGTCCTCACAGAGCTAAGCCTACTCCCAGCTGAGTCTCACAGGGACCACTAGCCTTCCCTCCAACCTCCCATTGGAGGTCCCTCTAAACACCTCCTCAGGCTATGGAAACAAATTTTACGCCCTATTGATCAATGTCAAAAAAATAATATGGAAACAGTTTTTTTTTTCCTTTTCATTTTTTTCCCACCCATTTTACATTTTTATGCTCGGACACAATGATAGAACTTCACATTGCGTTTGTCAGTCACCGGACAAAAGGGACCTACTTAACAAAAGAGAAAAGAGGTGAAAAGACGAGGGTGTTTTTTGAACTGCTACACTAAATATGGATAATCCCTTTCACTGGTGATTGAAATGACATTGAGAGGGTCTTTATTAGCTGTTCAGGACTTGGGTCTATACAAGGTGTTGGGCCACCATCTGCTCCAGGACCATTAACCACCCTCATCAGCCGCGGCCACAGGAGCATGCTGGAGTGCCAGAAGCAGGGCCCTTTTGATCACTTACCTATGTTGTCTTTTTGTCTGAGCTACCCTTTCACAGTCAGCACCCCTAATTGGTTTTAAATATACTTTCAGCCACACCTTGCATTTTGGCAGTTCTGCTGTGGTCAAATAGACTATGTTTTTTTTTTTATCACTGGAATTTGTCCAAGACATCCCATAATATTTAGCTCAAAATTTGCCTACGCCCACAGACATCCTCACAGCAGCTTTTACCAATCACCCTGTGTTCTTTAACTCTTTAATTGCTAATAAGCTGGAGAGCTGGGGGAAATGCTAACTGGAGCACCACGCGTGCAACAATTGGCATTAATCAGTCATGTGTGAAAGTAAAATGGGATTTTTTTCTCAATTTAAAGAGCGTAATTTAATATGTGTAATTCATTAGGGAGGGGAACTTAGAAGGACCCTTGCTGCTAGCCTCCAAGCACCCCTGCAAGGATGAGGGAGGACTTTTAACCTTGTGAGTTCTGTATGACCAGACTGAATGATGGAGTGTTTAGAGCCTTTGACAGTCTCTTTGGCTGTGTCCTCTGTGGCTTTAATTTTCTTTTGGCTTCTTTTTTTTTCTTTGTACATTTAGTTATCGTCAGAGGTTAGGGAAGTCACACTATTGTTCCAGAGACTTCAAATGACAATTCAACAGTGGTACATTCAGGGGGTAGTGCAATTCAGCAGCTTATTGGATTCATGCTTGTCACTATTCACACTTGAAACCAGCTGATGGACACATAAATTTGGGCAAATCATGTTAATTGAAAATATCAAGCAGGGCGCTACACACACATACGTGCCAAACCACACGCCCTTCTGTTGGAGTTCCAGCATGTGTCCATTCTCAAGATCGTGTGTTGTTTTTTAGAACTACATGCACCTAAATTCACACATTCTGTTTACAAGCTATCAAAGGTGGCAAACAAAACACCAATCAAATGACACCCCTCGGGGGCCCACTTGCCAAATGTCAAGCCCACTGGCTGACATCAGTACATCAATCATTAACTTACAAGATACAGCAGTGGCTGTTAATCCCCTGTCAGCAGACCATAAAGCCATTAAGCACCTCAACCTGCACCTACCAGTTGCTCTCTCCCACTCAGCGGAGTGCAATGTGGACTCTGCTGGCATGCTTTCATTCCTGGCTCACTGTTTAACCTGACACATGCTTCCATGTTTGAATGTGCAAACACTGCTTTTACGGAAAGCCCCCCTATAAGTGGGGGTTTGGGTGGGGGGTGGAGTGAAAAGGTGGGGGCTAACATTTAATATTGCCACAGAGCAAACAAAGAAATTAAAATGTTGAGGATGATATATGGCCAGTCATGTTTCTCCTCTGTACACAAATCCACGTATTGCTGTGGAGAAATCAGCAGGATTCCAGGCACTATTTCATGCTTGTTTAGGATGTATACTAACGAAACAGAGATGAGGGACATGCAATGCAGTTACGGATGCGTAAATACAATATAGTGGGAACTCAGAAATTGGAATGAGTGTGTGTATGTGTGTGTTTTTAGCATTCTGCTTCATTCACCCATCTAAGAAATAATTACACTTTTATAATTGATCACAATGAAAACAAATAGCAGTTCCAAAGTCATGCCTAATTTACAGATGGTGTCAAAAGTGGCAGATGGTATTTTGGAAGACACGGTCACAGTTTACGAACACACCGTTAAGCTGGGCGTACACTGTACTATTTGAGCCTGTTGCTGACCTGATTCTTGAATTACAGCCTTATAAAGGTATATACGCAGACTGAATTTTAGCTATAGTGCAAGGTTTGCTGTGCGGTGTGTGTGTGTTTCTGTGTGGGTGGTGGTGGTAGTTTTGGGGCGGGGGGGGGGGGGGGGGGGGGGTTGGGGGTTTAACTGATTTTAACTGATATCTTTGCTAAAAACGTCCTCAACTATTGGATAACTGCAAATGTGTTTTTTAGATGGCTAGATGGTCCACTGTTACCATATGTTACCATATCGCTGATGGGTGAGTAAACCTGATCAAAATAGTAATTTTACCCAAATTTCTATATCCTTTGCAGCACATTCCAGTTATCATTAATACGTCTCTCTTCCACACCCTAGATGAATACACTCGCTCCTTCCTGTAGGAAAATATGCAAGCTCATATTAAAAAATCTGTTCTGTACCTTCCAAAGTTCAAAGGTCTTGCACTGCCTATTTTTTGCTGGTATTACTGGGCATGTAACATAAATAAACTGCTGTACTGGGTTGATAATAGAACAGAAATCACTAACTCTCCCAGGCTGCAAATGGAGTTGTCTTCTTCTACTGTTACTCCCTAGATTGAGTGGTGTAGTCCCAGTTGCCCACTGTCAGCAACGTCTAAAAAAAATCCAACTGTTTCGAATAGCATCAAAATCTGGTCTCAGTTTTAAAAGCATTTTAATCAGATCTAATCAGATCTTCACCCACTGCCCCCATATTAGATAACCATTTACTCTCCCTACCCTTAACTACCCTTAAACAGACGAAAACAAGCTGGGGTTGACTATATTCAGTGTTCAGTGGGAAAACATACTCTTACATACTCACTTTTATGTGTAAGCCATGGCTTATTACAATGCAAGTTTCTCCACAGAGTTCATCTTACAAATGCAAACGGGCGAGGATATACCCCAGGATAAGTGATACCTGCAGTAGGTGCAGGAATTCTCTTGCCGAGCTTGTCCATATGTTTTGGTTCTGTCCTAGAGTATCAACATTTTGGTCAGGACTCAGGGGTATGTAACACCCTTAGCATTGCCCTCAATGTCCCCCTGAATTTCTTTTTTCTTCTTTCTACTGCTTTTTTTTGTCTTTTAAGTTTGCCTGTTCACACCCCTCACCTCACATACTGGGAAGGGAACAGGGATAGGGACAGGGATGGGTTGGGGGTAGAAGTAGCAGTTATGCTGCATGACTATGGTGGAGGTAATTGAGTACTGAACTGGTGGAAATGGCTAGGGGGTGGTTGTGGAACTTAAAATGCTTTTTGGAGCATATGTGACATTCAGTTTGATATATTTTCATGTTAATTTTATCATTCTCACTTTAGCCATAATTTGTACTATCTGTACCTTATGTTCTTCATTTTGACAATGTATATGTTTTTCATTTTGTTATCTATTTATTCACATACTTTGAATAATAAATACGTGCACAGCAACAGAATATTAACATGCAACAAAGGAGACACCTTTCTTACTATAATTAGAGTGCAAACCAGCTACTGGCTAAACAAATGATCTAAATAGGTCCTAATAGCTGCCTTCAGTTTTCAAAATGAGAATCAGTTTTATTGGCCAAGTATACTTACATATATAAGGAATTTGACCCTGGTAGATGTTAGCTCTCCATATATTCAAAATATAGACTTATAGTAGTATACATTCAATAGACAAATGGAAATATATAGACACATACAATACAACAATATACATATAGGCACTATGTACTTAACATACAAGTAGGGCATAATACACAAGACAAGTACACATGGAGTGGGGTGTAAAATGCACCTAATAGTGAAATGTAATGTGCAAGATACATTTGGAATGATAAAGTACATAATGTGTAGATATAGTCTGCAAGATACATAGGGATGTCAAGTAATTCTATGCAAGATTAACAAAACATTGATTGGCAGACCACCCAAATTTTCCATTTGCCACCTGCTTGGTCATATACACCAGGAAAGGACAGAGGCAACAGACCTCTAACTTTCTAACCTTCATTGGTCTTTCCAGAGGATAGATAGGCCTATTACATGTGCGAAGTGAGAGGTTAAGGCTGTTGGTCAGACATTGTTCTATGGTCGGACACTGTGACCACATATATCTTGAGCTTTGGATTTAAACTGCAGACAGTTTACTCCAACAGTGTGAGTTGGGTGCTTGGGCAATTTTTGACTTTACATAGCAAATGTCCTGGTTATGGGGCAGTATTCAGAGTGACGCTCAGGAGGCTGACTGGCAGAGGCCACCCTAGTGATAAGACTCTGGGGACAAGGCTTTCACAAGGTTTAAACACTTTGTGCTGACAAGGACACATAAACATGCTTTAAAAGTCAACCCTACCTTCTTCTTGCTCGCCTCCCTTTCTTGAGCAAGCTGTACTTTCAACTGATTGTTTTCCAGGGTCACCTAAAACAGCACACAGTGTCAGTGTGTTAACAGTAACGTAAAATCAAGATTTATTTATAATTGCAGTGCATATGGCAGATAAACATGATTTTTAGAGTTAATGCTTTGGGCATGCAGTACTAGAGAGACAGCGTCATGGCTTGCCTTTTCAAGGGTCTTCTTTTCTTCCTCTGCTTTTATCGTCAGCTTCTTTAAATCTTTTTCTGTGACAAAGACAGAAAGGTCAGGAAGACAGAAGTTTCTCTTCAGCAGACTAAGCAGCAATGGAAAGAGGACACTAGCAACCATCTCGACGTGACATCTCTGGACTTTTGTCTGCCACCTCTGAGCGCTGGGTCGGGTTAGGGACAGAGTGGCCGGAGGTCCTGACTGGGCACTGACCTGGCTCTGCAGCCCCGAATTCAACCACGCTCACCCCCCACCACTCTCTGAGCCTGAGCCCACTCACGCTGACCACTAAGTTCAAGGGCCAAGTGTGAGTTTGCACCTCAATTAAAAAAAAAAAAAAAAACAAGAGCCCTAACGCCTTTGTCATAGCCTATAAAAAAACATTTAGCAGGTGGCTTTTTGAGAGTTTACAATGCAAGTCATATCAAAGAGTGGGATGTTCCATTCAGACGGACAATACACAGTCCTGGTGTGCAATACTTAATTTCCAATAAGGAGAGAGCACAACATGCTGCCCATTTGTCTGTCTCACTTATTCTCCAGGCTAGTTAATGATACATTAATCTCGGAATTTCATACAGATAGCTGGCCCAGACAGAGCTTGATCAGAATTGAGATACCTCATGGAACAAGACCCATGTCATGGTTACCTAAGCTACGTAAGCTGTGAATGAACATCAAACATTTAGAGGAGATAAAGCTGGGCCACTTTAAAATACACCTGTCTAGTGTTTGCTTAGTTCTCGAGGACTCCCACACGCTAGAGTAGCCGAACAAGTGTTGTCAAACACTGCTGCCTCACTCTAAAGTCCCTCATTGAGCCAAAGAGATCAATTTATGTCACCAAAGCCCAGCAAACCATTTCTGTGATAAAACTGCAATTGCCTACTACTACTGTGCAGAAAAAAATACAAAAAAGTAAAAACTGCAATTGTAATATGAATGCAAGATAAATATTAAACAAATGATTATAAAAAATGTGACACCAAAGTGGTGTGAAACAAATAAAAAGTGGTATTAAAAATGGCAATAAAAATGGCAATAACAAGTCAAATGTACCTAAGTGTTCAATGGTGAATTCTTTGCCATGAATGACGTCTCGGAGCTCTTCCAGGTTGATGTACAGACCGTCAATGTCATCTTTAAGCTTTTCATTCTCATCTTTCAGCCTTGCGTTCTCATCTGTCAGCAACTCTTTTTCAAGGTCCTCAGCCACCTCGGCATTGGTCTGAAAAATTACACAACTCCCTTTTAAACTTTTTCATTTCTTTAACCCTCCAGAACAAAAGGCACGCTGCTCAAGCTGCGTGGCAAATATGAGCACTATTCAAAGACAAAGCTATCGTACAACTTTCTGCCTCCTACCATTTCCCTACTGAATAATAAAAAGAGGGGGGACAAAAAGGCAAACTCTGGCCCAAAGGACTCTTTTTTTCACCCTTTTCTTTTGCCCCGAAGAAAAAGAAGGCAGTACATTATATACAAAGACCATAATTCATGGGGACATTTTTATTGACAGGGATAATGCATATCATACTGTTTGTGTGCCCCTGTCATTCAGGTCAATTTATTCTGGAAGTCCACACAGGCAGCTGGGGCCTCTCCACCCACAGTCTGGGCTCTGCTTTCTTACTAGTGAGCACAGGCCGTAACCAAGCAAGACTGGACGGGGTTGAGGTGGAGGGGGAGGCAAGGGGGTACGGGGGGAGGGAAGTTGCGGGCCGCAGCACCAGGGGGTTCACAGAGAGGCGGGTTTTGGGGAGGGAGGGGGGGCTTGTTGCCTTTGTGCGGTTCCCTCGGTGGCAGAGCTGCCAGTGTCACCAGGATCACATCACATGTCAGCCCACAGAAGTCAGCCGACTGGGAGCCGCATGGAACCCATCAGGTCCCTGTGATAGCCACGCCGCCGGGCCCTACACTTTGTGCGGCAGCCACCATTCATGCCCTGGACATTAAGGGGGCTTTTGCATGCCTGTCACACTTTAAATCTGTGCAGGCGTTCAAAAGCTTTCAAAGCTTTCAAGATTTTTTTTGCTGGTGTGTGTGTGTGTGTGTGGTGTGTCTATGTATGTGCGTGTGTGTGTGTGTGTTAGTGAGAGTGTGTGTGTGTGTGTCTGTCTGTGTGTCTGCGTGTGTGTGTGTCTGTGTGTGTAAGTGTGTGTCTGTGTCTTCTGCTTGTTGCTTGTTCTTTTCTTTCATAATGAATGCAGACAGTATTTTGTATGCAGGACTGACCATGAAATAAAGAAATCCAACTTTTTAATTTTTTTCTTTCTGATTTTCCTTTATTTCTTTTCGGAGCATGCAAAGTTCTTTTTTATTCCACAAGCGTCACTGCTGCTGTTGAGCCAATAACTCCAAGACAAAAACACAGAATTGAAAAGGGCACATGAACCAATAGCTTCTTAACACTGAGCATATTTTAAAAGAGTATGTCTTTGGCCTTGCCTTTCAGTTGTTTACTGCTTTGTGTCTAGAGAGAAGCCACTGCCATCCACACACCCCCAGCCCCCCCAAAAAAACGCCTAACCCAAAACAAGTGGGCATTTGAGGACAGCCCTACCAGCTACAGATGACTCTTGCAGATCCCTCAACCCATGGACCCCTGCATACAGTACCACCAACAAACAATCTCTGCGCCCTCTCCCCTCCTCTGTGATTGCCCTCTGTCTCACTGTGTTGCCCTCTGTCTCCTCCTCTCATCCCCCACTGTTCTTCCCTGCATCCAGCTTCACGACAACCTCAAAGACATGGCAATATTTTGAGCTGGCCACACACCAATATTCATCCTGCACTCAGAGCACACAAGCACACCCACCCACACACACACACACATGTACACACTGCTCTGGTGTCCAGACCCTTTTGCATCCTTTACTTCTGGCTCCACCATCTGTCAAGGGTATAGAACTACAGGTGATTAGCCATGCATCTCTCCATTGCACGGGGGCTGCTCTCATTAGCACAATCCACAAAGACCTGCCTCGGCTTAACTGCTCTCATCTGTTACATGGTGAGTGGCAGCTTTTTTGTGCACTACTTTCCCCACCATCTGCACACAGGAGTGCACTCTGTAGGCCAGCAAACATATAAACAGCCAGCACGAGAGTTGACTTGCCCTCGAGGTAAGAAGTGGAGAGAGAACTGCAGACAAACGAAGGGAGAATGAAGGAGTTCAGGAGTGATCAACAGATTCAACAAAAAATGGGTCAAAGATAAAGAGAGGGAGAGAAAGAGAGAGAGAGAAAGAGGGAGACAGAGACTGAGAGAGACAGAGAGACATAAAGAGCAAGAGAAGGGGAGAAGGGGTGGAAGGGGTGTCGCTGAGGCATATTTAAGAGGCCATAATAGCATAGAATCTCACCTTTTGACATTTCAGAGCTCATTAATGCTAATTTTCAACCCCTCCCTTCACCCCGAATGCAAAGGAGTGGGAGGCTCGTTGGTTTGAGAAAACAACTGAACAACTTGCTTGCTAATGTTTATATGGGAAGCTGTGCCATTCTTTAAGTGGCCATTCAGCACTGGATAGAGATAAAACACAACTTACTGATTAGTCTACCCCCAACAAAACCACTTTCAGTCTCAATTCAGACCAAATATTAATGATGGGGGTTTAATTGCATGTTAAACTGGGCTGGGGCTGTCCAGAGCTCAACATCTAGCCCAAATATTGTATGCTTAACCCCCTTTTGACTATGCATTTTAATGCAAAATGCTTTCACTAACATAAACAACTCTTGTGTAATAACTCTGGATTTATTGCAGGGGCTGCTATGTAGTGTGTCTGTATGAGGTAATATACCTTTGATACTTTCATAACCTGTTCTTAAGGTCTGTCAAATTGTCTAAAAAAACATGTTTATGTATCACCCATTACTGCTAAAACACATATAATAACAAACTCATTGTAAGCCTGAAACAGCTCTGAAACCACAATAAATTCCAGTTAATTCTTTGCTACGAGAGAGATTATCATCTACACTTACACTTCTCTTTTCACTTATCTATTTCCCTGCTGACTATCTCATCTTCTCTTTTCTGTATTTGACTCAAAAGGCACATTAAAGATTAATTTTATCAAACTACATGAAAACATTGATTGGTGATGCTACAGCTGTGGTTTCACTGGCCGAGAAATTACTTTAGTTCAGTCTAGAGGCAACATGTCCAAATATGGCCCAGGAAGGCAGTTGAACACTGAACACATACTAGGTTAGAGTTAGCATGGTGAGGGTTCATACAGCATTTATCATTTTACCTTGGTCAGTCCTCTTACTTTGATGATCATTATCTATGAAGCGTCTCATACAGGAAAATTTATTAGAGAATTATTCACCCCCCCTAAACCTCAGTCCCATCCAGCTCACACCACCAGTGTAACCTGCATTGCTTTTACGGCATGTTCCATCCTTGCATCCGCCCAGACTCCAACCCACAACTCTACACCACCACATATTGGGAGGAGGACTCTACCAAGTGAGGAAGAAGACCGGATATTAGCTAAGTCAGTAGCATATTCCCTTGAGGTATCGGGAGGACATTTACCAACACTCTCACTGCACAGCTACCAGCTGGCTTTATTTACAAATATATTCTCTTCCAACCTACACTCTTATATATATATATACACACACACACATACTACGTGCATACTATAATACAAACTATTCCAAACTAATTTCTTTTGATACCTTTACTATAAACTTAGCCACATGACACTAAAAAGGGAGATATTGTGGGTGGGGGGCACAAACTATAAATAATTCTAATAGTCTTACACACAAAAGTGAAGTGTATGGAGTTTCATGCTTTTTGACATGTTTACCATATAGTGCAGCAGATTAGTAAAAAACATGTGTCACTTTGGTATAAAAACATGAAATTTGGCAGAAATACTCTGAGGGCCACTATTTTGGAAAAAGGCGTTGGTCGGTCAAAAATTCAATATGGCAGCCATTTTTTAAGATAGCTACTCTCTAAAGGACATGACAATAGGGAAAAGATGCATGTCAGAAATTCAAGATGGCTGCCGTTTCTGTACACATTATATAAATGCAAACTAAAGTCACAGACAGAAACTAGGCCAATAGACAACTGCTAAGCAACTCCAAACTATTGACGGGGCATGCGCATTTGCTCACACAGAACCACTAGAGAATTCCTAAAATGTATCCGAAAGGCCCAATAAAAGCCTTCCCCATACTCTCTAACACAAGAGCTACCTTCCTAAGTAGACCCTAATCTTCAGCAGCTGTGTGGCAGGTACTTATGCACCTTTAACCCACAGACCTGAGAAAACTACCAATTGGCAAGCAGTTACCCAAGCCTTGGAGGTGTAACACCCCCACCCTTTAAACAATGAATAAATAATGGGACATGGTTACATATACAATACAAAGCAAACTATTTATTAATTGTAAAAACATTTCAAAATTGGAGTAAAACAAGGCTGTAGAAATATACAAGTTCATTTCACTTAAAACATGGTAGCAGAACAGAAAAACAAAAAGAAAAACCTCACACTTTCTAGCTCACATGGCAAGCTTACCCGCCTACCGAAAAAGAAAATCGTGAGTCTTCTGGGAAACTTTCTAACCTGCACTTACTACCTGCTCTACAGAAGTGTAGCAATGTGCAACCACCAGTATGACACGTATATACAAATGAACAGTCACAAAGGTTTACAAATCACACACAAAAGAAAAAAAAACTGAAGGCTTTATATTACAAAACGTGCCCAGACCTTTGACTCAGCCCACCACCACAAAAATCCACACTTGGGTGAGCAGATGGGTAAACACCAATTCAAACCACTCAGGCAACCACTCAGGCCAAACAGCCATACAAATGACACAGGCCTGAAACTAAAGCCATCAAATGTTATGAAATCAAATTTGGGACTGCTGCTGACTAAGGTGTTAACAAGGGTCAAGGTGGTTATACCAAGATCTGACAGGGCCACTTTAGGTGCTGTCACAAAGATACGCAATAGAGCAGCCAAACAGGTAGCCAAAGTAGTGGGTGCCACTCCCACAAAACAAAATGGCTACCACCATGAGATGAACAACCAAAACGATACACGAGTTGCAACATTCCCACACAAAAACGGTAACAAAAGGTGACCAATACACAAAAGTGGAGTGAAACAGACACTAACCAAAAGGATCAACAAAAGTAGACAAGCTACACACAAAAGACCCAAGTGTACTGCCACAACCACAGCACAAAATGGACACCACGTGGCCTTAAACCACATACAAGTTACCGTCCTAGATGTAGGGAAGGAACAACACATAGTGACCCGGCAAAATTAGGAAACCACATCCACATACAAAAATCCACCAATCTGTGGAGTGATTACATCCCACACAAAAAGGTCAGAACACTACGTTAACTATTAAGTGAACTCAAACAGTAACACAGACAAGTGACCTGACAAAAATAACCACCACAATGGCCACACAGTAATCAACCACTACATACAAATGTTGCTAACTTACACTAAAGTTGCAAACAAAAAGTGACCGAATAAATGTGGAGTGTAGCTATGGCATGAAGGTTACACAAAAAAAGTTACTGCACACTCAGGTCCACAGCTACACAAATTGACACAGACATACAGTACCTCATGACTGTTCAATCCTGGACTCGACCCCCCATTTGTTACATCCCACTATTGGATGGCCCTACTGGGGCGAACAACAAAGCCACCATTGACCCAAGTGATACACAAAACACCTTTAAAATGTAACCCAACCAGTGGGATTTATTAATGTTAACTCAAAACACAGTACACAAACCCAAAATCCAAATCATAATACACAAAATCCCAGGCTGAGAGGCAGCAACAGCCAGCAGTCCCCAAACCAGAAGCCTCTTCCTGGCAGCCAGAACCAGGTGCTCTTAAGCAGTGCTTGATCACGTGAACAGGTCAACAGGACACGTGATCAAGTCAGTCAGCTAGATCTCCTGAGCAATTAGATGGAACGGAGAGTGTAGAGGGACAAATAGCACTGGGAACATAAAGACAACACATACAGCCGTAACATGGACTGTTTGCTCCTGTGATTCTTTGGTTTGTGATCCTTTGTTCTTGTGATTCTTTGGTTTGTACTTGTGCTTCATATAGTGATAATAGATGGCTAACCTCAGGTCCAGCAACCATGCATCTCCTCAGGGAAAATGGATTCTGTGTGAGACCAATAGCTCCACCGTCAGCCTTGATAATGGCATTTGCTTGCTCATGGGCTTGATCAAGGGCAAGTGCGGAGAAATTGCGACAGGTTTTGTGGACAACAAAGTTGCCACGTCTGAACTCCTGAGCCAGTTCTGGGTGATCTTTGTCCAGAGATAACATGTCTCTGAGGTGGATGGTAAGCCAGCAAGCATAGTTGGTGTTGTAGTTAGCAAAGAAGTATGGAATCAGCTCATTCGGTGCCTCACAGTAAAGACTAAAATTAGCCTCACGGAATGACCTAATGAGCAAAAAGATCACCAGTTCCATGGAAAGAATCAAGTGCCAGTAGTAAAACTGTTTACTTTCTTCTTTGCGTCTTTCACACCACTCTTCAAAGCCCAACCTTTCTTCACTTTTATCTGCCCTCTCTTGGCAGTAATCAGTTTACTTACTTACTGCCTTCAAGAGTTTGTAGAGACTATGTTGTTACTTGACGCATTTGGCGTGTTGGACGATATTGGATGAAGCCACCTTAAAAGTTTGAAAAAATTAGCGCCTATTTCAGTAGATTAAGCCTCATTTTCATATTAAAACTAGATGTACCGCATAGCGGTACATGGTATGACCGTCACAGTGTATTGAAATGTGGGAACTGTTCGTATGATGAATGTGTGGTAGAGTAGTGTTGTGAGGTGAGAAATTGTGTGGAAATGATTTCCCGGAAGTGGCATGGATGTGGGTTTTGAATGAATGACATTGTGTGTGTTTGTGTAGTGTGTAGGAGTGATTTGTGAAAGAAATAGGCAGAATGAGATTTTGTACAATTACTGTGCCCCCTATGGGCCCAATTTTATGGCATGTACTGTGCTTTTAGAGGTCTATGTGCTGATGGTGCATAATATATTTTGCGCAGTTCCCACCTTCTTGGTCCAAGATATTGGCAATGCAAAATCCCAATTTTTGCATTTACCCATATCACTGAGTGGCGCTATGCTTCAAGTGAACGTTTATGGGCCCGGTCGATACGCCTCTGTAACACTGACATACTAACACAAAATAGTTGTCTTGGGCAAAATTGTTGAGTTATTTAACAAAAACTGTTTTTCGACACCTAGCTTCGACGACGAACATCACCCCCTATGACAAAATGTCACAAAATTTAGTACACATGAAAAGAAATCTCTTTAGAGTTGGCATGTCATCTTTGACCAAATTTGAGCAATTAGAAGTCAAGATATGGAATTTTGAAGAACTTTAAGCTACGTGGTAAATGTTCATTGACATGTAACTTTGAAACAGTTTATCTCAAGATAAATCCTTTGATAACTTTTTGTCAGCATTGTCTGTAGATGACAAATATCAAATTTGGTGAGATTCACATTAACGGCCTATGACGAGTTCATTTGGATTCGTTTTCGCAGTGTTGAAATTTTACGGAAATTGTTTTCATTGGAAGTGGGCATTGACCAGTGTTTTCAATAGGTGAGGGTCAATAGATTTCAAGATAAAAACATTTTTACCCCATCTACCAGTAATTTCTCGCCTGAGAACAAGTCATTCATTTTTGAATGAAAATTCATTAAAAGTGGGGACCTGATTTAAATTAGGCTACATTTGGTGAATTTGTATGAAAGACACCTTTAACTATCTAAAAATGCTAAAAATGTTGTAGTTAGTTGTCGTTTTTAATGTTATAGTGCACCATTTTCAAGACCCAAAATTACTGCTTTAATGGCTTCTGAATATTGTCAAACAAAGCTTTTCTGATTCTTCATTGTCTAAGGATTCCAAAAATATACAGTTTTACAAATCTCTCAGAAAACTGAACGAACATTGGTCTGAACATTTGATGAATTGATGTAAGGATTTAAGAGAAATGGCGGCCATCTTAAAAAATGGTGGTGGCGATCTTGAAAAATGTTTGTCATCTTGATTTTGTGAGGGAGAAGGACCATTCTCCATAAAAACATTCTTAACAGAGTATTTTCACAACATATTATGCCTTCATCACAGTTTTAATGATCGACATAATGAGCATTTGACAGAAATAGCGGCCATCTTGAAAAAATGCCACCATTTTGACTTTTTGGTTGGCCAACGCCTTTTTTCTAAAAAGTGACCCTTAGACAATTTTCATGCTTTTATACCAATTTGAACAATTCTCCAGAAATATGATATAATATCTCAGAATTCCCTTTATAATACTCTAACGATGCATCTTGCTACATGAAGATGTCGGGGGAAACAGGAGATAGTGGATGATTCAGAGGATTGAAATTTTTAAATCTTCTCTCACAGGAGTACCCCAAAACTGTGGTCGTCTTCTGACCACATAGGCAATCTTCCCAATTATTATACTGTACCATGATGGCTATCTTCTCTTCATACTGCTTTACTTGTTCCGTTAAAGTGATGATTTCTAAGCTCTTCTCCTCAAGTTGGGTCATAAGCTCGTCCATACCTCCAGTATCAATTTCAGTGAAGGAGATACTTTTTCTCTGGTGGTATTTCTGATGATAAAGAGAACAAAATTACAAACCTTTACATATTTGCTAGGAAATACTTTAATGAGTTCATTTTGTTGTTGCATATTAGTACAATAAGACAGAATATCATAAATGCACTTTCTATGTGCCATGGGCCTACCATGAAGCTGCCTTTAATCATGCTTATGGCATCAGCAAGCTGATTCCGATAACTTGTATGAAGAACGGCAACTTTCTGCAAAATAAAAAGACTAAAATATTATGGCTATGCTAATTATAATGTGTTATAATATATGTTTACAGTACATTTGAAAGGGTTTTCTTACCTCTTTGTGTATTTCCTCCAGATATCTGGCCTTCCTCTGAATTAATGTATACAAATCATTAGCCTCCCTGTGTATCACAGTCTCATACTGGGCCTCAAGGCACTTCATTTTCACTGCAACCTCTTTCTTCAGAACCTCCATATCCTACCAAATATGAACCATTCAACACATATTAACCTAGGACCTACAGCTTAGCCTACAATAATAACAGCAGTCAGTCTTTTTCCTGCATCTGAAAGTTCATTGCCTGTGCATCCTGCAAACTGTTAGTCTTGTAACTGTAACCCGAGCTTCACTCATTGCTGATACAACCCAACAAATAAATGATAAAAGTGCCATAAGAAATTAATATGTCAGCAGGGATTAGAGAAACATATTACATTTTAAAAAACTGATAACAACAGAACACAGACAGAATACTTACTTTTACAACTTAACTTACAGGCTGCAAATTTTGACTTTGTGTTTTGCCTTATCCGCTGAGGGAGCAATGCAGTATTTACAGTACCGGTATTTTGAATGCCGTTGTAGTACCAGTTTTGGCCGCAGTCCTACATAAACAGTAGCACCTTTAAGTCTTTACAGACTATTCTGAAGAGGTCAGTGTTGTTGCCACAAAATGAGTGACACATTTTAACTAGCACTGGCAGGAAAGAGGAAATTTGACCAGAATATCTTACATAGTGCAGCCTAATGCGCTGAGAGAACACCTTCCTGGAATAGCACCGAGTTTTTTTTTTTGTCCATCTGTAGGCCGAGTAGGCTACTAAAATTAGCCTAGCTTACGTCTTTTAAAACACTAGGCCTATGCTAATGACCGTGATGACGGTCATCCGAAGCAGCAGATACGCTTTAACACGGGTTTGCTTTACATTACAATTAGCAGACGCTTTTATCCAAAGCGACGTACAAAAGAAAGACATACCAATACATATCTGCATAACGTGCGCTTTTTGCAGAAGTTGACTCACCACTCGAAGGGATGCAGTTTGTGTCCTAAGCTTCCGTAGTGGTAGTAGTTCAGTGTCATCAGTTTGGGTATAAAAATCCCTCTTATAACGACCTATTCTTGATTTAGCCTGTAAAGTGTTGTCGCTGTAAAACAAAATATATGACAGTAGAATTAGAGTCGTTGTCTTCTTAAAGGATAAGTAAACAAACAAGCAAAAACTAGGCTAAACAAAGTTGCCTAATTCATAGCCAGCAGTTGGTCATAACCCAATTACTGTCAATTGTATAGATTGCTAAGATGATCCTACTGTAAAATATCTTCAATCTCCCTGAAAAAGGCGTCGTCATCGACGACACTGCTAGTCATTTTCCGTAATATTTTCCTTATCGTGCGGTAAAACAATGTAGGAAATCCATAATAGTATCTTCACTCCTGTGCCCTAGGACTGTCGCGAACTGTCCCTATAGCAACTTCTCAAAATAGGGAAGTATGATTGGTTGGTTCATCTGTCACTTTTTTTATAGCAGGGTGGACTAGGCTAATATCCTTGACATTTCTAGGTAGGCCTATTCCACCCTGATTAGGCCCATATGAGTTATTGCATAGCCAGCGCCACTGCAATAGCCTACTCACTCTGACATCCCCACATCCTAGAACTAAGAGAAAAGTATGAATATTTACAAAAAGCATGTACTGTTTTCTTGTTGTTATTCCATGGATCACATGCATATTGCCACAATTACACCTAAAAGACATTCTGTAGGCCTATGTAGGCTATTGTGCCTTTTGGTGTGATTCATCATTAATCTGCTTCATCTAAGTGAAAACTGTAAAACAGATTTTAAAGCCTGCAGGCTATAGTGTCCCTAAATGGCATAATCTCACTTAGACTTAAATAGTCTGTAGCTAATCCCTCAATCTGAAACACTACTTCTGATAGCCTTGGACACTGCTAGCCACAACAGCAGACCCTAGGTATGTCCCCTCCCCCTCTCAGACAGCTTGAACTGTACGAGTCTGCCCCCGGGGCAAGGCAATATGGCTCTTTAATTACTGAAACTGCTTAGTCTACCTCCACAAAATCTGCCAGTGGTGCTTTAATTTTTTTCTGCTTGCAGTTTTGTTTTTGTTTTGACTGTCGTCGCTCTGTCATATTTTGATAGATAAACACATAATGGAATGAAGGGATCAATATCACTGCCGTCAATGGGAACCCATGTGAGAGGAATAGGAGGGGGGTGTGGGGTCTTTGCCATTTCAACGGTCACTAATTATCTTGTTGAATGCTTCTGCCCCCAGCTTATAAAAATGATCAACACCAACACTTTTGTTTTAAAGGTGACCTCAGTTAGAAATATTTCCTCACGTTTAGTGAATCTTCCCCTCATATGACAATTCCATCTTTCTCTCTTGGTTTTGAGATGGCCTTACTTGTGCGTTGTATTTGGAGGGCAACTTGTCAGACTGATGTCATACAAGCCCCACCGCAGGAAAACAATGGGCCATCTGCAGCCAAGAACAATGTCACACTTCACCAAGGAAGAGCTTTCAGTTTGGTATTCATCAACAGTGGTGGAAGCCAGTGTGCAGTTTGCTTATTTGAGTTTCACACATGATTATGCTGTTGTTGTTTTTTTTAAACATCAGGTGTCCCTGACAAAAAACACTAAATTCTTAGTGTTATATGTCATCATAAGTCATTATTTACATGTGCAACAATTCTAGAATAAATGTAAACATGTTCTGAATTTACAAATTTATATCTAATGAAATATTGTGAACAATATGTGTCCTCAGACGATCCATGTGCAAACTGTTTTATAACCTGTGGAGCTCACTGGCATGACCTGCTTGAATAACTTCACCGGTTGACTCAGCCTTGAATTCCCCAAGACCCTGCCCACCAGCTGACAAAGGAGAAATTGCCTTTATTAAATCAGGACAAGCCACTGGTTTCAGGCTGCCTGGAGGGCCCCACTGGCTTCCAGCGCTGTAGACCCGTGGAGAGGTTGCCACACAAAATCTAATTGTCTATTGTGGCAACTGCAGTTCTTCTGAGTGCAACGATAATTATGCCTAAGTGGTTCCAATGCATGTTATGTTCAAATCAATGTTCAATTAGGAAATTATTTAGGATATTTAGGGGCTCCTGAAATGAACAGTTTTTAAAAGTCTGTTTTTAAAAGGTTTAGAAGCCTGTTCAAGGAACTCCTTATGACATGTAGTTAAATATATTTGGGCTGATTTACTCCACCAATTTAACCAAAATGTTATTTTAACAGATGAGTCTTTTTGTGAGGCTTTGCCCATTATTGGAATTACAAATGATGTACTATATGTAATGGTTATTTATGCCATTGCAATGTTGTTAATTAACTTACTTTATTAATCATATCATCAATAAATGTACTAATATCAAACAGCCGCCTGATCTTCAGATGAACTTAGGATCTTACTTTTTCCAACCTCTCCCTTTTTTTGTTTTTTTGCACATGGAGCCACACGTTACCATGCCATATTAAGCAAATATGGTATGAACACACACAAGACTGCAGACATGATTTATTGTGTTTCTCCTCAGATGTTAACAAAACCAGATGCTGCCCCCTTGTGATGAACACATGAAGAACAAACTAAAAGAAAGCTTCAGTGCTTCAGTGGTTTTTTTTTTTTTTCATAATGTCATGGAACATAATTTTGTAATATCAAAAACAGTTTAATCACAGCATATGTTCAGATTGGTATACTATCAAATTGTGTTAAATTAATACATAACCTGAATTTCCTAAAATGTTTAAATCACAATTGATGCAAACAGGTATTGCAATAAAAAGATGAATGTGGTCTGAAAATGTAAGTTAACAGCAATGTTTGTATTTTGTTTAACATGTGTGATGTTTAAGGTGATGTTTGCATTTATGAAACTAGAAATTAGGTCAGCAAGCTGTCAGGGTGTTTTTTATCAAGGCAGCCATAAATGGGCAAGCAGCCAATATGTGTTGGAATTACCCTTGCATAATCACAAACCTTATTAGAGGGATTCATAAGTAATTTCTGATCTGACAAAGCAGACCATGAAATATATAAATGGTATTAACCGGACAGTCGACGATTATTTTTATTCTGTTGTAAGTGTGAATGTCAACAGTGAGGCAAAGATTGTAGCTGTATGCAACAACAAACACCACTGTTTTTCCTCAGTAGCCTAATGATGCATAATAAAAGCTCATTAGGAGGAAAAGTGGCGAGCAGCAATCATAGATTAAGCTTTACATTTGACCCAGTCACTGCAAGCTACAGGACACAGCAGGCCAGTTGGAACAGAGAACACACACTTCAAATTAACCCCATGGGATATGACTGGAGATCTGTGGTGGGCCAGATTGATAGGGGAAAAAAGCAGACGCAAAAACATAATAACATAACAGGAGGAGCCACAACCCTGTCATGGCCAAATGGCCTCCCATAGCGAGATAAGCTGATGATCCCATATGCAAATACATTCAGGAAACACACACACACACACGCACACACACACACACACACACACACACACACACACACACACACACACACACACACACACACACACACACACACACACACACACACACACACACACACACACAAATTAATTAATCAGGGTTTGGCAGCATCTGACACCAAGAGGTTTAATCTGGAATGCATATGTTTTGTTTATGATTGCACAAAAATGCTGGACACAATCAGGTCGATGGACAAGGTTACTTTTATTTCCTCGACAGCAGAAAGAAACCCATCGCGCTAGGTTCGGGAGCAGCCAATTCAAGGGGAATGCTTTTTTTAATGAACCTCTAGAGGGCACCAGACTCATTCTATTAGTCACATGCCGTTTGTGGATAATAACACAGAGGAATTGTTTATTGCATACGACAAGTCATTTTCATGTAGCTATTACGTTGATGTAAGGCTTAATATAGAAATTGAATTCCTATTCCCCTTAGTATGATACATTTTAATTAACTTGATTTATTGAATACATCCAAGTTATGCTGACCCTAAGACCCTCTATTTAAAAGCCTCATACCTGTAGTCATGTGAAAAGCATTTTAGCTGTAAGTCACCATAACAACCCTCTCCCTCCATTCCAGTGTCTGAAAAGCTTCCGAAACTGACTGACTAATGCCATAAGTACAACGCTAAATTCAAAAGTAGGTTAGAGAAGTTCATTAAACTGGACGATTATTCACACTCGGGCTACAGCACGCAAAAGCTGGCCAGTCTGGACGTCTTATCTGGTATTCTTGCTTACGCATGGCGCGTAAATGCAACAGGAGCTGTGTTCAGGAAGATGGTCAACTGAAATTTGCAGAGGATGTCTGAGATTGCGGAATGTGGTGAGCGGCAATTCAGTATTTTTTCAAAGGCAGTTGGCCAAACGTTCAGGACATCGAAAAAAATGTGGTTTTAGATTTTACAACATAAGTTCCAAAGCTTCTACAAGTTTTTTTTTATGGCATTTAATGCCAGGCTAAGCTTTTTGTATAGGTAAACCATACACTGTTAGGCGGGGGAGTATAAGACAGTAAGATAAGAATAAGTATCCCATTACGATGATAATGTTTGAAATGTATAAAACTTAATACTATGAACATGGTGTAACATAAGATTCACATGATGGACAGTTTGAAACTGTGGTTCATTTAGATTTTGTTGTTTCGTATATTTAAAATGTAGATGCATATTACACTTTTCCCACCTTACATTTACTTACACTTTTCCCACCTTACATTTACTTACATTTGTTTTGTTGTGGCGTATCATGACCCTTCAGGTCTGCATTCCCATAATTCCTCCAAATAACACAGTGCCCAGAAGCTGGTAGGAGGTGAGCTGTTTCCTCGGTGATGATTATTTAGTACAAAGAGAATCCTTTGTTTCCTGCCAGTAACGGTGAAAACAATGATTGCCAGGAGGTATATAACTACAGTATTCCCTTTCATAGGTCAACACAGGCGGCTTTTCGGTAAAAGACACAAGAGTACTGCATTTTCACCTGTTTTAGAGGTGTCTCTCTGTTTGGCTGTATTGACTCTAGCTGTAGTAACCTCTTTGTCCAATACAGTAGTAGTAGTATAAGTGATAAAACTGACAAACATAAATGTCTTATCACAACTAGATGTGTTATTAATGAAGCTATTGAGGAAGTTGTGTTTGGACTACCACAAGGGGTTTTATTCCCAATCACTTTACATATTTGTCATACCGTTCTGATACTGTGGTTCTACACATAATGTTAAGCTGTGGTGTATAAATGACCACCAATGGTAGGTCTAATTTCAGACCTTATTACAATGAACATGAACAATGTCAAAGTAAAAAGTTAGAAAGCCTTCTCCCAGACTTACATGTGTCACATTACGCAGTAATGCTACAGAAAACATAACACAGTGGAAAGTAACTTGCAAAATCCCCTAACTTTTATATATTAACAGGAGACTAAACTCACAATCACATTTGAATAGCTTTACATTCCTCAGTGTACCAAGTCAGAATGGCACCTTGCAACATTTTCTGTCTTCAGAAAATGCTAGATGCTAAATTACATATCATTTTGAAAACATATAAATCTTAATAAAGGGCATGGTCCTGCTACTTTTTTAAAGTCAAGTACAGGACACCTTATTTCAATTCATTTTAATCAAATTCCAATACTGGGTCACTCTGTAATATCCTCCTTTGATGTCCCCTCCCACACACCCAGCTCTCTTAAGCCTCTCTGATGTTCATCCACAGAGATTCATGTGCTTGGCCCTGTGGGACTGGGCTGGCTCCAGATGCACATATTTATGTCCATGCACAATGTGGACCAGGGTAGTGCACTCTACTGAAACACCAGACTATTAAACATCAGGACTATGTGCATAACCTTCTCCATTGTTGTCAAGAATGGTAACAAGAATAGATAGTGGGGCAAATACATACTCGAATACCGAATGCCCCTAAAGCCCTTAAATTTGTATCTGCTTTTTGTTGTCAAGAAAACAACAGCATATAACACAGAGACTGGAGCTGTGAGCCTTTGCAATTTCTTTTGTGTATTACCTTTTTTGCCATTCATGTGATTATACTTGATTTGTCATGCCTGACCTGTGTCTTAAGTGTCTTACGTCTGCGCAGTGCAATAACACAGTCTGCCTCTAAGGTCAGCCAGACATTGTGGATGACTCCTAGTATGACTCAGTCTTAAATCATGAAAGAACATTAGGCCCCTTTGTAGCAGCTTACTTCTACAGCAGCCTTTCAGAGTGAGTGACACATTTGGCCCCCCTGTCAAGTTAGTTCAGCTGAAAAAACATGATTCACACTAATGCTGGTGCGCAAACAAGAGAGGTCTAAAAGCACAGGAAACAGTTCTCTTTCCTAAAGTGACCTAGTCTTAATTTTGAAATAAATGAAATCTAGTATTTGTGGCCCTTGGTCAAATTCAAACAATGCTGTATAGAAGCTTTTGTTCAATAGTGGTTTTTGCTGCAAGTGTCGTCTTTTGAGGAATTCCTAATTTTGTATGAAATTGGACCCTAAGTATTTCAGCTTGCTGGCTTTTTCATACATTTAACCACAGTGAAACACTCTCTCTGCATGCAAATGTTCTGGCAGATGAAAAGAAGAACAGTGTTTTTGTTCCTCTTTTCACTTTTTGTGCTACACGTAATTTTGGGGCTCTTTGTGAGGACCACCTAGCCATAATCTTCAGAAAATGTCACCGTGCTCCTTATTAAAGGAAGACACACAGGGGCACGCACACACAAGCACACACACACTCAAACATTCTACCTCTGACTCTCTGTCTCTCTTTGTCTCTCTGCCTCTCTCTGTCTCTTTCTCTTTCTCTTTCTCTCTCTCTGTCTCTCTCTCTCTCTCTCTCTTCCACATCCATACACACACACACACACACACACACACACACACACACACACACACACACACACACACACACACACACACACAGATGGCCTATTTTTGACCATGACACATCAGTATTGCATGGCTGCCCAGTGGAGATAATGAATACAGTATTTTATCTCCATGGTAGGTAAGTAGGCTGACGTTTTTATTACTCGGACTAATGGAGAAGAAAGACTTGGAGGGCTGTGATGATTCTAAATGCTTCTCTGTGTAGGGCCTGTCTCCGTCCACTCATTTCACACTCGTGGTAAACCCCAACTTTCCCCAGACAGGGCTATCTGTCTCTGTGGCTGTACTGAGCGTGGGTTAAAATCAATAAACCATAAGCATCAGCAGGAACCCCTACTCACTCATCTCCTATCTGCTGCTAGGTACTGGCAAACAGGCACTCATGCATGCATCACTTTGTGTGTTGTGAGTGTGTGGATCCCAGGGAAAGGCAAACCAAATTAACAACACAAAATCTCATTTCCTGATAACTGCCTGCAACAAGCTGTAATGTATTGCTGTGAGTTTTCAGGAGAATAAAAAGAACCTTACTGAGAATCAAGATACGGAAATGTAGTCGCCTTAAAATCAGGGAGAGGAAATGGTTCATTTTGTAATTACTCATACACATAACCTGAAGTAGAGTACTTTCATTGTTAGTTGTGTTGACTAAAACATGGAGGAGCCACAGATCCATCGAGGTGCTCGTGAAGCACAGGACAGACCTCTACAACTGAACAGTGACTGTATTCAGAACCAATTACTTAAATGGCACAAAACCTGGTTCACAAGACCTCTGTTTTGCTTTGAATATACAGTCAATGCTTTGAACAGTTAAACTCCCTGACCTAGTCAGAAAAGCTTATCCTTTGGGCAGATATTCACATTTAAGTTATTGAAAAGTCAAACTGAATTTATGTAATTTGTGCAATGTGTGCATTCAGTTTCATTAATTCTTTGAACCCAATGTGTTTCATTTTATACCCGGCTGATATTCACATCTTTGGTCTAAAGGAAATTATATTCCTAACGTGTGCTGTGCTAAGTATGTCATCTGCAGATGGTGTTTGTGTGTAAGTGGGCTCTCAAGAATGTTAGGAAAGGTGTAGTCCTTTATGTTTTGTGTGTGGTTTTTTTGGGGGGGGATCTCCTGTCACACAATCACAGAACATATACACCTCTTGTACATTATAGACCTAAACCAAAGCAAAGGCTTAATGCGTCATATAAACATTTATCAAGGCTTTGCTGAAAGCTAGAGTTTGCCACATGCTAAATGTTAATTGAGATCAATTCAGATGCCAAAAGCAAACGTTTGCAGACAGACAGCTGCAGAGATTGCAACCCTCGCATTTGCCTTCCACTTTTACCCTGTTGGCTATCTGGGTGGGTGGGGGAGTGCAGAGCATCCTGCTTCTATAGTGCCCGCTGTTTCTGTTGCCCTCATGAGGAGACCACTGTGGGCCAAAGAAAGTCTGTATGTTTCAGGCATAAGGAGGAGGGGGAGGGGGGTAATTGGGCCTGAAAATAACTGCAATCCCTATTAAAGCCATTTTATTCCTGAGCTTCAAAAGGGCATGACAGCAGAAACTGCCTGGAACGTGTGCTGGTGGGATATTTTTAGACACACTGAGGCCCCCAAATACAGCCTTGCACTGTAAGCAACGATGACTGACACAAAACATGCCACAGGGTAAGCAAGACAAGGTAATAATCCAGTTTTCTCCAGTGGAGACTTAATTTCAGTTTCTCATCACTGACCTCAATGTTGAGTCCTTCCAGGTTGAACAAGAAGGCTGTGTCTCTTGTGAAAGTGCCATATGAAAGATTCAAGCAGCATTTTGTGGTGAATTGCTTCATACCTTGTTTTGAGTCTTATACCCATGGTGTACTGCTTGATACACAGTGTGTTTGTGTGTGAGTTTGTACAGTGTGCATGTGTGTGTGCGTGTGTGTGTGTGTGTGTGTGTGTGTGTGTGTGTGTGTGTGTGTGTGTGTGTGTGTGTGTGTGTGTACAGTCAATGTGTAAATCATGTGTATCACAGAGACAGTGTGTCATCTTATATATGTCAATGCCCATGCTGCGAGCAAGAACTCTGCAGTGCCCTTTCTTCAAATACTTGTCTGATGTACAGTCAGTGAGAGTTGTGTATCATGTAGGGGTGTAAATGAACTGTGCAAAATGTGAACTTGCTCAGCCATTGACAAATAAATTATAAAATTCACCAGCCCTCAATAGTAAATTATTATTTTGTGTTCAGAAATGTTATGTTTTACCAGCATTTGGCTGGTGGCTGGTGCAAATTTCCATCCCCGGTATCATGTTTACCATTCAAGTACCAAAATTCTTCCTATCCATCTTACCATGTACTATTACCTGATGGCATGTTAGTTTACCCTAGGACACTATTCTGTAGCAATTGCTTGTTAAGAAGCGCCATTGTTGATACTTCAGGTCCTTTGAAGTTGAAACCTGTGATCTAGATAAACAACCTAAATACTCCCCATTGTAGATGCTGGCTTACAGGGAACATTCACCTGATTCACTTGTTTTCTGTGTAACACGTCGGTCAAAGTAATTATGTTCAGCTGTCCTGTGTTATTCTAGTGTGGCGCATACAGTTCATTGGTACAGTGGTGAATGACTTTTCCACTTCCCTCTTTTATTTACACAAACAGTCCATTTGGAGAGATCTGCCTTCTGCTGTCCTGGGAGACGTGTAAATTACTAGACCGTATACATTTCCCACCCATGCCTATGGATGGATAGTTTGTGACTCAATGTAACCACATGTCTTAGCCACCCTTTGTCTTCTTCACACTCCCCTGTGGGATGTGTGTGTACAGTTTCCCAGTCGTTGAGATTGCTCTCTGAGTGATACCACACCAGGGAATACAGGGACACTAATGGAATCTCTTCCGTCAGTCTGGGAGAAAAAAAAGGTCCTTATTGAAATATTGTGTTTGTTTGTCTATTTGTGTGTGTGTGTGTATGTGTGTGAGAGAGAGAGAGAGAGAGAGAGAGAGAGACTTTTTCATAGTTTTGCATGTTCCCTTTAGAAACAGTGTTCAATTCAGACAGGAGAAGTAGATATTAGCCAGTAATCATCCAGTATTCAGACAGTCTCCAAGCTCAATAATCCGAGAACTTTTTGTCTGTTACCTTGGTGATTACGTTTCCTGTCACTTCCTACCTCACAGCAGTAAAACACATTGCTGGTTATGTTCTCAAGCAGTAAGCAATTAGAGGAATTGAAGTGTGTTGAAACTACAGCTTAGAAATAGAAAGGATGCAGATGCCAGTTCCTCACTTAGAAAGATGATGTCTCTCATCTTTAAATAATCTGTTGTTCAGATAAAAGCCGTTGATAGACACGGTATTGCTGTTATGAGCCAGGATAAGTATAACAGGGATAAGCACACTTAAGTCCATGCACATCCAGTCAGCATTAGACAGGATGCAGAAAAACATCAACGGAAGAAATGTCATATCTAGCATGAAGCAAAACAGAACATTGATCAGTGTAGAAGCAGGCGGTGGACTTCTGACAAAAGGTCTTGCATGGGTCAAGAACTGATTAATGTATCCAAACAAATCCTACCCTCACATCCCATGATGCAGTTGTGTATGATACAGTTTAATACACTTCCTGATAGGCTGCCAGGCAGGCTGATTTAGTGCAAGTCCCATTAGTTGACATGAAACAGGAGGGTTGATGGTT
Organism: Coilia nasus; assembly: GCA_027475355.1. NCBI lineage: Eukaryota > Metazoa > Chordata > Actinopteri > Clupeiformes > Engraulidae > Coilia > Coilia nasus. Next base: position 28,789,577 of record CM050221.1, read on the forward strand.
TTTAAGACCTAAGACACCCACATTCCTTGCGCTGTTTGATGCTACCAAGTAGATGCTGAAACTTGTTTTTTTTTCATTAATCCTCTCATGTGATATGCCATTTACAGGATGTTGAGAGATCCTCCTTTAATTGTGATGGAATATACAGTAACACTGCTTAAAAAATGGTTATTAGCATGGGGACCCTCTGCAATCATGACTCAGCAAGATTCAGACTTGGCATGTAGACAGTGTGTGTTACCTGGATCCATATACTTCATGCTGAAACGCTTGTCAAATACCCTTTTCTTCAAAGACACTGACTGTTGGGATTAGGGTGCAAATCATGCACCCCCCAGCCACACAACAATATCAGCACCATTTTCTAAATGCTCTCTGTGTAAGAATGCACAGGGGCATGCTTTGGGATTACATGTATTTCAGAGCCTTGGTTATTTGCATGTTTGCCACTTGGTAACATCAGATGAACATGTGTGTGTAACAGTAAGACAGGAGCTGAATGACCATGTTGTCACATTGCATCTACTCCAGTAGTTAGTTCTTTAATTTCTGCCTGTGCTCTTAATTCAGATGATCACATGATCTACCTAAAAGGTTGTGCTAATTAAGATCAACTGGTTTAGTGAATTGACTGGAGGAGAAATGTGGCAGGATTTTACTTTCTGAACCTGGAATGTCCTCTTCTGCTTACATAATTTTAAAATGTATTCTTTTTTTTTCCGGAAAGTTCAAAAACTCCCCCTGCTTTAAGGGTTAGACATTTGAAGATCTCCAAATCCCTGAGGCAGACTATAGCACAACATTCAAATGGCATGTGATGAAAAAAACTGCCTCCTGAAATTAGTTATTATGGAAGGGCTCTGTCCTGTTATAAAAAAAGCCCTCTCTTGTCATTTTAAATTTGCAGAGCACTGATGCACTAAAACATGGGTTAGACGGCCCTGCATAGCTTCAAATTAGTGTACATCCAAAATAAATTGTCTTGCTTGTCATATTCCCTAAAATACACAGTCTGTGTCCAGTGCCAAAGGCTATTCATTGACTTCAACAAATCAATGTAATATTATAAAGCATTACTCAATGTCGACTGGAGATCTGATTGCTCCTGCATTGATTCCCTGCCATCTATTCCTGTTTTTAACTTGTTTGCTTACTGAAGTTTCACTGTATTCAAATGCCCTCAAGCCCCCAATATCCTTTACGCCAGAGCTCTGGCACATTTTTATGTCAGTGCTTTGTTTGCACTGTATATTGGTTCACCATTATAGAACATTACATGTTTGGCTTGTGAACTCTAATGGCCACCTACTGGGCTGCCTTGCTGTTACACCTGAGATGTTCAGTGCTCAGCTGAACTCTGTGTGGCTCCCCTGCCAGCAGGAATAAGCAGTGGCAGGAGGCGGGTGGTGTGGGGTGGGAATGAGAGCTCCTGAGGCAGCCTATCAGGAAAGGGCACGGGAGAGTAAATCTCCTTTTTTCCTTTTCTGTTTCTTTTTTCTCCTCTCCGTATTGCTCTTTCTCCCTCCCTACCTCCCTCCTCTCCTCCCTTCATCTCTCTCTCTTTTTCTCTCTCTGTCTCTCTCTCACACACACACACACTGTCTCTCTTCTCTGCCTTGTGCAGGGCTTAGCCAGAGCAGCTGGAGTGCATGCACACAGCACAGCCACAGCAAAGCAACTGTCAAACAGTAATCATCTGTGCCGTGTGTCTCGTTAAAACCGCACACAGACTTTTCACCCAGAGATTATGCTCTGCAGCGGCTGGCTTGTGTCTGACCGGCATCAGTACGACTAGATTAGGGATCAGTTTTTGGCAGGCTCGGGGATCATTAACGGATCGTTTTTTTTTTTTTTTCCTTAAAGCGTGTGAAGTGATTAAGGAGGGCTGGACATTGCTGGGCAAGCTATAGTTGGTGAGAGTAACAGAGAGAGAGAGAGAGAAAAAGAGTGAGAGAGAGAAAGAGAGTGAGCGTGAGAGAGAGAGAGAGAGAGAAAGAGAGTGAGCGTGAGAGAGAGTGAGTGAGTGAGTGAGTGGGAGAGAGAGAAAGAGAGTGAGAGTGAGAACTGAACACTGCCATGTGTTCTGTGTGTGTATGTGTGAACATGTGTGTGGCTGTGTGTGTTTGCGTGAGCGAGAGTGAACTGAGTTGAGACAGCGGTACGCTCCGTGTGGAGAGGCGACCACAGGCTGCCAGAGTGCAGACCAGAAGGCATCAGGACGCAGAGGCACTGAACGCATCAGCCAGGGCGCAGAGCCGGGAAAGCTCACCTCATCCTCATCCCCATCCTCATGCACGTGGAGCCACAGGCAGTCAGGGAAGAAGAAGAAGAAGAAGAAGGGAGGTTTTTAACACACCTACACTTAAGCTCTGGCATCTGGAAGTAACTGTTTGCCAGCAGGACAGGGCACCTGAAGAAGATCAAATACTCTGGTTCCAGAGGGACGTCTTGACATTTATCTGTGGTTGGCCTTTTAATAAAGTGGGAGATGTTAACCAGGAGGGCTGTGCTGTTGCGTAGAAGACTCCACATTCCACTCTAGGGTCACCAGCTAACCCGACCTCCACCCCTGTGGTAACGCTTCACTTCTTTTACTTTCCTTCCGCCCTGTCGCTCCCACTACTGCCACGAGAGACGCCTGCAGGAGACCTCACCAAACAGCACCATAACACCCTTCCACCCTTACCCCCCAAAAAAAACAGAAAATCACCAACCCTGGCGCACCACCAATCTGCAACCCTCCCCTGGAAAAAGTCAAAGATGATGTCCAAACCATCACGGCTGGCTAAGCCCTCTAAGTCATCCGGCCGCAAGGACACGCCAGGAAGCCGCTCCAGGATGCTGAGTGTCGGGGAGAGGCTGATGAGAGCTGGCAGTGAGGGCAACCTGGTGAGACCCAGACCGACCCAACACCAGCAGGCTGACCAGGAGGAGCCACAGAGGACCATCTCGCCCCTGGCAAAAGGTAGGAGCAGGCACAGTATGGACATCTCCCTCATCCCATTTCAAAGGGGGTGTGAGCATGACAACTGCTTGTTGGCAAGGATCCAGTGAGTTTGTTGACCATTTTGGGGGTCAGTCTGTACACGTCACCCCTGGTGCTGAGAAATAGGTCATGCCTTAATGTTGCATTGTGATGTAAATGGTCCAATTGTGTCTGTAGCATAGCTTGATACAACTGCAGTATACTCCCATGCCTCTTTGTCTGTTTATGCCTACTCCTGTCTCACACTCTCATTAACACCCTCCCTCCCTTTCCTCCCTCTCTTTTTCCCCTCCCTCACCTTATCCACTTACACACTGCATACAGCATGATCTGGGCTAGATCAGCATGACTGAAGAGCGGGGTCTTAGAGCACGGGACATTCCTGACTGAAGCAGCCATCCATTCGCATTGTTCACCGGATGCCCTCTCTGCATGTGGGGGATTAAGAAACAGCTCAGGCTCTCAGTGGCCACTGCTGATTAGTTACATTCCCGTTGTGATCATCACATTCTCTCTCTCTCTCTCCCTCTCCCTCTCTCTCTCTCTCTCTCTCTCTCTCTCTCTCATACATTACCTTGATGACACTGCCTTTAAAAAGCAAAATTCACCCAACCGTTGTATCATCTTTTCTGAATTATGTATTGGAATACCATATTCTCTCAGCCTACCATGCAGTATAAACCTTTAGCATATTTACACCTTGTGCTTATAAATGCTGTTATACTATTTGGCAAACACACTCTAAGTGTCCATATCTCTGACCTTTTATGTCTGATGGATTTTTTGAAAAAAGCATATGCATGCAGGGCTCTGCACAGCTGGCATTTAAAGCAGCTGTGCTTAGACGGTGTCTGAAAGGAGCCCTGGAGGAAGGTCATGAGTGTTTAGAGGAATGTGCCAGTGCCCTCTCGAGAGCAGTTAGCGCCACGGCGGAGCCAAGCCCTGCCGGCGCACCGCACCGCACTCAGGACTCCTGGGAGCGAGTGGGCTCGAGGCCCAGCAGGCTCGCCGGCCCTGGCCATCACCACGCCAGGGAGTCCCCAGTGGCCCAGTGGGGGCGTGCTGCCTGTAACGGGGTGGCTCCGCACCAGCCCTCTTGACTTTGTTTGACTTAATCATCTGGGCCCCTGTCTTCACACTCACTCTTCCACAGGGCGCTAACTGGTGTCTGCGGGAGAGCCCAGTCGTGCAACAGCACTACACTAGCCTCCACAGTCGTGCAACAGCACTAGACTAGCCTCCACAGTTGTGCTGTGCATGCATCAGATGCCAGCAGGTGGAGCATGGAGCACAACTGTTCTTAAGGGTGACATGTTCAGCAGTGATTTTGCACACACTGAGAAAAGGATATTCATCCTGACAAGAATGCAGCTCAGCGTTTTCCAAGTGTGTTTTCAGACAAATTCAGGTCTGTTTCCTCCAGCTTGGTGCTGGCGCACAACTGCTTAAGGTTGATGTGCCAGGAGACCCCCCCCCCACCACCACCACAACAGAAAGCTTGTCCTGGAGACATTAGCAGTCCTTGCACGCCACCGCCTGATAGGCCTGACATTTCCAGCGGCTGAATGTACTTGGCTGGCTGGACAGTTAAGTTCCACCCCACACAGTCTGGGAGGCTCTATCTCAGCCGGGAGGAGAAAAGCCCAGCCCCACACACCCGCTGCACTGTAGGGCTGGAAACAGCAATGATCCACATGTAAGACGCACATCAAGTTCCCCCTGTTCTCAGATTGAGGTTTTTTTTTGTGTGGTGGTCTTAGGCCATTAATTGCGCCATAATGTCTAGCTTTAATACCTTCAGAAGTGTCATTTGAGGTGTTTTTTGAGTTACTTCTCAACATGGGCATATCTGATTGTGACGGAATAGTGTTTTCTACTGATTCTAAGCTTTGTGAGGAATATTCAGTGGGAATACAACCACAATAAATGTGTCACCTGGACCTGAATACCTCATCAGGAGCTTATTGAAATGTTTCAGAATAACCTAGCGATGCATCTCTCTGGCTCCTGGTCACAATGTGCCTGAGCCCAGAAAATAGAAGTGTAACGCCAGCTTCACTTTGGCTCCATGCTGAGCAGTGTTTCTGTGGGGTGGGAGGGGACCCTCTGCTTCGCGAGTACCTGCACCCTGGCGAGGTCTTGTTTGCTTTCATCATGCCCAGTGATCTGTGAATGACGCATTTAATGATGCCGTTTTTCATAGCTAATCTGAGCAGCTCTGAGCAGATTGCAGGGCTTGGCAGAGGACACAGCCGGCAACTGGGCAGTTGCTTGAACTCGTGCGGGCTGTCTTTCTCACCCCCGCAGTTTAAGCATATGCCTCCATTTATCCTGCCATTATATCTTCCCCTTGATTACAGATTAAATGCTCTCAGAGCTGGGTGAGATGTGTGACTGCCCAGGGCGTCTCACAGCCAGATTGCTGGGGAATGTTTCATCTGTTCCTCAGACAACAAGCCTGTTGGTGTTTCAGATAAGCATCCTCAAGGTAATCAGAGGTGCTGCTCTTGGTTGTGCCTGCTGTAGCCCTTCTGTTGCAGTAGCAGTGGTGCATTGCCATGAAGAAAGCACAATGTCCATTTGCATTGTGTGACTTTCCTGCTGTGGAAGTGAAAGGAAAATCTGGGGAAGGAAATTGTGAGTGTGACTGTGAGTGTGGGAAGTGATTTTTCGCTGGACTGCATCTAACTGCTGAATGGTGTAACTGCCCTGCTCTGCTCTGTGGCACAGGAAAATGTCCTCCATTAGACCCCTCAGTAAATCTTCTGGAACATTGAATTGGTTCGCCCCGTTCTTTTCTCTTGGCATGTCACTACCTCAAAGCCAAAGATAGAAACAGGTCATTTTAAATGTGAGTTGACTTTCCTTAGTTTATTGGAGTGTGTGTGTGTGTGTGTGTGTGTGTGTGTGTGTGTGTGTGTGTGTGTGTGTGTGTGTGTGTGTGTGTGTGTGTGTGTGTGTGTGTGTGTGTGTGTGTGTGTGTGTGTATGTGTGTTTGTGTGTGTTTGTGTTTGTGTTTGTGTGTGGTGTGTGTGTTTGTGTTTGTGTGTGTGTGTATGGTGTGTGTGTGTGTGCGTGTGTGTGTGTGTGTGTGTGTGTGTGTGCGTGCGTGTGCGTGTGTGTATGAATTTTATAATTATGGCAAGAAGCTTGAGCATTGCTACTTATAATCCAAGCTTATGCGAAAGCGAAGGATTCAAGCTGAGTATGTCATATGCAAGGCATAAGAAAAGACGGTTGAATTGTGTGAGTTATAATGTGTGTGTGCGTGCGTGCATGCGCACATGTGTCAGAAGATACATAAGGAAGGTTTACGTCATAGTTTTATATGCATTATACAAAATCATCTTCTACATAAGATGAGGAAGTAGCCATTTCTCCTTTTGTTTCTATTGAATCGCAGAGGACGAGCTCTGCAATTCTAATTAAGGGCAGGCAAATGACAGGAATGATCAAATGATGAATATCCTTGTCATTTTAAAGAGCAGAAAAGCCCTTTAACACGTATCTAGTTTTAGGTACACAATAACAAACTGGTGCCTCTATCATTCCCCCGTTTGGAGTAATTGGCTAGGGGTTTGGATGCCACTGTGCCACACAGATTATTAATAGGGCTGTTCTGACATATCATGGGAATAAAGCATGTCATTATGTGTACCCATTTGCCATGGCTTAACGAGATGCACCCATTACTATCATGTGGCACCTCAGGTCATTGCTTCTGTTGTAGCTCTCACACACTGTACTTATTGTCTCCATGTACAGTTTGCTGTGAGTTGTATATTTTTTAAAGTTCTAACCTTAAGACAAGAGTCTTAGTCAGAAACACCAGAGGACTGCCCATAATTACACAGAATGTGAATCAGTGGGCTATTAAAACTTTTTTGTGAAAACTTTTTTTTTCCATTATGTGGTGACAGAGAGTTCTAATAGGTTTATGTTATAATGTCCCTCATTGCAGAGCTGACCTTTGTTCATAGCCAAACTCTTTAGTGAAAGTCTCTCACATAAAAACACAGATGTATTCACACACACACACACACACACACACAAATAAATGCAAACCTACACATATGCACATGCACACACACTTTCACAGGCAGATGTGCACACCTATACGCAGGCCAGCCGATAGGGGGGAACAAACGAGTCTCTTGTCCCGTGCTGAGGGAAAGAGGGGGCCCAGAACTGGTCCATCCTTAAATTATGGAAAATGGAGGGGGGGCATCAGGTTATCTTGTCCTGGGCTCAGGCAAGACTGTCAGCAGGGCCGCCTACAGATGCGCGCACACACACACAGCTCTGTCTCTCAGTCTCTTTTCAGAAACTCTTTTCCTTTGTCACTCTCTATTGTCCTCCCACACGTAGATCCAGATAGGTTAGATAACCTCCCTAATTTTGCTACCCAAAGCATTCGAGTAATGCCGTAATTATGCCGATTTCCATGTGTCACCATGTCAATCTAATGCACAGGAAGTGATTTGGTATGACAGCTGTTTGGTTTTCTACACAGACAGACATGTGCTTTGGCCTATCACTCCACACAACACCTCCCGCAACATCCCACACAGGCATCTCCTCCCCACTCTCAGTCTCTTGTGCCCCTCCCACATTTTAGTCTTCTTACCCCTTGCTGCGTACACACTTATTGCAGAATCTGGCCCATTGCTTTAAAACTTAACGCACCAGACAAATAACAGAGCCCCACATTGAGATTAGCATCTGACTTTGGTTACAAAACAAAACATTGCAATTACGGTAACCTTTATCTCCTTCTCAACACTCTTCTCAGCACTATAGGAAAACAATACATACATGCACTATTTGAATTATAGTTTTTCTTGATTGCTTTGACCTGTTTAAAGAAACTGGGTTCCACTCAGTTTTTATCACTCTGTTTGCAAGTTGTGTTGTTCGATGGCAAAGTTTGCTATTCTTGCATATTTTAAACATATTAACATGGTTAGAGCCTGTTCCAAACAAAATGTGTCATTTTGACCACCATGGCACTTTGGCATTAGCCCTGTGTGGTAACTGTTTTGAAAATGTGGAGTTTGAGTTGACTGCTGCGTCAAAGCACTCAAGAAAAACTGTAGCCTTTCCAAAACAGCAAGAACACACCTAAGTGCTGTGGACAGAATGCTGGCACCTTTACTTTGTGCAATTTCACTATAATTTTCTCTGTGAAAAACAAGCTATAAATAATTTAGAAATCAGCTTGATATTCTTTGCAAATGAAAAAAACAAACTGGGAAACAAAAAATGGAATCACAGTAGTATTATCAATACAAATAATACAATCATAGGAATAAATAAACTACACTGCAATGTAAGTAAAAACACACAATTTGCTCTTCCTTCCTTATACTGTAAATCCCAGCTGAGTATCTAGGTATCTGAAATGTCTCTGTCTTTCACATGGTCTTCTTTTGGCTTACTAGGGCCCCTAGTGCCGTTGAGGACCAGGGTAGTCAGTCCCATTTACTTCTGCGCCCCTGGTTTTTAGTCATAAATGATGTGTCTGATGTAAGAAAAAGTTTGTACTGCTTTAAAAAAAGTTGCACTTCTAAGGATGGTCTTCTCTCTCTCTTAGAAGGAAATTTCACTTTCTTATTTTTATTTTAAAAGCGTTACTGGGTAACCTACCTCAATATATTTCGACTCTGCTTTCTCTTCACACAAGTGTATACAGTACAAGGTCAACAAATAAGTTACTATTGATTGCACCCTCAATAAGAACTGAACTTGGCAAGACATCATTTTCATACTATGCACCTATGTGGAATGAATTACAGAGTACACTTCACCTAGAGACACTTCCCTCTGTCAGTGTTTTTAAAAATCTTTTACAATCAACTTTTACAGAGCACTGCCATTGCGTTTAAATAGGGTGCCCATGTTTTTCACTTCTTATCATTTTATTGCTGTTCAGGTTGTGTTTTACCTTCTATGTGAGTCTTGTTCTCTCTTGTCTTTTGTTTTTCATTATTCTTGGCTGTATTGTTAGTTGTGTATTTGGTGTACATCACATGGTTTCATTTAGAGTTCTTGTTTTTGTCCTTGTCTTTGTTTCAACATTTGCCTGCTACTCTTGGCCAGGTCTCCCTGGCAGAAGAGCCATTGTGGCTCAATGGGACCTTTCCTGGTTAAACAAGGGTTAAATAAAAAATAAAAAAGGAGTCATGTAGTTGGTGACATCCTGTGATGTTCCTCTCAGCCTCTCTTACACAGCCACACCTCCCCTGACCAGTGGGCCCTCACCTGGTGTCTGACAAAAGTGAAATTATTCATGCAGGACCTGCTTTTTTTCACAGCATTTGCAAACAATTTAATAGATATGTAAATAAACTAACCAGACCCTCTGCTCTACTCCCAGTCTGCCTTTACTCACAGTGGTCTGCCATGGTCTCTCCTTGCAGCAGAGGCTTATAGGTGGGGTGGGCTGAGGAGGCTGAGGTGAGGGTCTGCTGTGGCCCCCGAGCCGCCTCTCTCTAATCTCTAATCCTCCCCCTGGCCATGTGCTGGAACTGAGCCTGCGCCCCACTGTCGGGAGACGGGGATAATGTTCACGGTCGCGCTGAGCTGCAGCGCTGGGCCACTGTGGTTGGGAGGGGCGCCCGGCCACACCACAGACTGGCTGTCTGTGTGTTTGCACAGGCATGCACAGGGAAACATGCCTCAGTCTCAGTCAGAGAGTCATCAGTGCCACAGGCCAAAGAATGTGTGTGAGATGCAGGGAGGGACATGGGATGCGTTCATCAGTGATTAAAGCATAGCTGCTAAATCAGTGCAATAGGGTGGCAAAGGAAAACAACTGATTTTACCACTTAATGACTTCAGATGAGGAATGGAGAAAGAGAGAGTGTGAGAGAGAGAGAGAGAGAGAGAGAAAGAGAGAGAGAAAAAGTTTGATGTATAACGTGCACAGGCCAGCTGACAGTCTTGGCTGGGCCTAGGAGAAGATAATCTGATGGGGCCCCCCTCCCATATTCCACAATGTAAGGAGGGACCGGTTCTGGGCCCCACCCCCTTTCCCTGGGCCCGGGACAAGAGACCGGTTTGTACCCCCTATCATCTGGCCTGCATCTGCATATATTCACAACTCACCTCTGTCCAGACCTATGTTTTAAAGATCTATGACAACTTTAATTTGTAAAATCGTAACATTCTCCTTTACATACATAACAAAGTGCTTATGGTTGTACTCAACAGACTTATCAGTGTGACAGGCAGCTAGGCAGTGCCACTAAAAGTATTCTTTTGTTTTAAAATTTTTAACAGAGCACTGGACAAGAGCCACACTATTAAGACATTTTGTGGGCCAGAAGGAATGGCTGGAGGGAGTATGACTGTGGTGGTCAAGGACCGTTTGGGGCTGGTTCCTGGTGAAGGGGTTTGTGGTGTTTGTGTGCCCCTCCATCCCCACCCCCATCACTTCACTTCTGTCTGCTCTGTGCGGTTTATTTGTCTAGCACTCAGACAGCTGGCCTGCTAGTCGGGAAAACTCCAGGGCAGCCTGACAACAGTCATCTGTTACCGATTCCACATTCTTGGCTGAGGGGCCAGCGATCGCCACGCCAGTTGCCAGTTTGAGACCACTTTGAGATTTATGCCCGTTTACCCTGTGCCCAGTAAACCCTGGTGTTCTACAAAGCAGACACTACACGCTGAGTGGAGCGGACTGTATTGTTTCGCCTCACTGTCTGAATGTTAATTGTGCACAAAAGGCTACTGTGGTCACCGGCTGTGGAATGCCGTGTAATCGTTTTAGAGTTAGTTGCGCGTGTCCGTTTGGTAATGTTGTGGCTGCTGTCATTAGCTCTAGCCGTATGAAGCCCTACACCGGATGATTCCACCGTGGTCAGTGACCCTTGCGGCACGCTTTCATCAAGCACACAGCAGCAGGTTAGGAATGCAGTCTCTGCTAATGGTTAACTTTCGTTTTGGGCACAGAGGGGAAGAATTCACCCATTTTAAACGGCAAATGCCAGTAAAGGTCTGACCTCACTGTTGGCTGAGTCAATGACTGTTTGTTTGTCCAGTTACAAGCTAACTGAGCTTGTTAGTACATGGTTTCAGTTTGGTCTGTGTGTCTGTGTGTCTGTGTCTGTGTGCCTGTGTTTGTGTCTGCGTGCAACAGGAACAATGGATATTTGGTCAATAACTGAGTGGGTGCACAGGAAAACAAAAGTTGCATGCAGGGGTGTCACGTTCATAGTTCAAACAGAAAGACATTCCGGAAGAGTTTTGTGTGTTCCCAGGTTTTTTAAGTTGTGCATTCTAAAGCTGGGCTTCATCTTTGTTGTGCCCTTTCTTTTGCACAACCAGAAAGCATCTCTTGAGCAATGGGATCTCTGATACAATGTGACAAATGACGGCTTCTGTTCAGTCACGAGTGGATCGGTTCATGTGAAATGTGTCAAAACAACCGTCAAACTTGGCGTCGGTATCTGATCTGTTATCAGAAGCGAAGTATGATTTCCCACTCTCCTCACTGGTCAGATGACTCAGTCCGCCTGTGTGTGACCTTCTGTCTCCCTGGATAATGCATGTTTGGAGTGTGTTTTTATGTCAGCTCTTGTCTTTCCACACTCTCAAAGTTCAAATGTTTTCATTGCTTATTCAGACTTTTTTTTCTCTGGGTCGTCCAGAGCTGTGGTTGGATCAATAGGGCTTTGATGTTCTGCCAAAGTCACTGTCGCATTTCCTCTCAAGTCTTTTGTTTTTATTAGGTCATCAAGGAATGTTTAAATTCTACATGTTAGATTCAAGTTTTTTGTCTTGTTTTTTCTTGCACTCTCATACCTTCAAGAATGTAATTTTTTTTCAATCACCCAGAAAAATACAACAATCATAATTATCATAACAAATGCTGACATATTTGAAATATATTTGCACAATATCATGAACAATGACACACAGATAAATACATGTGATATGGAGTAACATTGTATTGAAAAATAGTCCACCTACAGTTAAAAAAAGTGCCCAGTGCAGTCCCTGTCCATCAGTGGAGAGGGAGTGGATAAGGAGGGTCGAGTTACAAATGTCTAAGTAGTTTAAGTGCAGTGATGGGGATACGAGGCTGATGTTTTCAGAGTGGTGGGTGGTATGTGCGATGATGACTGGCCAAGATTGATCCTAACAGCCTGAGTTACAAAGCCGCTGAGGAGCCCGGAGGCCCTGGGCCTCTTGCTTGATGTCAGAAGGAAACATAGGCTGAGAGGGGTAGGGTGGGTCCTAAATGGTTTCTTCTAAGTTGTAATAGTTGTAAAAGTTTATTGTACATTTTACTGTGTTTGAAAGCACTAGGGATAAAAATGTGTTTTTTTTAGTCATTACCAATTCCAGGCACATCAATTCTCTCATCCTGGAATGTGCAATATTTTCTTATATTATTCTGAAAAAGACATAAAACTATATGCATGTTTAAATCCTTTGCCAGCACCACAGTGCATGGGAGGTGATGTAGTTTGCTGCAGAGTCAGGTCTTTTCAGCTGGGTGTGGCATTCTCTCCTCATACTGCTGCCCACCCCTATCAGTTCCAGTGGATATTATACTCCACCCCATCCCCTCAGTCCAGAACTTTCTATCTCAGCATCTTAATAGCTGTCCTGTCCTATTAATGACACAGAGTAAGAACTCAAGCATATATGAAAAGGGACGGATGTTAAAAAAAACTCCCCCTCACAAGAATAAAGATTTCTGAGGCTCGTGAGGCTTTCTGCAGTGTAATCTGCAGTGTATCTGTGGGCATACTCCCTACCCCGCTCCCTCACTTGCTCTCGCTCGCTAGGATGTGTAGTGAACCGTCACTGCACGGCAGACCAGAGATCCCGCCCGGGGCCACGAGTGAACCAGATCAATCAGCTCGGCTTTGTCAACTCGCAAGAGGACCCCTCCGCCGCTGCTCCTTGCATCTGTGCCTGTGTGCGCTGGGCTCCGCTCGCCTGGCCTGTCACACGGGAGACCTTAAGTGTCACATCATTTTGGCAGGCTCCCCCGCTTGAAATCATCGCTGCGGCCAGGCCTGTAGGATCCCATCAAATTCCCAAGGTGTATTTTTAGGACTGTCCACTACCCGCTCCAGGGCTGGAATCACACGCACACACAGTGCAATGTAAGATCAACTGCAGATTTTCAAAGTAATGTAAAAGCTTACGCCCCCAAAGCCCCCACTCCAAGGCAGAAAGATAGGCATATCTTTTTGCTAATGGCTTACTGCAAATATGTGTTCACAGTCTCAAAAAACGAAAAGGTTTGTACAATCATACATACACCGCCAAGCCTAGTTAAATATAATATGTTGGCGCACAGCCAAGGAGCTCAGGGTCAGAGCTACAGAAACACACAGTCACACAAACTGAGCCAGACCCAGTCAACATCCGGTCTGGATTTAGCTCACACATGAGAAACAAGACCACTTCAAAATGTGAATTTATGTGCCGTTTTGATTATCGTTTAACCAAAAACCCTAGCAACAAGTAGCAATACTGCAGGTCACACACAGCAAGGAGTGTGACAATGTGCTTTTCTACAACCCGATGTACCAAATGGTAATTTCACGGGAAAGAAATTGAGACTGATTACATCAAATCACATTAAAATAGAGGACAACACCATGGTGTTCTTGCTGCTCTGTTTTTTCAGAAATCCAGACTCCGGCTGGTGTTTTAATGTCTTGCCGTCGTTTGAGTTGTAATAAAGTTCTGGAGACGTCCAGTTGATTTAAAATGTCAGCATTGCCCACCGGAGCATTCTATGTTGTGCTATCACACGGGCTATAGACTATCCTCTAAAATGTCTTTAATAGCCAGAATACATGGAGAACAGATTCACCAGAGGGCAAAAACAATATTATATGAAAAGTTCACACTCTATAAATAACATGAAAGATACTGCGAGCCACACTGAAGTATACATTTTTCTTCCTGATGACTGAACCAAGATAACACCTGTGAATCAGCACTCAGCACCTAGAGGCAAAGCCTGTTCTAGCAATTCATTTTTTCCCAGAAACTCATATTGGCAGGGCTTATGGTTGTTCGGCTAGGCTTCGGTCAGCAGAGAGACAGCGAAAGAGACAGACAGTGAGAGAAGTAGAAAGCCAGAGAGAGAGAGAGACGGGGAGAGAGAGAGATGCTTTCACTCTTACAGAGCAGGATTTTCATGTCTGAGGAAACAAAGTGATGTCATAGCATTTCTGGGGAGCGAGCGTGTCAGGCCTGGCTCTCAGTGGTGAAAGCCGTACCAACCAACTCCACATTCTGATCCATGGATTTAGATGAAATATTCATACCATCCTCCTGATGTATTTGTTTGTTGTTTTTTTAACTCTCACAGGCAAGAGCACATAAACCTGCTTTGATGTTACATTCTGTTACACACAGGCTCAACAGGGCAGCGTTCAATAGTGCATGCTTTGAAAGTGAGCTGGACTGTAGGGAAGCTGGGTTAAATCATCTCACTGAGAGAGTGAATTCTTGCACGCAGTGAAAAGTGACATAGACAGACACATAGGAGCAGGGCTATGAGGTAACATTGGGGAGTCACTGGAGGCCTGAATGCTGGCTAGTAAATCATTGGGTGTGTCTGCTCCTTTGTGACTGAGGGGTAAGAGAGAGAGAAAGAGAGAGAGAGAGAGAGAGAGAGAGAGAGAGAAAGGGAGAGAGAAAGGGAGAAAGAGAGTCAGAGAGAAAGAGAGAGAAACGAGAAACAAGAAACAGAGAATAACAGAGAGAGAAACAAGATACAGAGAGAAAGAAACAGAAAGAGTGAAAGTATAGCATCAGAATATAGCTGATTAACCCCCTCTCCCCAGACCCCAAGATATCCAAGCAACCATGAACAGTTTCTGCAAACAGAGACAGGTGCTGGGGAAACTGAAGAATAGCTGTTTTGAGCTTTTGTGGAGTTTGTAATGGGTGTGAAAACATGTGGTTAGTTTTGATTTAACCAGTGCTGCAAGCCCTGTGTGCTCAGGATTTTGTGTTCTAAAACAAATCGAGGCAGTCAACACAACAGTTTGGGAATCGAGTCTGTTTTTCTCTCACTTGCTTTTTTTGTGCTGTGCAGGTGTGGTACAATCCCATAATCTGAGGCAGCCGCTGTGTTGTTCTCAGTCAAGGGTCATGGTCAGGGTGTGTTTGAGCGGGAGAGAGACGTTAGTGTGTTTTGAAATGTGAGGATGAAGTCACTCATCTGTGGAAGCCCAATCTCCTTTGTCCTGTGCGAACCTCAGGAAGAAGAGACCACACCTTTGTTGTAGGGGCGAAACAGAGGATGTGCCCCCTTCCTGCCACCATTCCACTCCCCCTTTAAACACACACAAATGTATACAGACACACACACACACACACACACAAATGAGGGTAGTTATTCCTAAGGCAGACTGAATAGTTCTGCAAGCATTATCCCTCTCCCTCACCCAATCCCTT
>CM050221.1:28810000-28827500 GCA_027475355.1 Coilia nasus
ACATTATTTGGCCACACAGCAAAGAACACAGGAATGGAAATGTTTTGTTCCACTCGGGAATCTGAGCAGGGATGTATATCCTGTTGGGCACCGGTGACTCTCAGGTTCAAGTCCGGGTACAGGTTAGCGGAACATTCCTTAGTCTGGAGTCATATAATAGCAGGAAGGGATGAAACTGCCAAAAACATAAACAATGGAGTGTGAACCCATTCCTTCATTGCATTATGGACACTTTGGAAAGGCTTACGTGTTGTTGTTTGTTTTCAACTATCTTTGCATATGTTTAAAGAGAACATAAAAGCATGGTAATGTGTCATTAATATTTATTATTTGACTTTTCTTTTCAAGTGTTTCAGTAGTGTAATGCTGTGCTAATATACTTTAATAGCTAATTTTTAGAGGTGGAAACAAATATGAAGTGAGCTTGCTTCAAACACTCAGGTCATCAAGCCTTCGTAGTTGTGACTGTGGAAGCCCTCTAGGTCTCACTCCACTGCAGATCTGTTTATTTTTTCCCCACAATCTCCCACAATGACCAAATCAGGAAGGATTCCAACTGTCATAAATTAAACATGGCCCTACTTAACATCCCCCAGAAGTTTCTGAAGAAAGAGGTACATAAGGGCAGCTAAACGCACAATTTGTTATGTGCAGGCTTTTAAGTGGTGTTAAGTCATGGCAAGAATGTCCTCTTCAGAGGAAGTGTGATGTAAGTGTACACATGACATGTGGACCGAGCCAAGAGCACCAGTTACCATCTGACCACACCATCTTTACTGTGTGTTAGATGGATCTTGTCCAGTTAGAGACACATTATAGCACAGCAGGGAGTGGTTACTGCATTCCCAACCGCTTACCCAAGATGTCCAGGCTCTTTGAGTGAGCACTATAGGATGTTGCTCTGAGTGAAGCCTTAGGCGATTTAAGTCAAGTTTCAAAACCATCAGATCTTGTGGCTTGTAATGACAAACGGGTTTAATTTAATCCACAATGAGCAATGGAGGACATGGATACATTTGTCTTATCCTTTTGCACTGTCAAGTGAGATTAAACATGACACACACACACAGACATCCTGGTGAGTGTGTAGGTATCACAATAGCTTTCTAAACTTTAAATGCAGTACTTTCTCAGTGGCATCTGTTGTGTCTTGCACAGTGTTAGAGTGAGAGAGAAGTAAAACTGAAAATCTAAGTACACAGGCAAGCAAACAGGATGGCGCTGCACAGATACAACTAATTATTTTCTTATTATCCAGCACGAAGGTAAGTATGCTAAGCTCATTATCACAGTTGGTACAGGCACCCATAGTTCATGCAGATTTTCCCAATTTGAATACAGGCAATTTGAAAAGTCCTTCTCTTGAAAGAGTCAAACAAGAGGGTAGTGAACCTTTAAAAAATGTCCTAAACTTCCATCATTCCACAGAAATTTCAGACATTACTGATAACTGTCAATCAAAAACTCAAGAATTAATGTTATTCAGTTGGAGTCAGTGAAAGTGTGTATCTTTACACATCTTACAAGGCCTAAACTAGCAATTACCTATGATGTTAGCAATATTTAGTCCAAGAATATGTGCATGAACTATATATGTATGTATATATGTATATAGCCTACCATTTTATATAAGTGATGTTCAACAATAATAGGTTTCAATGACATCTTACATGATTGAATGGTTCATACATTGTACATGAGTGTGACACAAAAAGGTTAACTGTTGTTAACTATTGTGACTTTTCCATCTTAAGTTTTTGATATTATCTAATCAGATCCTCTAATTGTGTATTTCTTAACAATAGATTCACAAAAATAGAAAAACAAGTCTGTGAAAGAGAGATCAGGAGTGTGTTTTCTCTGTGTTTTCTCTTCATTTGCCTACACTGAGGCAGGTGCCTGCAAGCTGCAAAACCATGAAATTGTTCAGAATCTGTTTTTACTCTAGAATTGACATAATTGCAGTGGCATGCCCATATCTCTTGTCAAATGCACACACACACACACACACACACGCTTACTCACACTGACACCCCCCACACACACACCCACACACACACACACACACACAAGCACCCAAATAAGCACACAGACACAAACACAAACACAGGCATGTTTGCCGCCTGCTGTGGCCGGGTCTTATTTAAATTGTTCAGTTTAGCAGTACAGTAGTTTGAGATGAGACAGATGTTTTTTTTAATCATAGGGTTAGAGGCTTGTTGGCTGCTGTCCTAAAACATGGGTATGGCAATTAGAGAATTAAAAGCTGGCAACGATGGCGGTGCCCCACTGAAATAGGGGCCTCCTTGAAAGCGTCTACAAATGCACTGCATGAAACTCTCTCTAGTTTTAATTTCTTTAGTCACTATCCACCTTTAATTCGTTAACGATTCTTGCATTAATAACTTCTGGTGTTTGTCTGCCATCTTTTCCTCTTTTTTCACGTGGTGAATTTCCTCCTACACAGCAATTCAGTTTCTGCCTCATGTTCCTGGAGTTAATCACTTCTACCGCAGAAGGATCGCTTTCTCCCTCAGCTATGCTGTAACGCTGGAGCCAGGGCCAGGCATTCTCCGAGCATCGTTTCCATAGAAAGCTAGATAATGAGGCTCTTGTCTAGCCCTATCAACAGTGCCCATCCCATGACAGCTTAATGACAAGCAAGCAAGCAAGGAGCAGGTAGTAGGCTAATTGTGTGTTGTGTCTTTTGTGTGTGTGTGTGTGCATGGGAGCCTCTGCGGTGTGTGTAAATTGGTTTGTGTGTGTGTGTGTGTGGGTGGGGGGGGTTGATTAAGGCTTCTTACAGTAGTTTGTGGTAAAGGAAAAAAACATTTTGGAACCTATTAATGGAAAGGTCTTACAATCATCTTGTGCCATCTTGCCACTATTTTATTTCTTGTCATTTTGTGTTAAACAGCTTAAGAATTGAAGTCCTTTTTGGACTGACATTGGACTGACATCTGACTGTATCAGATGGAATTTTTACACAGCATACATAAAGTATAACATAATAGATACATTGGACATCATGAGACTGCAGCTTAAATGATTTAACACAAGTTCTACTGTGTTGTAGCATGAATTTAATGAAATGGAACAGACAATGGATGTGTAGCATACACACACACAAACAGACACACACACACACGCGCGCGCACACACACACACACACACACACACACACACACACACACACACACACACACACACACACACACATACACACACACACACACACACACACACACAAGGACAACCTCAGGTGGCCATCGTTTGACCTTCCCCTCTGAAAAAAATAGACCCACAGACAATGCCAATGAGTAGTTTTCCCCCTCCTCAAGCTGTGGGAGGAAAGAGATAGGCATCATCAGTCTGTCGATGGAAGCTAGTGAGGTGGAGATGGTTTTTCCAGGAAAGCTCTCACACACAATTTCTACCTCGTAACAGTGGGACCGCCGCTCACAGGGAAGTTCTGTCCTTTTTCTCACTGGAAAAGTGGGCGTATGTTAAGAAAAAAATTGGTTGGACATTAGAAGGCCAGGATGCAGAAAGAAATTACATCAGAGAGAAAGAATACTGGGAATGCTACTGTGAAAATGTCAACACTTCTAAGAAAAGGACATGACAATAATTAGGAGTTGCTCGTTTTTTGTTTCCACTAATAGCATTGTGACTAATTTGTTGTAGCTTTTATGGCTTTCTTAAAAGCTACACATATGTAATATGTAGAAGGTCCTAATTTATGTTTGTGTCTATTATTGGCAAATCAGAAAGTCAGAACTCAACAGGCTGGAAAAAAACTTTGATTAAAGGCAAGGTATAAAAATGCACAGAAAGAGTGAGTATATGAGAACAGCTCATTTATTATACATGTATCATAATAACTCAAGTCATTCTGCTGTTTTGGTCTGCCCCCTCTGCCATATAACACCTCTGACAGAGCTGACTGGCCTGGCCCTAGGATACATACTTCATCAATGTGACAACACAAGGCATTTTATGTAGGATCATTCTAGCATTCACTAGCTCATGTTTGTGATTCTTGGTCTTTTTAATGTAGTCAACTCGATTATATGACAAGTGTGGTGTGTCAGTGGTTTGATACAATGATGCTAATGTACACTTGACAATAATGTTACAGCTAGTTCTTATCACTTGACTTTGATCAGTTTTAGCCATGCAAGGTGATGCATAAATGGTGGTCCTCCTTAGCATATGCTTATGGTGCACACATTAAAGAATGCAATACTTTGTAATGATTGTAATGACTAAGCTTTATAATGATTGACATAAGTATTCACAACTATTTATACATACTCATGACTGCACTTATAAAGTATTATAATACTATGTTATATGCCTTTACAACTTTAAGTGCATAATAAAATTATTTTGACCTCTTGATAATGATCGTGATGAGGTGAAAGGTCAAGGTCAAAGAAGGTTTATAATGCACTCTGTCAATTAAAGTTGTAAAGACTTATATATAACATAGCATTATGAAATGCTTTACAAGTGCAGCCATGCATATGTATAAATATTTGTAAATACTTGTGTCAATCATTATAAAGCTTTATGAATGCATTAAACACTTGATTTCAGGCAAGATGACAAGCAGAGCTTAGAGCACTGGGAGCACATCCACTACTAGTACCTCTTTCACATCCTTCCTGCTGTGGTTGACCAATCAGGTGGGAATGGAATTCTCAAGATGAAATGGATTCACTATAAGCTGTGTGGGAATTCAAATGGTAACTGTGGACACTGTTGCAGGGCTGTCGGTTGCATAAACTGTAAGGGTCTAAACAGGTCAGGGGATGGCTGTACAGTCATTACAATATAAAATGTTGCTGGATTAAGCAAGTTGATGCTATGTGTGACTGGAAAACTCATTTATCTCAGTCATTTACATCCTCCGCCCAGAACACACACAAAAATGTTTCCCCCATTTTGAAGGACATTCCATAGATTCACACTAAGATGACACCTTTTGCTCAACCAACCATCTTAGACTCTCTGTCTCCTTCCCACATCATCTCAGCAAGATAATGAATAAAGAGGATTACAGCTGCTCTCTCATTAGAACCATGGTGCTTTGAAGTCAGGAGCTATCAGTGGTCGGAGAGCTATGCACGATAATGCTGCTCATGCAGCCAACACAGCAGTTTAGTGGCAGGCAGAACCTGCACACCAGTAAGTCATGTGGTGTCTGATAGAGATTTTGGGAGGCCTATTTTATTTTAGCTGCGAGTTTTTTGAGTTGGTGAGCATAGTCTTTATTTACATGGACCAAATTTATCAATGATAGTTTATTCAATGGTTAGACTACATGCCAAGTTTATTTAAAACGGATACCTAAACAAACCCACATGCTCTTGGGCTACAAAGTGCAATCAGGCATTTGGTATGCCGTTTTACAGTAGTGATTCAGACGTGTGTTTATATGCTAAAACTTCCACATGAAAACAATTTTTGTCATGTAAATGATTACTTCATACCACACAGTAGCTTGTTTGAAAACACACAGGAAGAGAGTGAGAGAGAGAGAGACAGAGAGGGACACACACGCACAGAGAGACAGAGACAGAGAGAGAAACAAATAATATCCAGATATAATATCCAATATATAAGAGAAGCAAATAGTACCCACACTTTTATTTCACTGGTTTGCTGTAAGTATTTTATTCATCACTGCCCAGTGGCATTGACCTCTGCTGCCATTACATGCCAGGAGCCATGCTCTCAAAGGTCCCTGAGTAGCCACAGCCTCCTACAAGCGAGTAATGAGCCATCGGACAAAGCACTCGCAGTCCGGCTCCTGTCCCAAACGCAGGCTGTTTATGGGGTGACAAATGCCTTGTTTGTTGCTGGCTACACATCACTGTAATTGCTCTTGCTTGGCTAACGCCACTCTGCTCCTTTGATAGTCATTCCTGCTTCTGGATTAACTGCCTGTCATGCTAATTAGGTGTAGCCATTGGACCATATGCACAGCCACCTCCAGAGGCTTCATTTGTTTGTTGTGCTGTTCATAGCTGCATAAGGACCCATTATTGTGGAAGTGCCAGGGAATAAAACACGGACAGAAACTAGTTATTCTGACACATTACGACCACTCACTGCACCTGAACTGTGAATGTGACTGCTCCCCAGTCTAAAATAAATCAATCCCCCCCCCCACCCCCACCCCTTTCTGTTCATTACCACTCACAGAGGTTGTCCACGGCAGCATCCAGAAGCTGGCCACAGCCGCGGAGAATGAGGCCCTTAATCAGCTCCACAGCAGCAGCGCAGACGACAGCGACCCCTCGGACCCCTGGTCCCCACGCACTCTCCCCAGACGCTACACAGTAGGGGGCCCCCGCACCGCCGGGGACGTGCTGATGACCATGCAGCCGCACAACATGGACCGCAAGCGAGAGGCCTTCCTGGAGCACCTGAAGCTCAAGTACCCGCACCACGCTGCGACCATCATGGGACATCAGGAGAGGCTGAGGGACCAGGTAAGTGAAGCCAGGAGCCACACCTGCTCTTTCGGTCAGTAGGCAGTGACAGTGTCACGGTACTCTGTCATGCCACATAGATCATGGGTCTGCACAGAGGGCATTGCCTTGTAAAGGCCTTTGAGTTTATAAAATGCCAGGTCTGCTGAGTTTTACCAGAGGGCAGAGTTTTTTGAAGTCAGTGACAATAATTTCCCTTTCACTAAACTTTGGGTTCATTTGAGTCACTGAGGTAATGTACCCTTCTTAAAGAGTGCATCTAAGTCATAGCCTCTACCTACACTTCCACTTTCTCAATTCTTCATTTTCTGGATACTTGCCCTGAAAGTATAGTGACAGAGGTTGTGAATATTTCCACTGGAAACCTTCAGTTGGTTGGCACACAGTTTATTTCCATTAAACTGTGTTCCACAAAAATGTAATTTTCTTGAACTAAACACATTCATTTAGTCATAATACCTAAAGGTCACTGACTGTTGAGTCAAGGACAACTTTTCAATTTTGCAGTGACAAAAAAGGGCATTAAAGAATGGTGTTACACATATATAATAGGCTATATTAATTTGAGTTGAAAGAGACCTGAGTGAGCTATATTTTAACATGCATAGAATGGCCTATCAGTTTTCCCCAGTAATTCTTTTAAGTCTTTATGTTTTGTGGTTCCAGTTTTTATGCAGCTTTTTTGTACAGGAGGTTTGCAACCTCCACATTTAAATTAAGGCCAACCAACATTATTGCATATTCTAGCAAACCCTCTGCCTGTGCTGGCTGGCACCGGTGCACAAAATGGCTTAAACATGAGGTTACTTTGAGGAATGAACAAGTTACTTTAGCAGTAATCGATGGACATTTAATGTAGACTTTATGTTTTTAGGCGAGATCTTACAATGTTTTTTTAGTTGGTACTGAAAAGTCCATTTAAAAGTCTGGCAACTGACTGCGGGCTTTCACATGTTAATCAGTCACATATTCTATGCATTCTCTGTAGAGCACTGTACAGTCCATGGTGTTTCAAGCTTTTTTCTTGTAAGAACAGGCAAACCTGTGAGAGTGATATGTAAGATATTTGTATGGAATATTTATTGTCAGTGGTGTACAATAGATTAAATTACAAGTTAATAACCACTCATTAATAATAATTAACATAGTTGTAGCAATGGAACTGGAATCACCACTAGATGGTATCAATGGTAAATTTAAGACAATGCTTTTAAAGAAGATAAGGAGGCCTTGTTCAGTAATAGTCTACACTCTATTAAGCTGGTTTAACATCACACGAAGTTAAAATTCTCCAGAATAAACGCCTTGAAGGGCTAGTTTAGGCTACTTTAGAGGTTTCAGCCTAACACTCCATGATCATAGAAAAGGTGTTCATTTTACTGAATGTAGGAGAGTGTAGATCGTATTGGAGATCTGTTACGGCTGAGCTGTTAAATCTTGTTACCAGTAGGACGATTAATGCTGATGCAAACCTGCGATGCAGGATGCAGTCTACTATGAACTGATAAAAGTTGCTGCTGTAACTGTAAAACTACAGTAAAAAACACTCAGGTAACACCGCATGTGTGGGTGTGGTTAGTTACCATGGAGGGGAGTGGTGTCATTGCTGAGACAGCTCAGTTTACAGTCAAAAACCCACCCACAATCACTTCGGAACCTAGAGTTATCCGTTTTTTTTTTTTTTTACCAGCGTGTGTGCTTACCACGTCTCGTCTTCGGACAGAAAAAATAGATACCGCTCACAGTCCGGACCGAGTTGGATGTTTGGACCATTTTTTTGGGGAAAGCAATCGTGAAAACGTGGAAGTCTCTTTCGGATCACTCCAGAACATGATTGCAGCGCTACTGGGTTAGTGTGATCATGTGCTTTTCATGTTGTGACAAGTTTGCTTTTGTCGCTAGATTATGATTATTTTATATTGTATTGTCACCTTTTGGTTATCTTTGTTTATGGAAGCTCCGTTTTCCACCACTTCCAATTGTCGAGATAACAAATTTGTACTTTGTTGCTCCACAAAAAACTTTGTATGATTCAAATGAACAGTACTGACATGGCGAAAGGATTGTTCGTTTTTTACCACATGAATTTCATTCAGTTTTGCCAAGTTGGCTAAAGTGTGAGTCTGTCTCGTGCCTATTTTGTATTGGGTGAGGAGAGAACCTTATGCATATAGTTTTCGGAGCGTTTTTGCTGTAGTCTATGCTTCGGTAGCCTGCTTTTGAAGAAGTTTGAACTGATTATGGCCGCGCAATTATTTTTGTCAGCCGTTTCCATAGTGTTTGCTTTTCCCTTTTAAAACGTTTTTGCTTATCGTTTTAGCAAAGGGCTGTTTACCAAACTATACGGAATAGCCCTGATTCTGGAATGTAGATTATACTGTATCAAATTTCACCGAATCGCAACAATTGCTGCTGTTACTTTTGAATAATGAAATGTTCTGGTTGACGTATTAGCTTTAGTCTGCTTGGACACTGTTCATTCTCAAGGTTGCCCGCAGATTGCAGCCCCCTCAAATATGTCATTCCCCCTTGCATATTGCAACACTAGGAGCCCACACATCCCGTGGGAGTAAGTCGCATACTCCTTTTTGGCCTAATAGTTTACCAGTCGTGCACCTAGATGGATGGAGGGTCAGAAGTTTGGAGACATGATTTATTCTCTCCTGCCAAGCCTTTCAAAGAGTTGGCATATGACCAGCACAGACGAGGCCAGGACTTTTGCTTCTTCATCTGCCTGTGATTAAAGGAGAATGCAGTGAAATGTTAGAGGTGGTGCTCTGATGCTTTCCTTCCTTTTTATCACCAATCTCTCTCTCTCTCTGTCTCTTCCTCACTCTTTCTTATACTGTATTTGTGTGTATCTTTATTTTTATTTCCACCTTTCTGCCTCTTTCTTATCTTAGAACTGTTTAACAGTCTCACTGTAAGACTTTGATGGCATGTGAGTACAGCCGTATGGTCATCTATGTGTTCTTTCTGCCTGTAATACATTCTAGATTCCTGTAATGTTGGCTAGCATTAAGAGAAGTCACAGCTGATAGTTTGTTCATAAAACTGTTTGGTAGGGTGTAGGGTGTTTGTTTGTGTGTGTGTGTGTGCGTGTGTGTTTGGGGGGGAGGGGGTGTAGCTATGTGTGTACCTGTTTAAATGCCAGAAAACAGAAATACTTTTTGATATCTAAAGTTGTGTCTTAATTTGCCACCAGTAATGAATTCTCCTGCTACAGACCAAACTACTTTGCTAAAGAGCAGCAAGCAGTCATCACATAAGTGGTTTCGATCTCAAGTCAGGTCTAACTGCGTGTGTGTGCAGGTCACAATACCAGTGAGGACACTATATAAGCTATCCTCACTGGCAGATTGTGAAAATGGGTTTGATTTGTTGCCAAGTAAAGCACAGTGACTCAGTGTATGCGCAAAGATAACATCACCTGCAGTCATCGCCTCCAGGTCCCATCCAGCACCCTCGCTGCATTGTGGGTTTCGGGACCATGTCATCTGTGTAGAGGGAGGCACACACTTCTGTGCAGTGCAATTACCACTGAGGAGCCCGGCTGAGTCATAGCTTTAGCATGCAGAGGCCAGGAAAGCTTTTTCACAGAGAGGCCAGAAAGGCGGTGATGTACCAGTGAAGCAATCTTGACAATACTCACGAGGTGACGTGACTCAAAATTTACGGCACAATAAAACAGAAGATATCAATCACTGTTATTTATACATACAGTGTCACTGTGACCAGCGGCAGCGACCAGCAGCCAAAACTTTCCAGGTGTTTGCAGCTGATCTGGCCTGCCTTAACCGCTGGGCTGGTTTTTGTGTGGTTTGTGGCAAGTCTCAGGCTTCGGCTCAGATATGCCCCTGAGGCACTGATCTGTTGTCAGACAGGCCAACCCCCGACTCAAAACACTGACATTCCTGCCTGGCCAAGTAGCCCTCTTGGTTCATGAGCAGCTCTCACCCACACACGTCACGCAGAAACAGCCGGTCTAAGGCCCAGATTGCCAGACTGACATACTTCTATCTATAGTGAAGGCGGAGAGAGCAAGTGTTTAAATGACAGGATGCCTCTGGCTTGTGTCAGTCATAATGCTGTATGTGTGACATTGACCTTTCAAGTTTACCCCTCAAAATTCCCACAAAAATTGACTTGTGATCTTCAGTGCAGGGCTGTGACCCAGTTAGGCTCGGGTATGGTCTGCCCACACTTCATTATAGAACGATGACAGAAACACACCAATAATCTCTGATGATCTCTTTGAATGCTCTTCATTCTCATGTACTATCTGTAATTCTGCTCAGCAGAAGGGCACTAGCTTTACCTAGGTTTTCTGAAGAAATGTTTGTTGAAAGATGGGGGCACTAATCTGTGTTATGTGACACTTTTCTGATGTGATTCATTGGGACTGATCAGCGGCACCTCACAGATCTCTCTGCTATCTTCTGCTACTCCACGCCTCTGTTAGGATGAAATACCTGGTGTGGGGTCAAGTGGATAAACGGTTCTCTCTCTCTCTTTGTCTGTCTCTGTCTCCCTCTCCCTCCCTCACCCTGTCTCTCTCACTCTTTCGTCTTTCTGCAAAAATATAGGATGGTAATGGTGAGTTTAGCACCGTCGAAGTGCAAACATTCAGAGAGAGGACAGGGTGTGCTATGTGAGACCCTGGAGACTATGAATAGTGACCTGCTGCTCACCTCACCTCACCCCCATGCCATCCCCTCCAGTTTCACTCACAGTTTGCAGAGAATCTCAGTGATCCTCAACTGAATCCAGCCTCTTCCTCCTCATCCCTTCTTCATGTTGTGTAACGCTAGGCCCAGGGCTACACGCTGTCATGGTGACTGCATGTAAACACTAGTCCATTTACTGAACATAGTCAGGCTCATGGCTGGAAATAGCTGGAATTAAAGTCATAAAAAAATGAGGCCATCTTGGACAAATCTGAACTTGACACAGAATTGCACAATCTGGATGGTTAGTTATTTATTCAGACGCACACAATGATGCTCACTCACTCCTGAAGGCATGCTCTCACTGATTATATGCTTTTGGCCGATGATAGGGATATTTTGCAACTGGCTGTAGACGATACAAAATTCTCACATCCTCCCGATTTCTAATTTTAAGCGAAAAGTGAATGATTTCCCACTCAGTTTTTTGTCAAGACCAGACAGTGTCTGGTCACATGAGATTCACTCACTTCTCTTTGTTAAATATATGTCCAGACATTAAGCTTAAATATATGTCCATGCATTAAGTTTCTTCACTACACCAAATAAATCAGTGTTTTGCATAGTGTTTACAGAGCTTCTGGAAGGGTGGGCAGAGTGGGCAATCCCCAGGTGGTTTTGTTTACATAGTGCAGTGCTCAGGCATGTGTACCTTTCCTGTGCCAGTCAACAGCACAGCAAAGGGCAGTAGAAGGACCAAAACCCAAACACACTGTGTGTCGGGTGGTGCTGAGTGTCAGGTCTACTCAGGGGTGCATGTCAGGTAGCACCGCCACTGAGTGTATGTGTGGGTGTGTGTGTGTGGGTGTGTGTGTGTGCGTGTGTGTATGTGTGTGTGTGTGTGTGAATGTGTGTGTGAGAGAGAGAGTGTGTCTGTGTGTGCGTGGGTGTGTGAGCGTGTGTGTGCATGTGCGTGGGTGTGTGAGTGAGTGTGTATGTGAGCGTGTGTCAGTGGGGGTCAGTGCAGCTGACTGTGGCCGCCCTGATGGGACTGGCTGACTCACACGTGGGGGGCTTGGACATGTCCCTTCCTCCCTGCTCCACACCACGAAGGGCTGGGCGGGGGCCTCAGGGGAGTGTCGGCAAGCCCATCTGCATCCTCTCTGGGGTTGTCCTCATGTTTGTGCTCCACTCTGCTCCACATTCGCTGGTCAAATGCAGTCAACAGTAGGAAAAAGAAACAAACATACATGCCAGATTTGAGGGATCAGAGCCTTATTTAATTGATGGGAATGTTTTTCCTTACAGCTAGCACCTTGGTTTGTCAGTTAGCATCGGACATTTTTTAAATCATTGTATGGTGTTTTGCGTTGTGTGTTTGTTAGTGTTGTATGAGGTGGCAGGTGACAGGGTTTAGCAGTGCTTGACTGAAATAGGTGCTGACAGCTTGTGTTCCTCATTGCTCCTGCCTCACTTCATGTCCTCAAAAAACCTGCCTCTGTTTTTGACAGACAGCCTCCTAGACATAAAACATATCCCAGAGCCGTGGCCCGCTGTTTTATTTTGATCACTATGAACCACATTGGAGTACACAACATTTAAAACATGACAACATCAGTGCTGGACAAATTATCATTTGCATGGCAGATTCAATATTTCACCACAGTCGTGTGCATGGTCATCGCCAATTTCTCTGTGCGCTGCTGCAAATCATGCTCTGAGGTTACACTGCAACACGGGCTGCTTAAGAGGTATTTGTATTTATGGTGTAAAAGCCTGCTCTGGGGTGAGACCACACAATTTCATTCACTGGTTCATTCATCCTCTCCCCTTCAAATGCCACAGATTGCCACAGTGCTGCCCATGACCAGTAGTAGTTATCAGCTCCGCATGTGGCATTTGAGATAATAAAATTGTGCGTGTGGATTACTTCAAGATGAATCTAATGACCCGCCCTCTTTGTCTGACCTTTACTTTTTACCATGGTGTAATTGGGTGTTATTTTTTTTTATGATGGAATTGCTGTTTCTAATTTGACATTCAAAAAAAAACACTTCCTCACGGTTGGTGAACCATCTTTTCATAATGTGTAATCTGTGTTGACTTTAACAATAAGTCTTTATATTACATTCAGAGCCAGCCTGGCTTGCCAGCCACAAGCATATTAACACTCAGGTTGTGGGGTGCTGCATGGCTTGTGTTTTATGTTGATTGTGGATATTTTGGTTTAAATGGTTGCTTTTGTTATACTCAGTTGTGGTAAACACATGAAATGTTTCTGGAATGTCTGGATAAGGAAAGATGCAATCTGTTCTGTGGCATCTGACCAAACGGTTTTAATAATGCCCCTAAAAAATACCCACCATATTTATTTAACTCTGTGCGCAGAATGATTTGGAGTGCTATTTCTTTCCATGTAGATTGCGTAGGTATGGTTTTGTAAATTGATCATGTTGTGTTTTCAACACCCCAGATCAGGCTCCCTCAGCATAGCCCGAGCCCCCAGCCCGGTGTAGGGGACCAGGGGGAGCCTTTGTCTGTGGCCTCTCTGGAGTCTCTGGAGGCCATGTCAGAAGGAGATCCCCCCAGCGCCTTCACCCGAGGCACCCGCTCCAGAGCCAGCCTTCCGGTGGTGCGGTCAGCCAACCAAACCAAGGACAGATCACTGGGTGAGCACTATTTTACAGTGCAGCGGTCTCTGTCTCTGTGTTTCTCACTGTGTTTCTGCCTCTCTCTTTCTCTTCCTCTTTCTCTATCTCTCGGTCTCTCTCTCTGTCTCTCTCGCTCTATTTCTCTCTCTCTCTCTCTCCCTGCCTTTAAAATAATTTTTTTTTTTAGAGTACGAATATGCTTATTACATTTGTGGAATAACAACGTGTGAAAGTGTATATTTTTGGAGGAAAAAAATTGTATGTTGTATGTTGTGGGCATGAAATAGGATTTTTGTTATTGAAGGTGATGGCATGTGGCACTAATAGTGTCTAAGTGTTTCTAAACTAATGTGTTTCATTTTAGTCGCGATGGTTAGCAAACTAACCAACAGAATCATGATGATGGCTTAAAATACAACATGAATAAGAGTGTTGTCTTCTGTACTCTCGATAGAATATATATATATGCCTTAATTCTTACAAGAAAAGGGGAAATAAATAATGGCCAGTGATTTTATGCACAGAATATGTCTTTCAGTATGTTAAAACCTCTCTCAGTACGTCAAAACATAGTGTGGAACTGTTTTTAGGGGAAGATCATTTGCTGATGTTTTACTCTTTAGTGTTGGGATTTTATCCCAGGCAAACATGAGGCCACAGTCAGCGTTTCAATAAGATCATATTGTGGTTTTCCGAATGGACTTGCATGTCTCGTGAAGTCCGTGCTAATGGAAAAGTCTCCAACTGTAGCATCCATTTAGTTTAACCTTACATAAATTAAAATTGCATTTGCAGTATCAACATGCTCTCTGTAAAACGAGAGACTCTTTTTTTTCCCAGTAAGCACAAACCTATTTTTGACTGTAATAGGCCTCGTTATTAGAGGGATGTGCTGTCTCTCCACTGAGACCCTTCAGACTCACAGTGATATGATTCAGTTTCAGCAACATCTGGGAGCTTTTATTGCCATGCAATTAAGTGGTCCACTGAAAAACATATCTCTGCAAATACTGGGATAATCGTACTGCGATCGTAGCACTCTGTGCCAGATTTTTGAGGAAGACTTTAATGGACCTTATGAGAGAGACAACACAAATAAATAGACTGAACAGTGTCTGTTGTTAGTTATCATGACTGTGAGTTTATGTTCTCTGGTCCAGTCTTGTCCATTCCTTTCCTTCCTGCTCTGCCTGTGCTTCTCTTCAATATCTCATGCCATACTCATCAAACCTAGCAAGCCACAACAGGCCAGCAAACTGACTGAAGTGAAATTACTGCTGCTAAAAATGTGGACTTGAATTAAGGACTTGTGTGGACAATTCCTATTCTTAATAAAGGTTATATAACTGGGAAATTGAAATCTTTGAGTTTGTGCATGTGTGTGCATATGTGAGTATGTGAGTGCGTGCGTGTGTGTGTTTGTGTGTCTGTGTGTGTATGTATGGGTATGTGTGTCTGTGTCTTTGCGTAACTCTTTGCATATGTGTGTCTTATTACAAACACACTGCTAATTACAGACATGTCTTGCCTCAGGTGTTCTGTACCTGCAGTATGGAGAAGAGACGAAGCAGATCCGGATGCCAAATGAGATCACTGGGGCCGACACCATCCGAGCCCTGTTTGTCAGTGCCTTCCCCCAGCAGCTCACCATGAAGATGCTGGAGTCTCCCAGCATGGCCGTCTACATGAAGGACGACATGAGGAACGTGTACTATGAGCTCACTGATGTCAGGTGAGATTGACAGCCTTTGTTTTCACTCTCATCCCCATCACCGTAGTTCTCGTTCAAATTCCCACACTGACAGTTCTGTCCGAACAAGTCCTGCAATAAGCCACAAACACTGTGCGTGGGTGGTGCATGCATTCCCCTTGTCTGCCAAACAAAGACACAACACCGTGAGACAGAAGGGCCCTGTGTTCCTTATGCAGCTGAATGCAATTGCTTTGTGCATGGGAACTGCATGTGTGTCTCACAGCAAAGCAAATACATAGGTTTGTTGAAAGGAAAACAGAAGGTTCAATTGAAGTTTCCATTGCGGCGCTAAACCTGTTGGTATTCAGTGGCTGGGTTGGGCCAATTGGTTTGTCCATGATTTAGAAGACAGCTTAATGCTGCTACACCTTATTGAGTTCTGCATAGTCCAGCACTGGATGACTTAGAAACAGACGAAGAGAAAGCCACTGCATCAAGAGCCACTGCCTCCAATAGCTGACATTTTAAAACCACCCTTTGCCTTGGAAAGCCAAACCATAATTAACCAGGCATTTAGATGTCCAAAAAGCCGTCCTGACACCAGTTCAACCCCACCACCCCCACCACACACACACACACACACACACACACACACATAAACACACACTCCCCCCACATCTAGCCCCAACCCCAACCCTCCAGCATAATCACAGCCAGCCGCGTAGAGATGGGGCCTGTGTTTGAACGCGTGCGGACTCCAGGGAGTGTCCTCGCCTCGGCACCGCACCCTCTTTTCTTTAGTTGAGTCCCAAACAAGCCAGAAGGAAATGGGGGAGGATAGGGAGGGGGGCAGGGTGTAATCCCTCATCGCAGTACTCTTCAAAACACTGAGCCGGAGCTGGCTAGGGGTGGGCTGGGGTGGGCTGGGCTGGGCTAGGCTGGGCGGGCCGGACTAGAAATGTCTCTGAGCGGGTTGAGGGATTTACGTATCTGGACTTGTCATTAATAGCCAGTGTTGTTTCAGTGTTGTAGAAAACATCTCCTGCATTGAATTGATATTGCTTGCTTGCACATCATCATGTTAATGTTGTCAGCCACGAATTTCAACACACTGTACAACAACATTGTGTAAGTGTAAGTGGTAGAATGGTACCAGTGTGTGTTTGACATGTACATGAATTCTCACAATACCTCTGTGATGTGCTCTACAGGAACATCACACCTCACTCGTGTCTGAAGGTCTACCACAAAGATCCTGCTCAGGCCTTCAGTCACAACTCAAAGCCCAACAATGGGGATGTGAGGGTAAGTAGATGCTGCCCCCCCCCCCCCCCCCCCTCGTTCTCTCTATCTCTTTCTCTCTCTATTATCTTTTTATGTCTCTCTCTCTCTCAACACATGCACACACACACACACTTTTTTCGACTTACTTAAACATGTTAGAGGCCTGTGAAGCCTGAACCCTTTAACCTTCATTTTCTCATTTTATGTATGGTAATCCTGGCCAAATGTGGCATGCTCAGATGAGGTTGTCTCTTTGTAAAAAAGCGCACGCCATTATTCAGGGATTGAGTCTTTTCCTCCGCACTGTCTCAGATGCAGCGGGGAATCCAAAGCCAGGCTTTATTTATTCGTTCGAAATTGTGTGCTTTAGAGGGGTGGGTTGTGTTGTCACTCTGTGTTTGCTGTCAGTTGACTCAGTGCAGTCTAACTGGAGAAATAAACATGGCCTGGTTTGCTGTGATGTGCTTTTTTTATGTAAGTCAGAGCGACAGGAAAAAACTCTCTCTTTTTTGTTGAAATTCCTTGGTCTCTGTGTTGGATAGGGTGATACTCATCTCACCGCTAATTAAGACCGCAGAGCACCATCAAATTCAGAAGAACTGTTTGCTCTGCCTTAAAGACATGTGCGCTCTATTTTGATCCTGAATGACAGAAAATGTGTTTGTAATGACATTAGTTGTGCTGCTACACTGATACCAACCC